>CAXKWD010000009.1:750168-1350168 GCA_964059195.1 Ectobius pallidus | reverse complement strand
AAGGAACTGGTTATTATTATAATATTATATTCGTGTTCATAAGGGTCAAATTATAGATAAGACATATAACTTAGGTCGGGAAAAAAATTATTCTATGTAATGAATTTTTATTTAAATACTTCCTACTTTTTCTGCGAAAAATGTGTGATATTAATGGAAAATCAGTATTTTCTCGAAGTGCGGAAGGAACTTATTATTATTATTGTCATATAGGCCTACGCGTTCAGAAGTGGTGAAATACATGCAAAAACATGTATATCATCTACAATAACATTTTTATTGCCATGTAATTTATATTTCTTATATTGTTAATATTATTACTCAGAAAATTGCTTAACATTAATTTTAAATCGGAATGTATTTATTGTGAAATTCGCGTTCAGGACGATCGACTAATATAGAAAACATGTATTACATGTCAAACCAGATTTTTACTGTTATATTATTTATACGTTTAATAGTTATTTATAACAATTATAATTATGAAATTAATGAAAACTATTATCTGCCCACCCAATAATTCATTCAGCCATGTATCAATCCATCCATTTATACATCCATTCATTTTTCATTCATCCTACCATCCATTCGTCCATCAATCAATCCAGTTATCTAACCAACCATCCATTAATTATTAATTGATCCATCCACTTATTACAGAAGTCATTCATCGATCCATTATTTAACTAATTCATTCACCAAGCAATCCACCCTTCATCTATCAATTAATGAATTAGCAGGCTTTAAAACTTAGTGCCCGATCGAATATGTTAACAGCAACCATACCGTACAGACTTTGCTCGGCGTATGCCCTAGCTACCATATGCTAGTTCACGTGATAGTAAACAAACCGCAATACAGATATAGGAAGACCACAAAATAACTTCTCATTATCTAAACTCACATTACAAGCATGCAAAATGATACTTTCTCCTGTTTGTGTATAATAGACCCTCCCAAATGTTTCAATATATGTTTGCGTTTTAGAACATTTTACTTTCGGCATGCCGAACACGTATTATAAATTTAAACACGCACAATGACAAGGTACACTGCTGACCAATTTGAGAGGCACCGTGCTACGAGTGCATTCACTTCTCGGTACTACTATCAATGACTGTCTTACCAGCCTACGCAATCACCCTCCACCTCCTATACTCTGGTTGTTGGTAACTGGAATCAACTCCCTCTGTGGGTTCGGGCACTAAGTTTTAAAGCCTGTGAATTAGATACATAATTAATTAATTCATCCTCCCATCCATTGATGAATCAATTAATGCATACATTTATCCATCCAATTAGTTAATTAATTCTACCGTCCATCCATTTATTTATATATCCATAAAGCATTTGATGGATGGTGGGTTAGGTGGGTGAAATAAATAATTTCGGATGAATGAATGGATATATTTATGGATGAATGAATTAATAATGGATGGATGAATGGGTAGGTGGGCTAATTAATAAATAAATTAATGAATGAATGGATTGATTAATGGTTGGTTGGATCGATGAATGAATGAATTTATTGATGGATGCATGAGTGGATAGATGGGTGGATGAATGAATGAATGTATGGATAATTAAATGGTGGAATACATGAATTAATTAAGGGAAGAATGACTGGATGGATGTATGGATGATTGAACAGATGGGTGGATGAATGGTTGGGTGGATGAATTAATAGACAATGGATGGATTAATAATTTTAGTTAAAAATGAAAATTAATTATATCATTGTTAATAATTGGATGGTTGGAAAAATAATTTATGGATGAATGGATAATTCGATGGATGGATAGATTTATTGATGTCTGAATTGATGGATGGGTGGGTGGTAGGTTTGTTGGATTAATTAGGGGATGAATGGATGGACTGTTATTAATTATTTAGTAAATATATTGATGGATGAACGAAAGGATGAATGGATGGGTGGATTCACGGATGAATTAATTGATCAATTAATGGATGGGTGGATTGGTTAATCAATGAACTAATCAATGGATGGATGAATAGATTAATGCCAAATTTAATTAACATACGGATTTGATGGATGAATGAACCATCCAACCAGCCATTCATCTATCAATCAAGCCAACCACCCCTATAACCAAACATTCATCCCTCCATTAATTAATTTATTATAACTTATAAATAATTCATTTAACTATTTCATCCACCCATCGATCCAAACATTCAGCTATCCATTAATAAATCCATGCATCCATTTATCCACCCACTCATCCTTTTCATTAAATAATTCAACAATACACCCATAGATTCATCCATCCATCAGTCTAGTAATGGATGGTGGAAATAATTTATTAACTAGTAACTGGATGGATGGATGAATTTAAATATTTATTTATGGTTGAATGGATGAATGAATGTACGGATGAATTAATGGATGAACGGATGGATAAATGAATGGATGGAAGAATGTTTCATACCAAATTACGATTATTATTTTTTTATGAAAGGACAATGTTGAAGACAAATATTTTAGAAAACAACAACAACAACAATAATAATAATAATAATAATAATAATAATAACAACAATGCGAAGAAAGAAATTGAGTAATATTTAAAATGTTTCTCTGTTAGCTCTTCATGAAACATGAAGCAAAACAGCAATTAAACAATGCTTTTTCTAATATCAAGCTTCAATTCGAATTTGTCTTAGTTTAATAGTGGTAGTAGTAGCCCTACCGGATCGCGCAAACGTCTCCTGGAGATCCTTTAAGGGGATATCTGCGGCGAATTTATTTCCGGGGTGCGCCAGTCCCCTACCTCACATTTAAACCTAAGTACAACACAAGCACCCAGTCACGAACCCGGGAAAGAGATTTTTCACTGCTGAATCGAACCCGGGCCGCCGGGTGGAAGGCAAGCGTGCTACCGACTAACACAAGGCGGGGGGACACTTTAATGTTAATTGTTCACGAATTAATATTTGAAAAAGTTTCCTTATTCTACTTCATTAAAACACGAAGGAAATATGAGTTATTACATAAAATACTCGAACATGGTTTCTCTCCATGTATTACATAAAATTAAGCTTCCGTTCGAATTTGCGTAACCCCAGCGCTCTTATTTTAATATAACTTGTCATTGAGGAAGTTCCTATTGTTTTCCCGACCGGAAATTATACAAAACGAAAGCTTCCATTCTAACTTGTGTAAATGCAGTGTGATACTAGCTGTCAGGTTGGTACTGCTCCAAAGTCAGATGTGGGTTTAATCATCAAATAGCCGTGGTAGAGAATACTATGATTTTATATGGGGAAAATCACGACTTTAATTACTGTTTTTTGAAGCCTTCGTGGCAAGTACAAAGGTGTGTGACGTGTCAAAAAATTCTGTGAAAATTCCTGAACGATTAGAGTGGTTTTTCACATCTATAAAAAAATTGGTTTTCATGAAAATCGAAAACTTAGTTCAAGTGCACTTATACCGGATATAGACCCATGTGTTGTGAAGTTAGAGACACCGACATCGTGCAGCGAAAATAATGAAGAGCTTGGTGAACATGAGAGTAAGCCTGTGACCTTTGATTTGGTACAACACTTTCAAACTAAAAGTGAAAATACGGCAGCTTCTTTGAAGCACAATATCAGAACTCGTCCGCTTACTCATAAAGGAAATAAAGCTTTCAACTGTGATGTCTGTAATAAAACATATTCAAGAAGACAAAGACTTAAATCTCACATGATTATTCATATAAGGGAGAAAGCATTCAAATGTGACGTCTGTAGCAATTCGTTTTCTCGAAAGGATATTCTTAAAACTCATCAGCTTACTCATACAGGGAAGAAAGCGTTTAAGTGCGATGTCTGTAATAAAACCTTTGCTCAAAATAGTACTCTCAAGTCTCATCTGCTTACTCATACAGGGGAGAAAGCATTCAAATGTGACGTCTGTAGCAATTCGTTTTCTCGAAAGGATATTCTCAAAACTCATCAGCTTACTCATACAGGAGAGAAAGAATATAAGTGTGATGTCTGCAATAAAACATTTTCTCTTAAAAATGGTCTCAAATATCATCTGCTTACTCATACAGGGGAAAGAGAGTATAAGTGTGATGTCTGCAACAAAACATTTGCTCATAATGTTCATCTCAAATCTCATCTGCTTACTCATACAGGGAAGAAAGCGTTTAAGTGCGATATCTGTAATAAAACCTTTGCTCAAAATAGTACTCTCAAGTCTCATCTGCTTACTCATACAGGGGAGAAAGCGTTCAAGTGTGATGTCTGTAACAAAGCGGTTTCTCAGCGGGGTCATCTGAAAACTCACCTGCTTACTCATACAGGGGAGAAAGAATATAAGTGTGATGTCTGTAATAAAACATTTGCTCATAACAGTACTCTGAAATATCATCTGCTTACTCACACAGGAGAGAAACAATTTAAGTGTGATGTCTGTAATAAAACATTTTCTCTTAAGAATAATCTCAAAACTCATATGCGTATACACACAGGAGAGAAACCCTACAAGTGTGATGTCTGTTTGAAATCATTTTCTGACAGCTGTCAACTCAAATCTCATCTGCTTAATCATACAGGAGAGAGAAAATTTAAGTGTGATGTCTGCAACAAAACATTTGCTCATAATCGTCATCTCAAGTCTCATCTGCTTATTCATACAGGGGAGAAAGCGTTCATGTGTGATGTCTGTAACAAATCGTTTTCATTGCTGGGTAATCTCAAATCTCATTTGCTTATTCATACAGGTGAGAAAGTGTTCAAGTGTGACGTCTGTAACAAAGCGTTTTCTCACAGGTGTAATCTGAAAGCTCATCTGCGTACTCATACAGCTTTTAAGTGCAGAGTCTGTAACAAAACATTTTCTCAACTGAGTAATCTCAAATCTCATCTGGTTATTCATACAGGACAGGTACCTTGCATGTGTGATGTCTGTAATAAAGTATTTAAAAAAAGTAGTTACCTCAAAAGACATCTGCGTACTCATACAAGGGAAAAAACTTTTAAGTGTGATGTCTGTAATAAAACATTTTCTCTAAGGAGAAATTTAAAATCTCATCTGGAGCGGACACACCACTGAAGAAGCAAGTTTTTCTATGCCACATCTAAGCATCCAAAAAGGAATGAACGAACAAACAAACAAACCTTATCTCACTCAAACTGGACAGTACCATATTAAGACAGAACACTGAGAAAACGGTAAGACTTAAGAATGGAATACAGACTTTATGTTGCTGCCTTAGTGTTAGAAGACTTGGATTAAAACAGCTGTCATTCACAGCCGAGAAAGAAGAGCACAGAAATAAATGCTACAGATAGAGTTCTACAGGCTTTGCACAGAGCAAAGACTAGTAATGACCAAGAAGTGCTGACAAAGAAATATAAGGAGCAAAAAGATTATCTTGAATCTGAAGCAGATAAAATTGAACTAATAAATTTCCCAGTGATTTGACAGAAGAATTTGAGGATTTTCTATAAATAATTAAGATTTTTGTTCAGTATGTACATGCAATATAATGACAGTAACTCTTGATTAATTCCTTATTTTCATGATGAATGATTCTGATTCCAACATAAACGACAGGTGATATTTTCAATTTGTTAATATTTTTCAAATTTACATATTTGAAATGTCAACAATCAACCTGATTGTCCCCCTCTAAAACTTGACCCTGGCTATGGTCCTGTATCTCTGTCTATATAAGCATCTTTGTCCTGACTGACTGACAAAGAATCAACGTAAACAAAACATCTAGGTAGACACTTGGAATTTTTACACTACCTTCGTTTCATAATGTAAGTGTACACTAATAAATAATTTTGCAAAATTTTGATTTTAAATGCCAAAAATCAAATGTTTTCGAGGAGACAAAATACCTTCCATAAGAAACACATGAGCAGTTCGATTGTTGTGGAGATAGTAAAATTAGCAAGACAGTACTCAAGTGTGAAATTAATTCCAGATGGCCTTGCTCAGTTGCTATCTTAATTTAAATGTTTCCGATTTCAGAGATCTGATTTTCTTTAACATAGGTGAATAGAAAGGGATCATGAATGCATTCCTTAATGGGAAAACATAGAATGATTTGGGCGAAGCTCACAATGATGGCTTTTTGGGGGGAGGGGGCTAGGGAACCCGAATCTGAGGTCTTTCCCCCCTCCCCCCAGGTGGTGCACTTTGTTCATGAAATGCATCTTGAAGCCATTTTTTTTTAAGGTACCAATCATTCTAATAAAATTGTTTATGCATGATTTGTGTATGGTTCATGAATATAATACGTAACATGCTGCTATTAAGAAGCACGAAATCAGATTATTGGAAATTTAAATAATAGAAATGTACATTGATTAAAACACAATTTCGATACGGTGCAAGCCAATTGGTGTGCTTTTATTCTACTCTGCTCTTAGCTTACCTGAATGAAGTTAACTATGACTTATAAGCACTATTGGCAGCACTGTCACAACATTCATGGATGGTTGATTTATAGTATGCCGTGATCTCGTAACCTTTAGTTTTGTTTTTATACAAAAAAGCACAAAAGTAGGCCTAATTATTATTTATATAATCCGCTACATTTTTAGGCCTATTCATGGAATAGTCTTAATAAATCCAACTCGAGTTGACGAGTTGCATCAGATAAATTCACTCCTACTGCGCAATCACGAACCTATCGATAAACTCGTCAACTCTCGTGGGATTACCTATGATAAAATTATAAACAATAATAGTAATGAATTAAAATAATTGATAGCACAAATGGGATTCAATGGATTTTTAATACTAGTGAGATAAAGTGAAACTTGTGTAAGGAGTTATGTCATTCCGTAAAATTTATTCCCATGAAATGAAACTTGGAAATTACGTTAATATAAAAGCAAAGTGCTTTATCTTATAACTGTACATTCTGGAAACACAAATTTACACTTAACTTGACTAACCAATTCAATGCTGGACGCTCTTCTAGCACTGACTGAACATCGTGACACATTTCATGGCGCAAGAGAACAGAATAAAATTATGGATATTTACATTCATAAATTGTCATAAGAATGGGAGCAGTCCCGTGCTTGGTACCATTATGCCAAGACAGTTTTATAGTTTTCTTCCGCCAGTAATTTTTACAAATAACCCACAGAAACGTAGTCACTGCTTACACCTGCAAGATTTGAAACTTTAATGGATCAATACGGACAGTTCCGATCCTTAACATGTTCCCTTGTGCTGGAAACGGTATAAATTCTATTTTCCTATGTAGTGTTAATGCAGACCACTACTTACAATAATTTATTCATCTTTTAACCTAACACAGAGATATATAACCAACTATCAACGCTTCTGTAATATAGAAGATCAACTTATACGTGTATGTATGTAATATCTTACGATGACTTATCTTCTATAATTCTGGTTGGTTTATAACTAAATGTATATATGATTTGATTATATTATTATCAACTCCAAATGTAGCCATAGTCACCCAAATTACAAGAAAAACTTAACTACTTTTACATGACGATATTACAAATTCAGGAGCTGTATGCTAATAATACATAGTTTTTGAACTCATTTTATACTTGTACGAGGGTCGTTCAATAAGTAATGCAACACATTTTCTTTCTCGGCCAATTTTGGTTGAAAAAAATTGAAATTATTTTGGGGCATCTTTAAAATATTCCTGCTTCATCTCTTATGGTTTCATTAATTTCCCATTGGTGGCAGCCCTATAACTATCCTTCAAAATGGCGTATGTAACGGAGGTGCATTTCAAACAGAGAGCAGTTATTGAGTTTCTTTTGGCAGAAAACCAGAGCATCCCAGATATTCATAGGCACTTGCAGAATATCTACAGACTGGCAGTGGACACTTGTCCAACAGTCGGAGTACTCGAAGGTTTGTTCCCGCTGTGTTCCTCGACGCCTAACTGAAGATCACAAAGATCAAAGAAGGACCATCTGTGCGGAATTGCTTGCTCGTTATGAGGCTGATGGTGACAATTTTTGTCTAACATTGTCACAGGTGATGAAACATGGGTTCATCTCTTTGAACAAACAAACAAACAAAAAAAAGCAGCAATCCATAGAGTGGCACCACACCAACTCGCCTTCGAAGAAAAAGTTCAAAGCCAAGTTCAGCTGGTAAAGTCATGGCTATGGTCTTCTGGGACTCTGAAGGGGTTATTATGTTTGGTTATTATGTTTGATGTCCTCCCTCATGGTGGAACGATCAACTCTGAAGTGTATTGTGCTACTCTAAGGAAATTGAATGCAGCAAGACGTTGGCTCCGACATAGACCAGTAGAGTGGTACCATGCAGGCATACAGGCCCTCCCATTAAGGTGGTGTATGGCTGTAGCTTTGAACGGAGATTATGTTGAAAAGCGGGGTTTTGTAGCCAAGAGATCGGGGAATAATATGTTGTATTTGAATCCTGAATAAAACCAACCTGCTTTAAGAAAAAAAATGTGTTGCATTACTTATTGAACGCCCCTCGTATATAACATAATTTAGACAGTTTGATGTCAATGACAACATGACGTATGACGTATGACAACATAGTTGTATGACATATGACATCATGACATCAACGTATGACATCATATTAACGTATGACAACATAGTTTGATGTCAATATTGAAGATTACTTAACTGTAATATATTCTTATACATGTATGACCAATTAAATACTATTATCAAGATTGCATAATTGATTCCTTTTCAACATTCATCTAATTCTCTCGTTCCTATTACTTGTACACAAGGTGGAAAAATTACTCCTGTTAATTACATTCTGTAAAGCAATTATAAGGCTTCAAATTTATTTTTTAGTACATGCTCCGCAAAGTGGCCTTTTCTCGGACTGCTAACACGCCGGTACTAGTACGGTAAAGTAAAGTGGACGTAGTTACAACTGTGCCTCCTAGATGCCTCTACAGTGTCTCCCAGTGTATTTCAATTTTATATGTTAGGGGTTTTTATTGTTCATTGTCTATTAAACAAGCATAGTAAACGTTGTCATTTAGAATTCTTGAATATAAGAAAAAACTCGATAATAGTACATTTTTATAAGTTTTATTACGTCGGGTGGATTTCAACGCACGAAGTTTGCATCGTTTTAGTGCACGACACCACCACTGCTAGATGAGCCTCTTGTACGATTGCTTCGTTTAACAAGGCATAATAAATTTCGTTGCAGAAAATATGATAAAAATGACGCGTAATTTCAATTGAGGTAAATATATTTACTTCAATTAACCAACATTACTAGCTATCTTTAAAATTTTTTTTTTTTTTCTTTAAGAAAAGAAACGATCCACAGCAAGCGAAGTTTATAAACATGCATTACTGATAGAATCAAGATAAAGTGAAAAAACTTAGCTCATTAGAAGTAAAATTACAAAGCTTTTACTAAAATATATTGTATGCACCACGTACACAAAAACCTTAGCGGACGGATCTAATACTAGATGAGTCCGCTAAAGCCTTATTTTGGGTACTTGATACATAAATAGCTATTATAGGAAATAATCAAGCTGTGACAAGTAAAAGCCACAGAATATTTTTTATGATAATTGTCATAACGAGAAGTCCGGAATTTATCTTGAGAGATTCCGGACCTCAAGTTACATTTATTGTGAATTCTTATATAATTAAGATTGTAATATGCCAATCTGCCACCTGTTATAAGTCTAGGAACATGTCATAACAATTCACAATAGCTTTAGAAATAATCCCCCAAAAATATTTTGCACATCTTATAATAAAACTTTATTGCAAGGTCAATCAATGTAAGTGATATTTGAAGCTGGGAAAACCAAAATCACAAATTGTAGAGTTAATAATATTCTTAAGACTATGAGAGGAAGAAATTGATGTCAGCGGGAGAGTGATACCTGCACGGCCTCTAATTAAAAAGTAACCAATCACAGTTGACGAAATTTGTCAATATAATAACCAATAAGAATAAATAATTATATTTCTGTAGGGAGATGAAACCTGATAGTACTGAGCATACATGACGTTTCAAGGTCATTTACGCTGGGTTACTTTGTGATTACATGATCTAAAAACACTATACTTCAACTACGTTATTGTAGACACATATATAAAGAAATAAAATCAGGTAAACTGATATAACAATGTGCCAGAATGCTTTTGTTTAATCAGTGATCAATTAATTGCAATTATGATATACAACAAATAAGTTATTTTTGTAATCTATCTCAGAATTAAGCTGCAGATCGATTCATTAAGCAGGACTTACGGAAGAACAAAGGTCTAAAGTTTGATACTTAACTTTAATTCAAACTCGTATACACTGATAATAAGACATTCTCAAAATATGTCAACATTTCACAAAATACACATGAACTCCACTTAATGTATGTAGGCCTAATTATTTCACAGCAATATATGTTCTGTATATAACAGTATTCAACTTGATCAATGAAAAAAACATCTGACTAGTTTGATAATCAAATGAAAAGGAATAAGTCATGGCTAAATGTATTGCAAATGCCAAAGCCGTATATGATCAGTGTAAAACAATATGTTATCAGGATAACCGATTTGCGTTTCTTACTTCTTTATAATACATTACCATCAAATAGGCACTAAATTGGGCATTGCTCCGATACCGGCCAACCAATTTGGTCCGATATCAATAGGCTTCTTCCCGTGGACGTTATAAATTCGTATACCCAGTTTATGAAAATCCGATAAAGCGTATTTGACTAATTGCGGACGGACGAACAAACGGACAGACATTTTCCCGTTCCCCACACAATCTCATCAAGTTCTATACTGGCACTTAATAAACGGTAAATATTTAGATATCCATACTCACAGTGACCACATTAGTAAAAGCCGCTCAGTGAGTCATGCAGACTAAGTTATTTACGTTTGATTCCATTGGATTAGCTACAGCCGTGAAGTGTGACAGTAAGAATAATCCTTAACATACATTTAACTAGCTGTGTGTGATTGTGTTGTAAAGAATAAAATAAGGAATTAAATTTAAAAACTATAATTATTTAGTAGTTTGTCCCTTTGACGTCAGATCGCATGCAACGCCGACATCAGCAAAGCAGAAATGTGCCAGAATGCTTTTGGGTCAATCCATTAGAAATGAACCAGGCCAAGTTGCTTGACATTTTTGATTTTCCTAATTTTTTTACCAGTTATTTCCCAACTAACGGTGAGTTCAAAACTATGGTAAAAAAAATTTTGGGATCATACTTTTTGTTTGGCGGCCATTTTCAGTTTGCTTTTTAACCATATTTCAGTCGAAAACATGTTTTGCACAAATGTATGTAACTCTGTTAATTTTATAGATAACAAGACAAAATAAACACCAAAATTATCAGAATGAAATGCTCTACATTTTTGTTTTAACACAATATTACCTAAGTAGTGAGGAAAGTGAAGAAAAAAATTCAAATCTACAAATTGAAAATTGACTTAAAACGGGAGATTTAGGGCCGTAAAATTATTAGAAGGAAGAAAGACTCGCCCTTAATTTTTTTTTTCTGGTGTAGATCTACTATAGGACTACTCGCTGTAGAAGTTTAAAGCTTGAGAACTTTGCGGTTTTTTTATACAATTTTTCAAAAATGCCCAAAACCGTATTTTGGCAATATTTGAAGTAGAATATCTCAAAAGGGACTGAGTGAAAAATTATGAAATTTATACAGATAACACCTCTTTATGATATAAAAATGTGATCAAAATTTGGTGACTGAGACTCAACTGGTTCCCGAGTTATAGTGCATCGAAGTTGGCCATAACTGCAAACTATGCACCGGAATTTCAACACTCTTCAAAGCTTTGAGGAAACCAAAAATTTGTCATGCTAACTGATGAAATGTAGCATACATATACAACTCTTTTGTGTAACATACTTAGGCTCACAAAAATTTTACATTTAAAATTACAAAGTGAATTTTTACTATTAAATTACCGTTGAATTTCGTGTGTTTAATTATGAAGAACAACAGTTTCGTTTAAAACTATTTCTTCCCATTCTGCAACTTATTAGCAAAGCGAAGGTTATTTCAATATTAGTGCGTTATTTCCCTCTCCAGTAACTTCAAGACAGAAACTTTATAAACAGATCACAATTCATTACTTTCCGCAAACGTTTCTGTTACATGCAATCATTTGTTTCGAGGCAAAGTGAGGCAGAATTCCGCCACAATACGAAATTACCAAACAGTTCTTTTCCCTATTACTATTCTAAGCTAATTGAGATTTTATTTTTTAAATTTACGATTCAAAATAACATAAAACGTCACAAAGAACTTGGGCTCACACGAATAAAAACACGCTTTCGCTCTTTTGTTAACTTTGTGCTCGCCTGTAAAGTTCTATGTCTTAAATAAGTATTAGGCCTATATAACTTATATGGACTGATCACGACATGTAATGGTATAAAAATGTGTGAAAGCTCAGCTCCATGGAATCAGTGTGTTCTTTCTTTCCTCTACTGTGCATAGATATCAGAAGGTTAGATAATAACAATTATGGAAATGTTGCTTAATCACTGGAGCTGGCGAGCCTCGTTAATAATTCATTTCTGTGAATGCGATCTCGCACTCCTGTTCTGGATTAGTATTAAACTCGCTCCCACATTCTCAAAGTGGCCAACAAGAACGCATAATGTGTCGTGGAACTAAGTAATCGTCACTTACAGTCCATTCACTCTATGGGTGGCGTGCACCAACCGGGAATAAACCAAAAACTAAAGTAGTAAATCTAAGAAGGAAACCTGAAGCAAACAAAAACCAGTACATATTTCTCACTCTAGCACATTACTCCTATCACTTAAAGAGTGAGAGAGAAATACTGGTTTTTGTTTACTTCAGGTTCCCTTCTTAGATATAACTTACTAGGCCTAGTTTAGTTTACTCCTGGTTGATGCACGCCACCTTTAGTTTGGTAAAACCTCGCTTTCACAGATAAGTTTGCATTAAGAAAAATATTGTGAGGTGTCAGAGTTACCATTTACTATTTTATGATTGTGGGACGGTTATTAAGTGCCATAATGGTATTTTATGAGATTGTACGGTGGAAGGAAATGTCTGTCTGTCCGTGTGTCTGCACTCAAACACGCTTTATCGGATTTTCTTGAAACCTGGTATACGCATTTATAATGCCCATGGAAGAAAGCCATGACTTTGGATCCAATTGGTTGACCGGGTACCGGAGTCACGAGCAGTTAAGTACATCAACATGCGGTGATTAATACGACACATGCTCAAGCTGCCAGTGAACACAATAAAAACACATTATTTTATACAACATAACTTGTGTGAAAATTGAAATAACATAATGAACATTGATTAAAAATATAATTTTGATTCGGTGCAAGCCAGTTCGTGTGCTTTTTTAAATTCTCCTGTTAGCTTACCTGAATTAGGTTAACTATGTCTTATATGTACCATTGGTAGCATTGGTTACAACATGGTAACTGAGATCGATTCATAGATGGTTGATTCAGAGTATGCCGTATCTCGCGGCTGTTAGTTTTGTTTTTATTAGTAAAGCACGAGAGTAACTATTATTTGTATAATCCATAGTTTTTTTATTCATGGAAAAGTCTAAAAGTCTAAAAGAATAAATGATGACAGAGAAAAAAATAATAAAAGTTTCAGCTAAAACTACACAGAATCAAAGTGTTCTTCATGTAAAGTGGGAGAAAACTAACAGGAGATGTCGTCACTTTCTCAGAAGATATTTAACCCAACACTCAGACATGTTTCTGAAAACTGTGTTTTAGATGGGCACCTCAAAACGTGTATTTTTTATGAAAACTCGACAAGGAATTTTAGGTGCCCTGGTACGGGTAGAAAAAGTGGATAGTAAAGTAGTCTAATAATAATTATTATCCAATCCGTCTGAAGAAAAATAATTTCATACTTTAATCAATACATACTATCCACTAGACTACTAGAGTAATAATGAAGAAACTGGTGTTGCAGCTAGGACACATATGCCGTTACTGCTCACAGGCTGAGCTCATTAAAAGGTCATGGGTTCATTAATAAGAGAGCGTTTCTGTTTTGTAATTGGTACATGTTCTGTGTCAATTTGCATTCCATTCAGGCTGTTTTACATGCATGTGCAATACATGTTCACACCAACAACACATCATAAGTGCTCTTCTAACCCTAGCGACGCTAAGGGGCAGAAATTGCCAGTCGTAGTCACAAAGTACACTTCGAATGGATACAGACATTAACTTCGACATTTTAATGTTCACTATCTGTAAATACTTAACACATTTCCATAAACAGGTTATGAAATAAACTAGGATGAAACTAAAAATAAAGAATAGTTTGTCTCCACTTTTTTTCAGTACAACTCCTTCATATGAAACTTAATGACGTTTTGAACCTACTTTTGGTATTGCAAAACGACTTGCTAATTTCCACCAGGGCGTCTATTTTTATTTTCATTTCCGATCTCTTGTTTTCTTCCATGTTTCTATAAGACTTTACCAAATCTTACAGTAGTGGTGGATCTTCATGTTATCAATGGAATAGGAATTAGGAATAATTACTAATTTGTACACGAAATGGGGCACGTGACAATTTGCGCAATGCGATGTTATATTAGGTTTGTTCGCAAAGCAGTCAGAAACCAGGAAAACATCGTTCGCGCATGCGCTCTTTCTCCACACGCGTTCGCAAAGCGAGAATCCGTGATTCTGATTTCAATTTTCTGTTCGCTAAGCTCTCACGGACAGTTTCTGTACTTAAGAAAAGTTTGCAGGCTCTAGCATGAATTGTTATCAGAGACATGCGCAGAAACCTATTTTCACGCGCCTGACTCCTCCCTCCAATAACCTTGCGCCAGATTATAAGCATAGACTACTTATATGTATGAATAATGGAAGACAATTAAAAGTTTCCCAAAATATATTTCAAATAATTTATATTGCCGATATATATTGCATGTATAACGTGTTAAAGAGAAATAAATATTTTATTTGCATATCATATCGATTAAACGCTGAAACTATCGATTCCAAATTCTTGTAACCGTTCGCAAAGTGCAAATCACGGGTAAATTACAGACTGGACATGCGCAGTTCAACAAATTCTCAAGCAGTCACGGATTTGCTTTGCGAACAAACCTATTGTCTCATTTTTATTGCACAGCCATACAGTCGCGAAGCTCGATAGTAATAATTGCTACCGAGCGATTGCAGCGCCGTTACCTAGTAATACGGAACTCAAATATAGGCTATAAGCGCTAGATAAATAATTTCTTCGTCAATATTTCTTATTAATTAAGTCGACATAAGAAGATGGAGTCTACGAAGGCACTGCAATAGCAGAATGTCTTCCAACACTTAATTCTGTAGATTTTCAAAGAATCCCGAGAGGTTGCTTTACTACAGACTTACATTAATTATTATTTACGTGCCAATGCTCATAGTGGCTGTTGTGATGCAAGCAAATCAGATGTAAAACCTAGGCCAAGTTATGAGATTCGGATCCACATCGAGGGAAAAAGTAGCAAATACTTTGCATTGAATCACTTAAGACGTTGGACGTACGTCTGGAAATGTGAAGAGTTATTAATCCACTAAAAATATAATCGAAAGTTATACCTCCATAACGGGTACGCCGTGGCGTAGACTAGTGGTTGAGGCACTGCGCTACATACCAGAAGGTCGCGGTTCTATTCCCAATGAGGTCGGTGAGATTTTACCTTTGGCCTAATCCTTCTGGTGGCACTATGGCCCTGGGGTCGACTCAGCCTCTAACATAAATGAGTATATGGAGTATTCCTGGGGGCAAAGAGCGGCCGGTGAGTATGGCTGACAACCTTACCACCTTCCTGTGCCGATGTCTGACTCTGGGAGCCTCAATCTCCATGGCCCACACAGGGATCACTTTACCACTTTACACTTTATACCTCCATAAAACGCACATGCAGACTACAGCTGCTAAATGTACTTAAAATACTGTAGTAAAGTCTTTTTTATCGTAATTGAAGCAAAATGATTCACAAATGTAATTTTCTAAACCTATTAACAAAATTATTTGTCCACTTCACGAAATAGTACTGTTCATGGATGTAGCCCAAGTTTTCGCACTGAATCTGTATGAACATTTTACATACAGTAATGAATTTTGTTCTGATTCTCCGTCACCTTTCTTCTGCCCTTGTGTTTGTTCCTGAAGAATTGTAAAAAAATCATAATGCTATCTTTAATAGTTATGGAGAAAATGAAAGTAGACCCATACTGATGAGAAATTTTGCTTCCTGGGCTGCAATTATACCAACGAATATAACATCTTAAAGGATATACTAACTCTTATTTAAACTTGATACTTTTCTTGCACATAGTGGTAAATAACCCAGAGTGAATTAAATTAAAAAAAATATAGATTTATGGGCCTGAAGTGAGATGTATTGCAGGGTTTGTGATAAATATTTCTTCTCAACACTATGACTGAGAAAAGAGCTGCCTTCATGTTGAAAGCAATTGAATTACTATACGATGAAATCTTTGCTCGGTTTTGTTTATTCTCGAGTGAGCTGACCTCAATTGACCTTTAATCCAGCCAACTCGATGAGGAGAGTTATGTTCAATTCCACTGATATGGATTAATAGAAAATCAGTATGAGATTTTTATTAGAAATCGATGAGGGAAAAGGACACGATCGCAACGTAACATAGTATTCTGTACAACCACTGAGTAATGCAGATCTGTTTGGTTCGGAATAATAATGATGAGTAGGGCTCGGACTTTTAGGTAAATACATTTTTTTTTTGCTATTACCTATGATTTCTGGACTTTGTCAAAGCTCCGGTTTGGACCTTTGGATTCAAAATACTGAGTTGCATATCACATAAAAATAAATATTTTCAATATTTCTTATTTGAATAAATATTTTTGGTAACTTATTTTTTTTACATATTTTACCACATATCACGTTTAGAAATGAATATTTTGACTGTTTTTGTAAAATTGTGCCATATTTTGAATATGTTGCATTGTTATGTTGAGTCAGACAATAAATCAGGGCTGATTTGGCCTTTATTAGTGCAAATTTCTGTTTCCTCTCACACTGCATTACTAAGTTGGAAACAACAAAACAATTCTTGACAGAATCAATAAAAGAAACCAAACACATTGAAAACAAACTTATCAAAATCAGTGGTTCAAAAGCAAACGAAATTAAAGAAAAATTCCTGTCATGCCTAAATAAGAATGAAAAGTTACAAGGGTTGCCAAAGATTTCAGATATTTTAATTGGTAACAGTGTAGAGAACTTGGAGAAGATGGAACATCTGAGTGTCAGTGATACTGCGTTTTAAAAATATGCAAGATTAACATTCTGCAATGTTGAACGTACATTTTCAAGATAAAAGTCTCTGTTCCGTGAAAATCGTCACAGCTTTAAGATGCACAACTTAAGATCTAGGCTACTTCTGTCGTTCACTGCAATAGTTCTACACTTGCTGACTAGAATGACTAGATGAGTACTTCTGTAAATATTGGTTAAATAAATAAAATATTTTTATACTTTTTAAACGTATTTTCGACTTTTTAACCGCATAAAAAATAAATATTTTCGTTTTTATAAGCACCTAAAAGTCCGAGCCCTTTGATGAGATATGAGAATAAATAAATTTTACAAAAAACATAACTCTGTTTAAAAATATGATTACATTTAAGTTAGCCAATTGTAAATGTAAATCAAATGAAAGATAAAATTGTAAGATTGGATTTAATACTTGGCACTCTTCATTTTACTCACAGTATCAGGATTCTCTGCAATAGGAACAAGTCACATTTAAATCAGGTATTTGCACTGCAGTTGTCCTGCAAAAGGAACGTGTGATTCTGCTTGTATTTTGACAACGCTTGAAGGAGATAAATTTTCACAATATAAAATCTGTGTATTTTGCATTCATTTAGGGGAAAAATAGTTTTATGCTGTGCACTAGGCTCCTCCCACCAACTCTCTAATGGGACCCGCCTCGGAAGGCGGGGTTTAGGGTTTCATCGCAGAAGAGATTCAATGTGAGACATAATAAACCCAGCGCTATTCAGTATATTGCTCCGTAACTAACATAACGTTGCTAACCTAACAAAACCTGTCACTGACCTAGAATTTGCCTATCATTATTTAACTAAACGCAGAAGCTTTTAGCCTTCCACAACTGTCAAGGAAGGCATGGCACAATAGTGATGTGCGTGCGCAGGCTCGGAAGCTAGGGGAAGGAACCGGTAGGCAGATCTTGTCTGGTGTGCGACATAAATCTATCTTTCGCCCCATAGGAAATATCAAAGTTGGCATTTGCCTTTTCGTCTGGGAAAACTATGAAAAAACCCATGTCGAATTGATCAATTACGGGATTTAGACCTGGGGCCTGTTTCATAGAACTCGCTAATAATATTAGAACTCATAATATTATTTATTAGTCGTCAAATTTCTGTTTCATAAGAATTTGTACACTACTCATAAAATCACTTCGCTAATATTATTAGTTATTAGTCAGCTGATCAATTTTGAGGTTAGGTTTGGTTTGCTGCTTGTGTTTGATACTTCTTATTCTTCTTTCTTTTCCGCGATGTTTAGAAAGTCACGGCCTATGAATACGTTTACGAAACACGTTACTCATTTGTCTGACGCCATTCCTTTTCTCGTATTGGCTGAATGTCACGCGCGTCATTTTGTAATTTGCATTTGCATCTTTTGTGTATCATCATGTTGAAAAGAGAGGAAAACACTGTCAAAAAAGTTAGTTTCCTTCGCAAGATGTTAGAATTAAAACATCTTCTGTTCGGGGCCTTCACACCGGAAATAACGAAAGAAACAAAAAAGCTGGCGTGGATAGAATTACGTGATTTTTCTGTTGCCATTGGCCTTGTGTCCAAGGAAAAGGATTTTACCTACGTCCGAGATGCCACGTGGCCTAACTTAAGAAACCGGACAGTGGTAAGTTTTTATGTAACATATCTTTTTTTTTTTTTTTTAATCATTTTCATATAAAAGTTTGGAGAGCTGCTAGCTACAGAATGTAACTTAATACCTTTGATATAAAAATAACACACTACTAACCTATTTTGTAAATCGTTCGCTTGCTTTGTTTCTTTGATGTTTTACTATTCAAGCATTTCTATTGCATTATATCTGTTGTTACCCTAAAACTCTTGATTTCAGCCCCTTTATGTTTACCTGTGTTTTCATTTTTTTACAGAGTAAAGTTGACAATGCAGCAAAAACGGGCACCGGAGGTGGCAGTGATGCCAAACTAGATGAAATTGATCATTTAGTTTTAGAAATACTGGGGAGAGAATCGCCCATCTTTCAAAGGATGGGAATGAAGGATTCCCTTGGGGAAGAAGGAAATGTGTTTCGAGCAGAAAAGGAAACTGCAGAAAGTGAGGCTGGGGTTAGCAACATAGTCGATACCCCACAAACAGACGAGCCCATTGATTCCCCACTACCAAAAGAGCTGCCCAAACCTAGAGGTAAGATTCAAAATTCTATTCATCATACCTTGTAGATTTTCTCTTAAAACACAATATGTTACGGTAGCTTGGTTCATGTAAGGATCTTGGGTCTACGCATGAAATATTTCTCTTCCATGAACGGTACTTATAAACCAATCGTAAGTCAATGTTGTGATCTATAAAGCAAAGAACTAGGCCTAACAATGGAGCCAATTGCTATTCTTCAAAATTAAGTGATCACCGTCTAAGCTGGGCCATGCTGAGTGGGACCAATGTCACCAATATTATAAACATCACATTGTGCCGATTGAACTCGGCAGATGGTCAACCAGTCAGTGGATTATAAATGACAAGACATGACATGCCGCTGTGTTATTTTGTATGGGATAATACAATGGTAAATATAGGGTGACAAATAGGTCTAGTAAGAGTTGTTAAGAAATTATTACAAATACATTGACGAAGAATGCTTTGCAAAAAATGTGGAAGGGTAAAATAGCTTGGCAGGTTGACCAACATGACGCTTCTTTTACATTGCTTATCATTAGGGCCCGGGGGTTTAGCCAATAATTCGTCAAGTTAGTGGTGCACAAGGCATAGAAAGCTTTCTGAGTTAGTAAACAACTTGCACTGCATGTGGCAATTTAGTGTTCTGTTGACGACGTTGTGTGTTGTGCGTTCTTGACAACCAGTGGCGGATCATAGCTAAAATGAGTGGTGGGTGCTGCTCCAGAAAATGTTTAGCCTTTTGTTTAGAAAAGCTACTAAATAACATCAAGTTCATTGCAAATAATTTCGGCAACTGTCTAGATGTATCACTCTTCTAGAGAGACAAAATATGTAAATGGCACAAGCGATCAGACTCGTGGAGGAATTATTCATAGGTAAGAGTCAACCTGAAGATGGAATACTTCTACAGGTAGGCTACAGCAGAAATAAAAAATTAAAAAAAATGCAGGATTTTTCTACTGTTTTTACCTTTCGAGGTGCACTGGAAGGTTCTACAGAAGACCATGATGTGTGCTCACACAAGGGAAACACTAATATCTCATCCCCCGACACGTCATGAGACGTAGAGAGAAGTTTTTACCATTAAAGATCTTATTTGGAGGAAAACAGAATATATTTTTCTTTTGAAAACTTTAAAATGTATATTGCCATTCACTGCAACAAAGCGTATGCACAGACATAATGTATAAATTGCCTTTTAATTTTCACTCTGAATATTGTTAACAAATATTCAAGCATTGGTTGTGTATATTTATGTTCGCTTTACTAGGAAATATATTTTGTTTCTGTGATTTACGATTAAATGTGCAAACTATTCTATAAATCTGTGACTAGCTGCACTGCCCTTGAACTTGAATGTTCGTATTAAAGTGCGCCACTGAAAGCGAGTCACCCCTTCCCTCGTGTTTACATACGGCTATATCCCAGTCACCACTAACTTGATGTAATGTTTTTGTGGCTAAACCCCCGGGCCCTACTTATCATATATCATTAGTGAGAGGTTACATGTTAGGTTATGAACAGTGAAATGAATTTAGTAGGGCATTCTGAATTCTGCAGAAGTTCTAGTTTAGTGACAGTTAGGTTAGGAACAGTCATATTAGTATTAGTGGGTAACAGAACTAGGTTTTGAACAGTGATATTAATTTAATAGGGCATTCTGAATTCTCCCGTTTCATAAATGTGCCAAATTGTACCTCCTGCGAGGTTCGTTGTATTGATGAACCTGTTTCCCAGAATTAAATGTTCCGCTGATGTGATGTCACACCTCTAACGTCCAGTCACAAGTTTCTTCATCATATGAGAGATCTATCTATAACAAAATACGAGTGATATTAGGTGTTTTATGAGAAGGTTGGTTTTCAAAGTGGGTGCTAGTATTTAGCCTATAGTGTACCGGTATTGCATTGTGTGCCTTCTTGATGGACATTGACTGACGAGCAGTAAAATATATGAGAGGTTCCTATCACACATAGAGCCCTACATGTACCAAAATAACATGAATAAATTAGCATGTTAATTTTAATTTGCATTCATTTTCTTTTATAGGCCCCATTAAGAAGAGGGTTGTGGTGCGGGATCCGGACGTGTCCCGCAAAATGGAACTATTAAAGAAAAGGAAGCTGGAACTGGAAGTAAGGAAGCTGGAGCTTGAAGTATGGGAGAAAGAGAAGTCTCTTAATGTAGGCCATACCACATTAACCTCTCATCTTGAGGAACAAGGCGAAGGGATTGTCACAACGGATTTTCTCGTTTTGGGGGAAAGTGAGGCCATTGTTTGGAACCAATAAAAAAAAACCTTCTTATGCCCTTAACTGTGTATTTCTATATCCTAATCCATTTCAGGTGATTTCAGAGGAACTGCACTTCGTTATGAACTTGTATAGGAACTCCCTATGAGGTTAATAACCTTACTCTTTAAGTTCTCTTGTCTTCTCTAAAAGCAAAACATGTTAAGATAAATAAGATAAGATAGATAAATTCACTTGTGATTTTCTTGCATCCTAATTACTGGAAATGATTATACAGGAACTGCAGTTTCTCTCGAGCCTGGACAGGAACCTCGTTAACCTCTCGAATATCCTCCTCGTGTAAATTTTCTTCCATTTCAGGAACCAGGTAGTTGTCTAGTCCCCTTGACAGATTGCAAAGGACTACACAGGCAGAAATAACTTCACAGGCAAATCTTGGATTAAGGCGCATTCCAACACTAAGAACAGGGAACTTTTCTTTAAGAATGCCTATAGCACATTCGATTACCCTCCTTGTTCTTTTATGTGCTCTTAAGAATTATTGTTGACTCGGATTAGCAACATCTTGGATCACCGGAGGAATGAGCCAAGACTTCAATGGATAAATAGAGTCTCCTAGCAGAATGCCACCAGGAAAAGGTCTCCAACCATCAGTCATTCTGTTGTTCAACCCACATAACCTCAAAACTCGGGCATCACTTACACTCCCAGGCCAATTTGCACACACATAATAGAACTCCATATTTGGCCCACATACAAGCATTACATTCAAGGAATGTTTGCCATGGCGATCAACAAAAGCTGGTTCGTACATACTTGGTGCATCAATGTTTATCAGTGTCCCATCCATTATTCCACACACTAAAGGCATACATCCAAGTTCACGGAATCGAGCAACTACTTCACCACAGTCAGCAGGCCAACGTACAACATTCTGGAGAAGAGTTTCGTTTATAGCTGTAACAACTCTGTGAACAGTTCTGCACACAGTTGCTTTCGAAATACCATGCATATCAGAGACACAATGATACTGTGCACCACTACCCAACCAGTGAAGAGCAATCTCAGGCTGCTGCTTTGGTGATAGTGCTTTATTCTTTGCTGTGGGATGCTCTAAATAGTTCCCAATTCTATCAAGAACATATTGAAATGTATCAAAACCTAACCTAAATCTCTCGTTAAATTCATATGTTTGTTCCATAAGATTATAGGATATTCTTGGCCTAAAATTCCTTGGTCTGCGAACATATACTTCTTCATCACTGTTACTTGAATCAGAATCAGCCATTTTCTTGATTTTCACAACTTTGATGTTACAAATTCAACCTCTCTGCTAATCTTATGGGAAAAAAATTCACTCACAGAAAAACAACTAATATTATGAGCAAATTCTATTACCATTGGTGTGTATGAAACAGTTCACTAATAATATTAGTAACATTTACTAATATTTTAGGGCCATGAACTCATAACTAATAATATTAGCTAATCATCTTATGAAACAGAAGACTAATAAAATTAACTAATATTATTATGTTTTTGCTAATAATATGAGTACAAAAGTTCTATGAAACAGGGCCCTGGGACCTCACAAGTGCGAGTCCAAGTATTATTATTATTATTATTATTATTATTATTATTATTATTATCTTTTATTCATTTATAAATCTCAGCTTTTAAGACTGGCACTAAGTGAGGTACGGGTCAACCAAGCACACTCACTTGCCCAAGAACTTCCTAACAATACGGGCGGTATTAATAAGCACCGCTTTTTGCATTTTAATGTAAATATTTTTATCTAGATCTAACTTCTTGATATTACTATGAAGGGATACAGGGATAACTCCTGTAGTTGATATTACAATTGGAACTATGTCAACATTAGTCAAAGACCACAGTCTCATCAACTCAAATCTCAACTCCGAATATTTATAGAATTTCTCTTGATTAGCTCTCTGTAGATTGTGGGTATTTGGGATTGTAATGTCTATGATATAAGCTGTATTGGCTTGCTTGTTCTGAAGAACTATGTCTGGTCTATTATTGGGTATAGTTCGATCGGTGACTATTGACCGATCATAATATATTTTATATTCCATTGATTCAAGCACCGGACTAGGTTCATATTTGTAATATGGGACAGTTGTCTCTGCTAGTTTGCATTTGAAAGCGAGCGCCTGATGTACTATCCTTGCCACCTGGTTATGGCGGTGAAGGTACTCAAACTGGGTGAGAGAGCTACAAGCCCCAGTTATATGCTGTATAGTCTCCGGAGCAGGTCTACACCTTCTACACTCGTCATCAATCACAGCCCTATTTTTCATTATATACTTTTGATAGTTTTTTGTGCTAATAACCTGATCCTGTATGGCGATAATGAATCCCTCAGTCTCAGGGAAGAGTTCCCCATGCCGGAGCCAAGCGTTCGACGCCTCTTTGTCGACTTCAGGGCTACTAAGGTCATTAGGGTGTCGACCATGTAGGCTCATAGCCTTCCACTGGTCTATCCTCTCTTGGACCGAAACAATTCTTTCTGCTTGCTGATCAAGCCTATTTGAGAGGTTTAGTGGCGTGTGATTGTTATCAGTATAGCATATGCTATGATGTAGGGCAGAACTCTCCATCCTTTGGTGGAAATATGCTCTGAGAGAGGCTTTCTGCTTGTTGCATAGGTTAATTATATCAATAATGCCACGCCCCCCCTCCCCTCGGGGGAGGTTCATCCTGATAGAGCTTGACTTCGGATGGTGTTTCCTATACTGTGTGAACTCCGTTCTAATTTTTCTTTGTAAGCCTTCCAATTCTGTCTTAGACCATCTAATTATCCCAAAAGAATAAGTCAGAACAGGTATGGCTAGTGTATTCACAGCTTTGGCAAGATTCTTGCTATTAAGTTCAGTGTTGCACAATTGCTTATTATTATTATTATCATCATTATTATTATTATTATTATTATCATTATTATTATTATTATTATTATTATTATTATTACAGAATCAAGACTTGACATAGTCTCTGTTTTTCACAGATTTACATTCAGAACACTGGGTTCGTGTTATTCAGAATGAAGCTGCATTGTACTCTTCATTTTAATGCAGATGTAAATGTGACGTTGTCAGAGTTCCCAGCCCCCTAACCTGCCATTCCGTCACACGTGTTTGCAAATTTATGCATCGTAGTCTCTAGGCAACAGTTCATTATACAAGGCACATAACACAACCTCGACTGACTTTACTGTTGTTATCTCGTATTGAATGGGAAATAGAAACATGAAGGTCTCATGTATACGAAGGAATTAAAGTAACGTGTATTGCAATTACAACATACATAATCATTCAAATACCTCGTACTGATATACTTAAATAATAATTAAGCTAAACCGAAGAATTTCATCCCCACCGTGTCAGCCGGGCCGCACCCATTCCTAAAGAGTGTACAATGTCGCCAACATGACAAACATGACTTCTTGCAGATTGAGCTTAGCAGGTGGCTGTTTAGTCTATGAAGCGCTGGTGTTTTATTTCGTATGGGATAATACGGTGGTAAATGCAGCATGAGGAATAAAATCAATGTTAGGAGTTTAGTTAGGAAACTATTAGAAAGTTCTTAAAGTAACGAAGCTTTGGGAAAGGCGCGAAAAGAAACAAAGCAAATAGTGGCAGACAGATTCTAGGTTTGGTTAATCTACGGCCTAAGATGTTGAGGATCTGTGATGCTTTAAAGGGGCTAACATATTAGAAAATTGTTATGTAGAAGCTTTTATTTTGATTTCAAATGATGGCATATGCCTATAGCTAAACATTAATATTATTAATTGTTAATTGATAAATGTTCTCAATCTTTATAATTAGAATGAAATACTTCGTTGAATACGCAACAACCTGGGAATGCTATCAATATTTTGACTTTGCAAACAAGAAATTTATAAGTTCCGCCGCACACCGAAGAGGCTTTTTAATGAATGAAGTAAACCAGATTCGCGACTGCGCAGCAGTAGACAATTTATCTGATGAAACTCGTCAACTCGATTTGGATTTATTAAGACTATTCCATGAATAAAAATGTAACGGATTATATAAGTAATAATTACTTTCGTGCTTTGATATATAAAAACAAAACTAATAGCAGGCCTACTACGAATCAACCATCCATGAATCGATTCGAGTTATGTTGTAACCAGGGCTACCAATGGTGCATATAAGACATAGTTCACTTCACTCAGGTAAGCTAACAGCACACGAAATTACTTGCATCGAATCGAAATGGTTTTTTTAATCAAGGGGAAAGGCGTTAGGGGAAAGAAAAGCGGACCGACTAAAACATCTAAGTTGCCGAAATGAGCTACTGCGCATGCCTAGCGGCATTCACAGGATGGCAGGGAATGTATTGAAATTAACATTGCTTGAATTGAGAAATAATTTCACGTAATTTGCATTGCTTATGGGGAAAAGAAGTTTCCGTTACATATCTTACATTTATTTACTTTTCACAAGGCTCTGAAATCAGCTAAAAGTGTCGGTCCGCTTTTTCCCCTACTTGTAAATTTCTATTATTTGAAATTGAAAACAAGTTATGTTGTTTAAAATATTCTTTTTTCGTGATGCTTAAATGACAGCATGTGACGTATTAATCAATGCACACTCATGCTCTGGCTGATTTTAAGTGCTGGAACTTAATCACGATTATCCGAAGTTTCATTTTTCAATACGAAAACCTAATCTCAAGAACCATTTCTCCAATTTTGCGGATTTGTGGATCATAATGGTTAATACTTAACTTAAAATTACCAACTTGAAGACATAAATATATGTAAAAATCAAATGGAAAATCGGTGCATACTGAAAAATATATGAATTTAATATTCTGAATTTCTAGGTGTTTTAATTAATGTATTTATAAGCAAATAATTAAAATATTCTCTTTATTAACATTTGCGCTTAAACGATTCACAAACAAACAAAAAATAATGAAAAAGTAAAAAATTCTGCATTTCACGGTTAGAAAGCGGAAAAAAGACCTCTGATTAGAGTTCCCTGGCAAATAAAAAAAGGCAGTAAAATCAACAGTTTTTTGCAAAGCCTAAACGTATACATTCATGTTCCCCCTTCCGTTCACCTACGCATAAAAGCAAAAATTGAAAATCTGGCTTCAAGATGCATTCGGAGCCTCTTCAGTGCATTTCAGATCTCTGCTACCTCGCGATAACTGAGCGAAAACACGTCAGTTTGGGTGAGCAGATATAAACAACAGTAGTTGAAAATAAGGAGGAAAGGAAGAGTCAGACTGAAAAAAAAGCCATAGCCGGGGTTTGAATTAGGATTTTTCGCTCTTCGTAACGCTGCTCTAACAAGGAGCTATCATTAAATTAACGTTAAAAATGTCCAAATTTCCAATTTTTCAGACTTTCCAGCTTAGCCTAAACATGGTCAGTGTGAAATTATTATCGTTCCACTGTTTACTATCAAGCCCGGGTCTTAAAGCACTTTACGGGTTGTAAGTCACCTGGTATCTCATATTGAGAACGCCTGGGGCATGTGAGCCAGTAGGAGAATTTAATGTTGTCATGGCAACGGCAATACACTGAGCTAAGAGCATAACATGTGTTTACAGCAGTTCCTAATTTAGCCGTAGATGCCACCGACATTTTTGCCCCCCTCAACCCTATTTTCTTAAAGATCTTCATACCTATATAATTTAGAGATGTTGACATAAAATAGACGGATATATTCATTTATTCATGAAAAAGCGTGGATTACGTATTCATTTATTAAATATTTCTACTCCGCCAAAATATATAAGTAGGCTATTACTTCAAAATGGACTTGAATTCATCTCTAAGTAGCCTATGCGTAATTATGTTAACAAATAATATTTTAAATTCTAACATCTTTAAATAATGCTCATGTGATGACGTCATATACATTTACATTCGGTGAATTGACTGATAACATTTACTAGTATTTACGCCTACAATCTGCCTTTGCGCACGATCTTCTCACGCAACCTAAACAACCCAGTTCCGCGGACCACTGTGTGAGAAACACTGCTTGGGAGTTTTTCCGATAAAGCCTCAGTAGCCTGTGACCACATAACTTATTGACAATCTTCCAAAGACAGCTAACGCTTCAACCATACAAAACTGTTTTACGATATACATACTAAAACCTAATGTAGCCTTTCTACGAAATATTCAGATTATTGCACGGAGATTTGCCATTTCTGTGTCACTTTGATATGTGACCACTGTAAATATCTCTCAGCTGCACTCACCTGGATTCGTTTCAGATTCTGCAGTGTCTAAGCTTGATATAGCACAGTCTATTAACACTCGGTCACTAACACAAACACTTTTAATAAGGTAAAACACGCACACGAAAACTCACCGCGTCTTGAACATCGCCATTTGCTTTATGAACTGCAAGACAGAAGCGTCATCTCGATTAAAACTGACTATCGAATGGTGCATGTCAACTGTTTCGTAAACTTCCCTCCAATAGCCGCCAGCGCAACCCCAAGCAGCCTGCAGTCAAGGTCATGGCCTACTGACACAGCTAAAAACCGGTTTGCATGGCAGCCAAAGCCACTGATACTTGCAACCCACACAACTTTCTCAAACATGCATACTACGTGTTGCATGAAGTGCGTATTCTCAGCGTGATGCAAAGGTGTACTGAACGAGGTAGCGTTCCGGGTTAAACCCCGTGGCAGGCCATTTTGAATGCCGATTTGGATATTTACTTCCCATGACTCATCGCTCATCACTGATATGTTATCCTGTATCATATTGATTAATCAACATATCAACAATAGAAACAAAATGCAGGTAAATAACTACATGGTCTACTAATAAACACAGAAACGTAACTCGTGATGTGAACTCGATGTCCAATCGCCTATAAATAAAGCTGATTTCTTTTGAAGTGAATTGTTTTAAAGTCTGAATATACAAACGACGACTGGCTTATAACTACCCTCTCAAATAAAATAGCAGCCTTTACTATAAACTGTGTTAAATCTGGTGCCAATATTCCCTTATATTGTAAGAGAAAGTAGAAGAATACACACACATAATATGCATATAACCACCTCGTGTACATAATTATATAAACAATATCATTGTAAAGTGGCAATAAAAGTAAAAATAAGAGAAAGCCGTGTCACGTCCCCAGTAGATTTCTAACCCAAATATGAAGTAGTGTGAGATTGTTTGCTTTCGAGCTATACATACCTACAGGTATATGAAAATAGTACTTTTGTATTCAGGCGACCTCAAAATGAATATTTATGTCGAAATCTCGAATGCGGGGTTGAATAAAATACTTTCCCTGAATGTATTGTCTATGATTTTATTATTAACCTATAGTTATTAAGTGCCAGTGTCTCCCCGATAACTGAAACATGCTCTATCGGATTTTCATGAGACTTGGTATACCCATTTATAATGTCCATGGAAAGAAAAGTCTATCCGTCATATTTGAATTAATGTAGGGGTCCGTCTTACGTTCCTGCTTAATGGTTCTGAAATTCGCATGTAAGCCGTACTTAATTCAATTTACCTTCATATCTATTAATTTTGTAAAAAAATGTGTTTCACAAAAAAGAAAAAAAATCATCTTAATTTTTTATACAACTTTACTGTGATAGATTTTCATGTATCGCATACTGTAATGGAGATAATTTTTATTAGAATCATTAGAGCAATTTGTTCAAAAATAAAAAAACATGATGCAAAGTCCCCTTAATATTTCAGCTATAAAACCATTTTCTAGGCGGTTCGATATAATTCCAAAAAGTCCTTTATTAAAATAAAAAAAAAAAATAAAAAAATAAAACAACGAACTGTTTACCAGCTGTGCTTGTCGACAGACGTCAATCCAAAAACAATTTATATGGTTTCTAGGAATCATGAAACATGTTTTACCTGGTGTAATCTCCATATCGAGTCCAATAATTTCTCTATACTACGGACCTGAAAGTAAAAACAGCTCCTTTTTGCCACAGCGAGAGGATTTCGTAAAAATTACAAAAGCACACGAAACTGCGTCCACAACAAGAATACACCTGATATAGCCTACCTGTATTAGAAGAAATAGTCAAAATAATCCTCTACAAAATAGTAGAATAGCAGGCAAATCGTTGCAACAAGTGGAAACTCTTATCTTCTCGTCTTCTGTCCAGAAATCTAAAAATAAATATTTATAAGACTATTATCCTGCCAGTTGTATTAGGCTATACGGATGTGGGATATGGCAGCTTACATAATCTGAGTGTGTTCGAAAACACGGGGCTTAGAAAAATATTTCGGCTTAAGAGAGATGAAAACTGCAACCACCAGCATTATTACCTGTACTCGTCACCGGATATAGTAAGGATAATTAAATCACGCAGGATGAAATGGGCTGGACATGTTGCGCGCATGGGGAGGAAAGACGTATCTCAAAATAATTGACTGGGAGACACGAAGGGAAGAGACTACTTGGAAGACCTAGACGTAGGTGGGAGGACAATATTAGGATATGCGAGGAAGGGTTGGATTGAGTTAGCACAGAATAGGGTTGAATGGCGGGCTCAGGTAAGCGCTGCAATGAACCTCCGGAGTCCATAAAATAGATAATATTCCTTTAGCTTCCTGACGAAATTGTCTAATGCCATTGTGTAGGTAAGTAAGAAGAAATAGTAGCACGGAAACGGGAACTATGCGGATTGGACCACGTGACCAAATCCACTCTGAACAGATAGGTTCATGACAACGCATATGGAATACTGGCGGAATAACCAAAGTGCACCACAGCGGATCATTATGTTATGTCACAGAGATCCATGACAACTGTGGCTCAGCTAACAGAAGATAATCTCTGCTACTGCGCAGACAGAGAAGCTGATACAATGTTTCATACTAGGAGGTACCACGATAATTAATTGAAAAATTAAACATTAAGAGTATAATAACTATTAAAGCATTATATTTATTAACACTTGCACGCGAATCATTCATAAACTAAGCCATTTATAATTAATGAAACAGCTAAAATTCCTGCTTTAGAGTACATTCCACGACATGAAAGCGCCGCCTGAAAAAAAGATATCAGATTCGATTATGCAGTTCCAAAGCTAACTGTCAACACGTAATACGTATTGTTTATCAACTGCTTGTTGACAGATGAATATGATGTAAATTTTATTTGTTAAATTCAGTGTAATTTTCAGAATTTGTATAATTTTTCAAGGGAGGGAGTGGTTTGTTTGGATTTTTCCAGGGTTAAACTATCAATATATTAAAGCTGGTGCCCGCGGCTTCACCCGCCATTATTAATTGACTCTAGGATTTTTAAGAAATTTACACTGGCAGTTATTAAAAATGTTTGTGGTTCAGAGCTATGAAAATTGTGAGTAAAAATAAAATTATTAGAATATTTGTTCATTGTGTTGATTTCACTTAGGCTTTATATAATAAAGATACGGTTTTCATAATTTTCTACTCTTCGTGAAAGTTTACACTGCCAGAGACGAACATTGCGGAGTATACCCGATGTTTCACGAAGCGGGCGAGCGAGTGAGCACGCTATTTAGGGCCGTTGAATTGTATAAGAGTGGATGCTGTATACCTGTGCGGTCAAACGATTTAGTCCACTATCAATAGACATTTTTCCATGGACATTATAAATGCCTATACCGAGTTTCATGAAAATCCGATAAAGCGTATTTGAGTTATGGCGCCTTTAAAATAGACACTAAATTGGGGTTTACTCCGGTACCGGTCAACCGATTTGGTCCAATATCAACAGGCTTCTACCCATGAACATTATAAACGCGAATACCAAGTTTAATTAAAATTTGGTAAAGCATATTTGAGTTATCGCGCGTACAGACACACGGACGGACGGACAGACAGACATTTTCCCCACACAATCTCATAAAGTACCATACTGGCACTTAATAAATGTTAAGTGGAAGGCGGATCAGACTAAGTTATAGAAACTAATTAAAATGGTTCCACAGTTTATATCCTATATGATTACTTTAAGTACTATATTTGAGGAATCTACGTAAGATAAACTTAGATGTGATTTAATTTTAATTATGAAAAGACAAGGACCAAAACAGACCAACAGAAGTGGAGCATTTGGGTTCTATCGAATGAAAAGTTTTACTGAGTCTTGGGCTGAATTCATGTGGAACCGGTACCAAGTTTGAAATCTTTAAAAAATGAATGTTAAAGAAATTAAATCGGAATAGATTAGTTGAGTTGGGTAGCCTAATCTAGGCAAAGTTTTTTGCAATTATGTTAATGTAGGAGGCACGCTTCCCCATCCAGCTACACCAAATTACTCGTTGTGTAAAGTTACGAAATATACATTATCTGAGAACTGTGACGAGAAAACTGTGATTTGAACCAGTGCCCATCTGTCGACGCCAGAGGGAATCTGTTTCCTATGATCGTCGATCTAACTTGCATCATATCATTACTTTAGGAGCTTATGTCCGGGTTTCCTCTATTCCTCTATTCCTCTATTCCAAGTCTGAAGAAAAACAATAACTAAGTGTGGATGAGCTCTCGAGTCTCAGAATAAATGCGCTTGTCTGACAGTTGAGCAATGCAATGCGTTTATTCCCTTGTTCAAACATTTTCTTCCAGCTACTTTGGAAGTCAACGGAGAAGAAAAACTTTATTGATGACTTTAGTGGAAAGACATTTCTCTAGACTCCGAACAAGGCAACGTGGATTGGCAGTTTGAGATCAATAAATCCGCAAGACGGTGCACAAAACCAACAGAATTATCCATAAAGAAGTCTCACATAATAATCGAGTAATAATAATCAACCTTGATATTTGCGACATACGAGTATACTTTAATCATTATCCTGCCAAGTTTTCAAAAATTGTATTGGCAATAAAAATGGCTCACTTTACATTCCTATTTAAGCTTATTTAGTCCTAACATTTAAGCCTTTTGTTCACGACGCAAGACCCACAACTTAAGTTTTTGAAGTAAAACTTCTTTAGCGGTACGGGGTAAATCGGGAACATGTGTCACGCTCAAACACCGTCACGAAATTAGTGTCACACTTAAAACCGTCACGAAATTACTAGGGTGTTTCGGAGCGGACTGCACAGAAAACAATCAAAACAATGATTACGAGTAATCAAAGCTATTCTTTCAGACCTTGTACAAGGACCTGCAAATGGAAATAGTGAGTGTGGTAATAATAATAATAATAATAATAATAATAATAATAATAATAATAATAATAATACTTACTTGTTCAATGGCAATAAAAAATTCCTAAGCAATCTAAAGGTATATTATCTATTTTATAAAACCCGGAGGTTCATTACCGCGCTTAAAAAATCCAAACAATAAAAGAAATCAAAGATCCAAAATTTAAAAATCCAAAATTCCAAAATTAAAAATTAAAGATCCAAAATTACAAAATCCAAAAATCCTTAAATTAAGAAATAAAAATCCAAAATTAAAAATCCAAATAAACAAAATAAAAAAATAAAAAACTTAAAAATCAAACATTTAAAAAATAAAATAGCAAAATTAAAAATCCAAAATCCAATATTTAAAAATAAAAAAATTAAAAATTAAAAAAATTGTAAATCCAAAATAGAAAAAATCTAAAAGTCTAAAATTAAAAAAACAAAAATACAAAATTAAAAAATCCAACAAATAAAAGAATTCTAAGAACCAAAATTTAAAAATTCAAAAATTCAAAAATCCAACATTAAGAAATCCAAAAACCCAAAATTTAAAAAATTAAAAAATTAAAAAATTGAAAATCCAAAATTGAAAACATCTAAAAATTTAAAATTAATAAAATCCAAAAAATAAAAATTTCAAAGATCCAAAATTTAAAGTATTCAAAAAATAAAAATTTCAAAGATCCAACATTTAAAAAATCATAAATCAAAAATAAAAAATTCCAAAATTAAAATATTCAAAGATCCAATATTTAGAAAATCCAAAACTGCAAAATAAAAAATAAAAAATGAAAATTTTCAAAGTTTAAAAAACAAAATTAAATATTAAAAAATCAAAAAGTAAAAAATTTTAAAAATAATAAAATAAATTTAAAAATCTAAAATTTTTAAAATAAAAAAATAAAATATTCAAAGATCGAAAATTTAAGAAATGCAAAATTAAAAATTCAAAGATCAAAATTTAAAAAATCCAAAATCCTAAATTAAAAAAGTCCAATTACCCAATATCAAAAAGTACAATAATGCAAAATTGAAAGAATATAATTAAAAAAATAACTATTAAAACAAGTTTCACTTCTGTCGCGTGGCGTTCCACGCACACTTTTTTTTTTTACTGATGACTGGTTTTGAGGTATTTTGTGGAAATAGTTTCAAATAAATTATTGTAGCTTCCTACAGTTTGCAAAGCTATTAAGTAATGTGGTTGCCGCAATTGACAATACAATGAAGGATCGACAGCCTAATTACATAAAGCAAGATAAGCGTGTGTTTCAGTCATGGTGTGCACCCCTGCAGGAGTCTGCTGAACCAAAGGTAATAAATTCATGTTACATTGCATGACTGTGTATTCATTTAATAGGATTATCCTAGCAAAATGTTTCTGCACGCAGTGTAAAAAAATCTAACAAAATCATAAAATATGAAAAATACTCTTATAGATGATGCAGAGAAAATTTAACGAAAATGAGAAATATATTACAAAATGTTGTTTTTCCAAAAATAAAAAGTTATTCGTGGCATATCCTTATGAACGTGATGAAAATGCCGTTTTCTCGTAACTACAAAGGTGTGAAGTTACATTAAAAACTCTGTTTGTACTTCGCCGCTTGACTTTCATAATTATTTTTGTCACTGTCATGCACAACGCCAGGTGGAAAATGTTACCAAAGCTTTGATACTGACCACAATGCCATTGTGGAAAGTGAAGGATGTTTCTCTGTGGTTGGTGATATCAGTCATGGCACCACAAAGGGGGAAAAATTACGGAATTCAGATGTATTGTATGGACACCTAATTATTGAACCTACCAAAACTAATATAAAAATTAAAATGCAATTATAGTAATGCCGGTAATTATTATTGTTATTATCATCATCATTCCCGTAATGCTGAAAATAAGGCCGCCGGCATGGTCTTGTGGATAGCGTCGCTGACTACAGATCCGTCGGCCCGGGTTCTAATCACCGGTATTTTTCTGAGGTAGGGAGGTCTGGAACTGGGTGCACTCAGCCTTGTGATTCAAATTGAGGAGCTACTTGTTAGAGAAGTAAACCACCATTAACGGCCGTGGGTGTCGGCATGCTCACCACATGCCCTCCATCTGCCTATGGTAGACGACGCAGCGGTTCGGTGGAGATGTAGTGCCACGGTTTTAGTATAAAATGTATAGGCACTATATTGCAGATATGTGATGATTTCACTAATTTCGAGGGCGCCAAAGCACAAAAGCAAACTATGGCTGTAATGAAGTAACTGTTCACCTTTGAGTCTGGGAAGATGATTCAGGTTCAAAAGTGGTTTTCAATTTACTAATTTTCAAATATGCTACACCAAAAAAAAATTCATGTTATGAAAATTCTGTGGTTAAATGCAGTTAGACTTAAGAAATGTAACGAGAATTTAAAACAGCATATTAACATTATCAAACTATTTTCGTTTAATCACTAAAATGCTGTTTGTCCTGTTTTCCTATTCAAAATGCAGTTCACGACATTTCCCCACAAAAGGATGATTTTCTCTAATTACCACGGAAATACATTAATGTTCACGTTTATACTTTTCACAATCAGTCTTTTGCGTTTTCTTACAAACACAAAGTTGTACACAATAACCGCGTTTTGTAAGTCAACTCAAAGCATTTAATTATCTTTTCCTGCACTCCACATCCAAGTTAAGGCAGACAAAAGATAACTTTACCACTGGAAAGATATGAGTTATATTACATACTAGCATGTGCCCGCGGCTTCGCCCGCGATAATTATTTAAAAAATTAAAAATTAAAAGCATAACCCTAATAGTTAAATCATTATATTTATTAACACCTAAATCACGTGGACTACATGTCACGATTAGATAGCGTCGCCTGGTAAAAGCGACCTCGGATTCGAGTTCCTTTGCCCAGAAAATCCCTGTATAGTGAGTTTCGTCCAAATCGAACGATGTTTAACCATATTTAGGTCTATGTTGAATATCCCTCTTCCGTGTAGGTTGAAAATTTCATATGTCTACGGGCCTTGACATTCTAAACAATTGAATCGACCAGCGTGGGCTTACAACATTCTAGCGATCGCGATGCTTTTATTACCACAGTATGACAAAAATAGCCAAAGCCAATTGCAATTGATTTGACATTGAAATGTATTACTGAAATCTGATGCTTCGACAGCGCTAAAATCACGTTTTCTGCCAGTTTTTCACTCATAACTCGCGAACGAAAGCTAAAATTAAAAATCCGGCTTCGAGGTGCATTCGCCCACCTTTCAGTCCATCTATGTTTAAAATTTCAGATCTCTGCGTTCAGTATATTTCGCTGGGCATCGCGGACAGACAGACAAACACGTCCTTTTATTATTATAAGATAACATGTGCCCGCGGCTTCCCCCGCGATAATTATTCCAAAAATTAAAAATTAAGAGCATAATAGTTAAATCATTATATTAACACCTAAATCATGTGGACTACATATCACGATTAGATAGCGTCACCTGGTAAAAGCGACCTCAGATTCGAGTTCCTTGGCCCAGAAAACCCCTGTATAGTGAGTTTCGTCCAAATCGAACAACGTTTGACCATATTTAGGCTAATATTGATTATCCCTATAATAATAATAATAATAATAATAATAATAATAATAATAATAATAATCCTCTTCGGTGTAGGTTGAAAATTTCACATTATGTTTGCGTGCCTTGACATTAAAAACAAATGAATCGACCAGCGTGAGCTACAACATTCAAGAGATCGCGATGCTTTTATGTCGAAGGTTTGACAAAAATAGCCAAAGCCTAGTGTAATTGATTTGTATTACTGAAAACTCATGCTTCGAAAACGGAATAAATACACGTTTTCTGCCCGTTTTTCACTCATAACTCACGAACTAAAGCGAAAATTAAAATTCAGGCTTCGAGGTGCACATTCCGACCCTTTAGTCCGCCTATGTATAAAATTTCAGATCTCTGCGTTCAGTAGATTTCGCTGGGCATCGCGGACAGACGGAGGACAGACGGAAGACAGACAGACGGAGGACAGACACTTCCTTTTATTAATATAGACTTAAGTGCATAATAGTTAAATCATTATATTTATTAACACCTAAATCACGTGGAGTGTATTCCACGATTAGGTAGCGTCCCCTGGTAGTAAAAGCAACCTCAGGTTCCAGTTCCTTGGCTCAGGAAACCCCTGTATAGGTAATGAGTTTCGTTCAAATCGAACAATGTTTGACTATAATTAAGCCTATGTTGATATCCTTCTTACGTGTAGGTTGAAAATTTCATATAGGCTATCTGCGGGCCTTGACACTCTAAACAAATGAATCGTCCACGATGGACTTAATCAAGCGATCGCGTTGCTTTTATTTCCAAGGTAGGCTATGAGGTATGATGACAAAAATAGCCAAAGCCTACTGTAATTGATTTAACATTGAAATATATTACTGAAACTGATGCTTCGAAATCGCAAAAAATACACGTTTTCTGCCCGTTTTTCACTCATAACTCACGAACGAAAGCGAAAATTAAAATTCCGGCTTCGAGGTGCACATTCTGACCCTTTAGTCCGCCTATGTATAAAATTTCAGATCTCTGCGTTGAGTAGATTTCGCTGGGCATCGCGGACAGACAGACAGACGGAGGACAGACAGACGGAGGACAGATACTTCCTTTTATTAATATAGATAACATAACATGTCACTTATTGCTCTATTACATTTGTAGGATTCTGAAACGCAAATACATTCAAATCGGACACACTAGAATTGTATTTATTGTGTTCATGAGAAACATCGTCTCTGTCCGTGTTGAGGGAGTTATTACAGGTGTTGTGTTGTGTTGTATTTGCTTAGTAATTATTGTAAACATTGTAAGCTGATTAATTGGACACTTGCTTCATTCTACCCTTATAAATGGAAATTCAGTTTGATGTTACAGCAAATAGACAGACATCAGTGCTTATACCTTTCTAGGGTTTCAAACCTCACCACGTGGATATAATAAAGTTAGATAGTTGAGCAATTTACATGAAGTTGATATGAGCGGTTCTGATAGCACGTTACATACGACACAGGGTAGTTAAGAACAGAACAGCAAATTACAGACGTATGTATATTTGGTTTTCCAACGTGCCAAGCACCATCTTGCAATTAATTAAATACGGTACCAGTCTCCCAGTATCTTATACCGGTTAACGATGCTGTGTATACAGTCAAAATGCATGGAATTCCGGTGATATATGGGATAGTTGGCAACCCTACTTCCAGCTACCCACGTCTTTATATTTGCAGATATTATGTTAAACAAGTCCTGCATTACGAAATTCCTTCCACACCGGTCACTTGCTTAGGCCCTGCTATTAAATAACTATGAAACTATATTTATAGTAATTATACGCCTAATAATAATAACCATAATAATAGTAACAATAATAACAGTAGTAATAATAACATGATTAATTCTACATGGGGAGACTTAAGATATAAGTTTTTCTTTCACTTCACCACGGGCCATTATAGAGATTATATAAAGTAACGGTAACATTAATATTTAGCCTACTACTTAATTTTAAATTAGTATTAATATTAGTAAAACTTCCGAAATAGCTATGTATCAAGTACCGGTACGCAAAATAACACTTTAGCGGACGAATTAAGAAAAATTGTCTTAGGCCTATATTTGTTGTTAAACTATATTATTAAGTGTTTTGTGAATAAAAAAAAAAAAATGGTGAAGTTTCTGAATAAAGTAAAGAAACAATCTTGCCTTATACTTGTGGTTTTAAAGTCAAGTATTTTGTTTCAAACCCTGTAACGGTTGGTACGACTGGTCACTGCCATCTGGATTTTTCAGTTGCCATAAGGACTTTATCTGCCTACTTTGGTAAAGTGCTCTTCTTGGCGTGTCACCCGGGAAAAACGAAAAGTTCTTCATGTAAAGACCCCTTGGAAATAAGAGAAACTTGTCGCCAATCTTGGCCTCACATCTTTAGAAGGTACCTGACCCAAATACGAAATTTTGTTTTCGTACGATTTTCCGTTTCTGAGCTAGCCTGTTCACAGATATCCACACAGACAGACAGACAGACACACACACAATGTCACACACACAGACATACACACACAGACATACACAAACAGACACACAGACATATTTCAAAAAATAGTATTTTTGGATTCAGGAGGGCCTTGAAACGTGTATTTTTGCTAAAAACTCAACTTCGAATTTTGGGGTCGAAAACAATACTTCCTCTACCTATAGTTCCTATGGTACGGGCAGAAGAAGTAAAAATGTAGGTTAGTTGCGAGAAAACAGCGAGATATAGTCCTAATTTCTTAGCAGATATGGAAACTTAATACAAATTCTAACATAGAATTCTAAAACCAGAATCCTAACATAGCTTGTTATCTATGATGCACTTGCACAGATTTATTCGTGACAAATCACGAAACACTGTAATAATGTAAAGTGAACTAGGATATTAAATAGCAGAAATCGTTCAATAAACATGGCTTCCAGTTCGGCAGTTACTGTATAATGCGTTAATTAACTCTGAACAATTGGTTGTGTACATGTAACTACAAATTGAATAGCTCGTTTTTAAAATCACTTCCTATAAAAAATTTTAACAGTTGTTCCTGGCACAAGACCTGGTGCTTTCAGTTTATTACAACGTTTGAAGTTTTCATTCGATTAAAAGTTAATCGTTATGAAATCGTTAAAACAATGAAGTGGTTCGCCTGTACGAATAAATTCATGCTAAACACATTTCTAGTAATTAAACTACATACGGAAGCTCAGTACTTAGCAAACAATGAGCCAATCGTCAATCATAGACACACAAATCAATATGAGTTAAGCAAGTTATGTGAGTGAATTCAAGTCCTCAGCTGTGTTAATGTATACTCTTTATTTTTATTTATTTATTTAATCAAGAATTAACATTATACTTAGGCCTATACACCCATTTAGGTACGTATCGTATTATGAATGTATTGCTAATCCAATTTTCTACCTCTAAATACGAAAATAATATTAATATGTAATTATGTTAAATATTAATCTCCTCAGTATCTATAGAGTCTTTCCTTGTTTACCTCTATGGACAGGTGACGAAATAATGTTCCATGGTTTGCATTGCAATGCCCTACACCAGAAATCAATATTACTTAAGCCATACATTAAACATTGGTAATCTCGCTTATTTTGATAATAAATTAGAATTGCAAATTTGCGATCAAGGCTAAAACTCGCTTGCCTCGACATAATTATGTTTTGCATAAAGAAGGAGTTAGCTATGATCCAGGTGTACCAATGGTCATAACTTATAACTTTTCCCTTCTTTAGTACATTCAGTCTGCTTTAGGCAGAGCTGTGTACGGACGTTATTAAGTAGGCCTACTCATTGATTGGTATCTGATATCCGTTGGTTGGCTACACGATCTGATCGATGGTTACCTTTAACTACAATTTCTTAGCACTTACCGCTGCCAGAGTTAACACTGAAACCCCATGCGATTTAATTGCTCTTTACTCAATTCTGTAACAACAACTCAAGGTCCCTATGAATATATTTATTTTTTGTAATAAAACTGATTCCATTGTCTGTCTGATTATTGATTTAGTTCAAGACCACTCGACTCCCACCTATGCTTGGCATGACACTTGGTGGAAGGGATTTAAAATTATTTTAAATTTACTTTTACAAGAATTCACATTATAGAGAAACTGGGACAGGCATGATATGTATACATGCTATGAGCATTCAGCTGATAGTGAATAGTGATGCAGGGCATGTATAGCACTCACTACTTCTTAGTAAAATTGCTGACACAAGCTATATGATGATTTCACAGATTGCCCCTGAAGTCTCCAATATGCGGGCTCAGATTAGAAAGATTAATGAGTCCAAAAATTATTGAAGTGCTTTAAACTGATTCAGTATGAGAAATGCCTATACTTGACTGGGCGCCAACGTAATGTTTATAACTTCATCTCAGGACAAGGAGAGAATCAATGCTACTGAATTCCTTGGGTCCATCAATGGCTGAATTCTCTGGACGCACGGGAATTCCCGTCAATGAAAACACACCGGAATTCTAAGCCTCCTAACATTGCGGCTGCAGGGTAATCTGCTAGCCAATTTCCACCCTACAGGGTATTTCAGAATAAGGAAATCAAATTATGAGAGAAACTGAAATCTGAGACGATAGACATTCCCAAATAAAAAATCCCTTTAGGCAGGCCTACAGGCTGAGGTAGATTTCAAAGTGCTTTTGGTTTAATTTATTATCGCTGCGCAGCACTCTTCTTTCTTAGCCTTGGCATGGCAAACCTGCAGTAAAGAGGAAGAGCCTACAATCATTTGTTTTGACAACAAGAATAGGAAATAATATTCTGGGAGGCCGTGCGCAAGATCAGCAATGAATAAAATTAGCAAAGCCGCTAAACAAGACAAAATTATGATATTATAATAATTCTTTTAAGTGCTATTATTTTCAAACATTAAAATCTCGCGTCATATGAGAGCTATCAAGAAACTATTTATTGATTTGTAGAGTACTCATCAAGAGCTTTTCAACGATACCCCACAAGACGTGGTTTCAAAAGTTTGGAATTTTCATCCCCCACCCCCAACCTCACTCGAACCCCCGAATCGTTGGTGTCACTGTGAACTCCATAGGGAGTACTCTAATTTATTCCAACAAAGTTTCCCTCTATACTTCATAGGGGACGAGATATACATTTTTAAAAATTTCAACCCCCTCCCCCGACCACCCCCTTGGGCCAATTTTGCTCATTAACGAACTTGTCCGAACTATTGGGCCTAGAAATAACATATTAAAATTTGGTTCAAATATCTTCAAAATTACTGCCGCTATCGTGTAAAGATATAAATATATATATAAATATCACATTTTTTTTTTTTTTTTTTTTGAACGGGCGGTGGTTTCGTACTTAGGGGAGCATGAAACGTAAAGATATGAAAGAATTTTTCGAAAATCATGACATGGTATCCATTGCAATAGGTAGATTTTTCTTCGAAATCTACCTAATAAGCGGTTACATTAGGCCTACGGGATAAGAAGGACTTGGGGTACCAAAGACCTTGATATACGGTTAACGTAACACTGGGTAGAAAACTTCTTTTAAGGCATTTCTAAAACAAATTATATTCACATTAAAGTTACTTCATATGAATGTGGTAAATATCATACACTTATGGATATTTAAATTAATTGGTTATGAAGTGGAAAATACTGTTACAGGTAAATTGCGTTTTCTCACGAATTACGTTTTAATGAGGATTACTTTTTTCTAGAAATCTTTTTAATGACATTATATGAATTTATGTGAGTAATGATAACAAAAAATAAAACTCATCAACAAATTTTAAAACTTTTCTTACAAGTAATAAAAATTATGGCATAAGTATTAGATAGGAAATATTTATATGTCAATTCATTTTTACATAGCCTAAATTTCAAACTTTAATTTTACTAATTTACTAACCATCACTATAATGTGTTCTGAGGCAAATGAAACCTTCTTAATTGACGAGCTTTATATTAAGTCAAAATCAAAATGGCTGTCATTTAAAGAATTTAATGAAATCTATTACCAAACTATACACATAAATAGAAGAAAATACCTACAGTATAGCAGCTTTAACGTAAGACTGCCAATTACAGAGAATAATACAATCAAATCTACCAAAAGAACTTAAACTGATTTTATTTATCCGCCTAACTTTCAATATAATATATAATATTACTTTCTTAGTAAAGCAACCGATAAGCTCCGAGTGCTGATAATGAAGTTTCTTTTGTTTGGCTCCATAGCTTACTTGCTGTTTAAACTAATCACTTTGTGAGATTTCATTGCATTCGATGAAATGAGTTAACTTGCGAGATAACTCTACAACCACATATGAAATCTAACCTTAACACGTTTGAACCCAATACCATATATAAAGGAATCGCTTCTTAGGAGGTATATATAGGCCTACATGGATTTGTTAAAATTCACGTTGAACACATTTCATCAACATTTAATCAATAACATAAAGCAATATCGTTGTTCATTTATTGCTTTCTCGCCAAATCATCACTCATGCATACATATTACATATTACTCTGTAAGGGTTAATTATTCCATGTAGAATTACTCTGAAATTATAATGAACCCTAAAGCCACAAACATTGGGGTTAGCCTATATTATGCTGAAATATTCATAGAACATTGGACTAAAAGGATATTATGCTTTCTGGTTTTCCTTTTTATGCGTTATTCGTCGATTTTATTGAATCAAACCCTTGTTCTTGCTGCATTTTTGAGCTTAAACGGAATGTTTTAAGTCTACGGAAGCTTAAATGTAAACACTGACTGAAGCAGACATAAATGCATTTCTTATAGTGAAGACTGGATTTCACTCAAAATAATCCTCCTGACGAGGCTAGTGATAACGAAAATATTGACGATATTATAACGAAAATTCTTCAAATTAGCCTACATTAACAGAACTGATTATATGCAGGCATTATTTAACTTAGTTTTGAATATCTTGATGCAGAAAGAAGAATGCAGCGCCGAAACCAATATTTCAATCACTGCCTCCATAAAATGGAGTGATCTCTTTGAGATTATGTCGGAACTTGCAGGAAACTGTAAGATTGATGAAGTCCGGTAACATGATTCATTGATATTTCACATACAGTTAGTATTATTATGAAAATCTCATGTTTGTAATATCAGAAAAGTTATTTATGTCTTTGTTCTTACATGCTTATTATGCAATAGGTCTGGGTGACTAAAATAGAAATATTCAAGTTTTACAATTGCTCGAATTTGTTGTGTTATCAATTTAGTATTATTTTTTGTGTTACCAATATTTTTGTAACATAATAACTGATATTCGGTGAAGCCAGGGATAGTGTAAGCATTATCTTATATAACGTATGAGTTAATTTTGTGAATGTGTGGGGAATGATTTATTGGATATTTGTGTGATCCCAATGTCCAAGGACTAGAATTGTGTGCTTCTCTTCATCCATTTTCGGTTTATATGTTACAACATAAGATATTTAATGTTCTCTTCATATTGTGGGCCTGAATGGGTTCTTGCTGTTTAGTATTGTTCCTGTCAGTTGAGTTACTGTGGAGTTGTTATCAAGAGAGCCTGACAGTTTGTGGAAATGTTGACTAGTTTATAACTATGTTTCGGAAAATGCCAAATGAAAGCTTTAGGTAGTATAAAACATTAAACAAAATATTGAGCAGATTTCAAGAAATTCATTACTTTCATGTCAAAAGTGAAATCTGACTGTTCTCAATCCACCTCTCGCCGAAAACTAGGCTACGCGCTGAACAAGAATAAATTACAATGCCGGTACATTAAGAAATATAAATAAGTACTGGTACTAATTGTTTGTAATATGTTGACTTGCTTACTTTTCCTCTCCTTATGGGCTGTCCTTACCTGAAAATAGAAAAAATTGCATGTCACTACTTTACAGAAGCCAACTTCGCGCAATATTCCTATCTTCACTATTATCAAATTCCTTAGCTTAATACACATTTAGAGCCACAACACGACTCACTTTAATGTTGTCTTCTTCCTATGTGTGAGAGCAACAATAGTACAAAATACTTACTTACTCAATGGGAATGGACCATTACTAAGGAAGTTAAAGAATATTATATATTTTATGGAACTCGGAGGTTCATTGCCGCGCTTACCTGAGCCCGCCATTCGACCCTATCCTATGATAACTCCATCCAACGTTCCCTCGCAAATTCTACTTCCTTTAAATCCATTCTAATATTAATCTCCCACCTACGTCTGGGTGTTCCAGCTACTCTTTTGACTTCGGGTCTCCCAGTCAATACTTTTGAGATATGTCTTTCCTCTCCCATTTCATCCTCCGTGATTTAATTACCCTTACTATATCCGGTGAAGAGTACAATTTATGAAGCTCGTCGTGATGCAGTTTTCTCCAGTCCCCATTTTCTTCTCTAAAATATTTCTGCCCCGGATTTTCTGATAGACATCATCATAACTGCAGTTCACAAATTTGGAGCTAAGTCTAACTGTAGAAATGGGAGATAATGAAACAAAACCTTACACCAGACTTAAATGCAGCTATAATCATCACCATCATCATCACCATTAGCAATAGAAACACAATTTTGTTATAACTTAGATGTTTATTATTATGATTTGGTTTCGTTTTCATTTCTATGAATATCTCACAATAACTTGTTAATCTTGTGAGAAGACAGATTCAGATGCTTCCCTCCAACCTTTCTGATGTGCTTGACAAAATGAAACATGAAAGTTAATTGAGGACGCACTAAACGGCCCCAATCCGAAGCGTAGTGGTTGTGGCATTGCGCTACAAACAGGATGGTCGCGGGTTCGATCCCCGATGAGATCGTTGGAGTTTTTCAATTGGCCTAATCCTTCTGGTGGCAATATGGCCCAGGGGTCGACTCAGCCTCTATCAGAAATGAGTACCAGGAGCAATCCTGGGGGTAAAGGCGGCCGGTGTGTAAGGTTGACAACCTTACCACCTTCGTGTGTCGAATGTCCAAAATCTGGGAGCCTCAACCTCCTGGAACCCTCTGGACCTCCATGGCCTGTATAGGAAACACTTTTGCTAAACTGTCCCAATACAGCAGAGATCTCAGATGCCACGTGCTCTATACAGTTCTAGTCCTAAACACTGTATCTTGGATAACGTGACTTATCCTTTTATTTCTGGAGAAATTGTTATTATATTCTCTTCAATATAGCAGAATACAACAATCCTCACGTTTTAACGCCATTAACGAATGTGAGGAGTTGTGAGGTTTGTGGAGACTTGAAGAAAACAGGAACTACGAAGGCGAGAGAACTGAGTATGGAGAAAAAAAAAAGAACTCGAGAAAAGGACCACGGATACAATTACAGACGTGACGTATGATTTCAAGAGGTGGAAAGAAAATTGAGAGACCATAAAAGAAACGAAGGTAGAAAATACGTCTCATAAGTATCGCTGTGGATGAAGAATGTGGCGTCGTTTTCCGTAGCTCGGTGGCTTTTCTTGTGAAGAGGCCAGAACATAATGTGACTGGAGATAAAGTTCAAATTTCTTTTTGTCGAGAATAAACTGCTTATCACACACATCTCGAAGAATAATTCAAAAAACGTTTTCGTTTAGCTAGTTAACTTGTTTATTTATTTATTTTACTTTCCATCTAACCTCTTTCTTTCTTTTGGTATACGAAACTTTGTGCCTACACAGAAATCTGTACTCAAGTGAGGAACTTAATAAAGTTAACCATTCACATACTTTGCTTACAAGTTTATGTGAAATGTGCAACATTACGCCAGTGCTCATTCTCAGACAATATTTTCCGCTATTGCTTGTTGATATTCTTATATAAAGTTATTTTTTCAACCTTATGCACTAGTGTGGGAAGGTTAGAATTGGATAGATGTCGAAAAGGAATCAATATATCAATATTATTTATTTTATTTTATTACTCTAATATATAAAATCGAAAGTGTGTATGTATGTATGTATGTATGTATGTATGTATGTATGTATGTATGTTTGTTCCTTATACAAATCTACATTTCTTTACCAACTTACACGACATTTTGCACACACACCCAGTTAAGCCCGGGAAGTAACGCGGCCAACATTAAAATTGAAACAAATCAGTCCTTCCCTTGAAAATTATATAATTTCTGTGAATATTCTACTGAAAAAAATGAAATGTTGTTCAGTTCACATGGCAACAGTGAATTGTTTACTGTGATTACATAGGGCCTTGGCAACTATATAGCCTAATGCTGGACTTTAACGAATTATGATTCCATGTAATATATTGGCGAAAATAATTACTGAAAAATGAATTACACGAAAATAAAGCACAGTGTGATGCAGTCACATAACTTTCTCTACCCTCGACATAAGAAATATTTTCTCACTTCACATTTTGATGTAGAATAAGAGGTCGTATTGCAGGAGCAACTTAAGTGTGTGACTATGCTATATCAGAAGTCGGTAAATAGTCAGTTATCCATAACTGTAGGCTTTTTATTAGTTGAGATTTATCATAGGCCCTAAGCATGGGATGGAACATTTTGAGTCCTATGCTCGCAGTGTATTATGTCCCGGGTTTTAGGGGAGGAAAGTATGAAAGTGATATTGCATTGCTGTTTTATTTCAGCCCCGAAACGGTTATATAGTAACATGAGAATGAGAAATAAAATTTTCCGTCAAGTCAATACAATCTTATGTAATTTATGTTTCTTCTTATTTCAACCCCTCCCAGGCATGATGAGTAGAAGCAACGGAATGCAGCATTCGACATCCTCTATGAACCATAAAAAGCTATATGTAGCGTTTTCTGAGGGAATAGTCTGTGTTGTTCTTCCTCATTTCGAATTCTACATACATTATTATATCAGGACCTAGGGCGGAATTCTGGAACAAGCCTTCAACTCCTCCTGAAACCTTCCTTAGTAAAGGAGGGTAAAAAGAAGGCACCTTCTTCAAATGCAAAATCAAATTCTCGGTTCTTTCTTATAGCGTCCTTAATGAAGGACAGCTTACAAAGCCTCCTTCAGTTGCCATGGACAGTTGGCATCTGCATGGAAGACAAATGTTCCCATATGTTCGATTATACATTAAGTGCTGTTGTATAATGACTATTTATTTTATGAAAATTGATGACAATTAAATTACAGGATTGAAGTTTACTTCATTTTATGTCAGATTAGTAATTCCTGACCTCTAAATAAATAACAACATGAAGCTCTGAGATATGCATAGGTTGGTAGTAACTAGCGTCTTTATTCCGTTGTACGGGACTGCAGCGAGGCACACATCTGAATTTATCACTCGAATATTCAGCGTATTATGGTACCAATGAATGAAATATTACAATAATGTAACATAATGTAACATAGCAGGGCTCCGAAGTAAAGTCCAACGTCGAAATACGGTAAGTGTTTTTTCTATTCTATGAGCCACTGATGCGATAGCCTTCTTTCCTCCCCGCATGGACGGTTCAACATCACAGTTTGTTCGTGGTCTCGGGGTAACGTGCGTGTCTAGTAATGGAGAGGTCTCACGTTCAAACCCACCCCAAAGCGACTTTTTTTTTTTATGTGAAATTGTGCACATTCCATTCTTGTGTTCTATTTTATCAATGTGCTTGAATAAGTATTATATTCTTCTTAAAAAAAAAAAAAAAAAAAACTGGGAATTCATCGTCTTTCATTGACTTGTGCATTTTCTTACATTAACCTGTAACATCAGGCCTAAAGAATGGTAACATAAGCATATAAATGTTATTTCATGAACAGAAACTTGCTTTAAAGTTAAAAGTGCATAGGCCTATAGGACTACTCAGAACAAAACTGCGTACCGCTTGGTGGAACTATCCTCTTTTTATTGTCATACTGTACTATTTTATTGAGAACATAAAGACTATGTAGTCTATGATATAAAAAATGTGTCTAGCATTTTTATAATATTGCAGCTGCTTCTATTACCGGTACTCTTCATTAATATTGTCATTATTATTAGTAATAATAATAATAATAATAATAATAATAATAATAATAATAATTTATTTGCTGTCAATTGACTTGATACAAGTTTCTGACATTGTCAAGCTTACAGACTAAGAGCTAATATTATACAACCTAATATTGCTACAACCTAGATCTAAGGATAAAAGTGTGTGATTGATCAAAATATAATAATGTATATGGGACTGTCCATTGTTAGTATCAGGACACTTTGGTTGAAATTTAAACTTCATAATTTGAAGTACAGTGTGATATTTGACTTACAGAAAAAAAATGTTGCTGTATACATCTTGAACACCACTCTTAGTTTCTATTCCCAGTATCTTATTTGGGATTGATGGCAAAAATATACTGTTTATTGTTCATTTTTGTTTTGTTAGTATACGGACGAGGAAATAAGGTTAAAAAATTTGAATGAATTATTGTAAAAGTTCCTCCTAATCTACTGCATGTATTCAAATTTTGCTTAAAGCAGTTGAATCATACACTATTCAAGACTCGGTTGGTATATTTAGTTTTATGGATTTTTAATTTTAATACTTTGTAATACTAGTAATTGTAACTGCATGTGCGTTAGTATCCGGACAGTTAGTATTAGGACAAAATGTCTTTCAAATGGATGAACATATTACAGTCAAATTATAATTGTAACTAATGTCATTATTAAGTGCCAGTATGGTACTTTATGAGATTGTGTGTGGGGAACGGAAAAATGTCTGTCCGTCTGTCTGCTTGTCTGTCTGTCTGCCCATGTGTCTGTACGCACCATAATTCAAATACGCTTTATCGGATTTTCATGAAACTTGGTATATGCATTTATAATGTCCATGGGAAGAACCCTATTGATATTGAACGAAATCGGTTCACCGGTACCGGCGTCAAACCCAATTTAGTGTTTTTATTTAAAAGCGCCATAACTCAAATCTGCTTTATCGGATTTTCATGAAACTTGGTATACACATTTATAATGTCCATGGGAAGACGTCTGTTGATATTGGACCAAATCGGTTGGCCGGTACCGGAATAATGCCCAATTTAGTGCATTGTTATGGTATTATATAACAAAAGCCCCATAACTCAAATGTGCTTTACTGGATTTTCATGAAACTTGGTATAAGCATTTATAACGTCTATGGCAAGAAGCCTATTAATTTTGGACCTAATCGGTTGACTGGTACCAGAGTAACAACTAATTAAAGGTCACATGTTTTTTAATTCTTGTCTAACGGTATAATTTGACAGTTAACACTATTCCTTCACATACGCTTATCAAACAACACGGTCAAACTGACTGAGTTGGCCAAATGGTAACATCTTGGACTCATATTCTGGAGGTCCCCGGAACCGGTCAATTTGACATGGATATTTTTTATTTTTATGTGAGTGCGCGATTGTCAAGGTATCACAAATCTGTAGTTCTGCTGACGCTGGTCGATTTTAATCTGATTAGAAAAACTTATTTTCTGCATATCATAATTGCAGTTATAATTGATTCAACATTAACATACTGGCACTTTGTCATATCAGTTTACCTGATTTTATTATTATTATATAATATTAATTTTTTAAAATAGAACATAACAAGTTGTATTAAATTACATTGAGGCCAACGTTACGAAGTTACAGAATACAATGCAATTGTATTGTTATTCAGGAAAGGAGCACACTGATTGTCTTGAATATGAAGCTAAGACAGGAACTCCTTCTATCACAGTGAGAATAGATTTATATGAAATTGTATCAAAGTCATATTTTGACTTTTATTGAGTGGTAGGCTATTCTAAAATTTTAAGCAAGTTTATATATATATATATATATATATATATGCCACTTTTTCTAGAACTTCATGGCATTGTTCTTTCAGTTCTTTTATAGGCTTTACCAACAGCAGATGGTGAAAGCTTTATCTGCTTGCTTTTTAGTAGCATGGCTTTTTAGTCTTTTTCTTTCTGCCTCCTTTCCTTAATGTTGCTTCTAGTGCTGTTATTTCTTTTTCAGTTTTTCACCCAGTATAATTCTTTATTATGTTCTTTCTCTTCAATTTAAATTTTTCATCAGTCTTGTGACTTTCCATAAATAACTTCTGCCTTTCACAATTTGTTTTGCCCATGTTGTTGAAAAAAGCATACGTACAGCTTATAATTTCAAGGAAATAAAATATTTTTGGCTTGTAAATATATTCAGAAGTATATCTGTTTGTTGACAGATATGTGCCTACAGTTTTCTCTCTTGAAATTATATAAATATATTGAAAATATGCACACAAAAGCTGTCCAACAGTGTGCACTTTAGAGTTTCTCTCCAGAAGTCGTTAGTATCAGGACATAATACAAAACATTATTAAAAAAATTCTAGATGATTTTTTAAAAATGTGTCTACTGCTATCTATTACCTGGGTCATAAACTAGCAGTTCCTAGCATCTTGTACACATAGCCTCAGTGAAAACATTATAACACAACTTTTTTGTATTTTCTGTTAGTATCAGGACAGCAAATACTTGTCATTTTTCAAAGTGGGGTTTTCTGCATTTTGAAAAATCTTATGCTGAAATAAATGCTATTAAACATACCTTAAAAACACAGAGAAACATTCAGCAAATGTTTTTGTCCCATGTCTTGGTAGTTTAATTAAAATATAATTTTTTTTAGTATACAAATTTTGTCAAGTACTTGCTGCAAAATTCAAATGTAAGTTTGGGCTTCAAAAACATGGAGAAATACCCAAAATAACATATTTTAAAATTGAGTTATCAAAAATAGTGTATTATAGCTTTCTTTTGGTGTACCAATCAACACTGTATTACTACTTTCAATTTTTGGAGAATGTGGACCTCTTCTCATGGACAGACCCATATGTGCTAATCGGTTATTACAATTCGTCTAAAGAATATAAACATTTTTCTATTAAGTATTTCTTCAGAAGTGTTTTGAAATTTTTCTTGTCAGCATTCTTAATTTCTACAGGTAGCTTGTTGTATAGTATAGTTCCAATTACACTTACGTCCTTAAATATAATTTGCTTTTTGCATGTATATCTATGACAATCTAAGCTACTTCTTGTGCTATAATTATGAATTTCACTATTTTCTTGTTAGATTTCTAAATACTATTTCTAGTACTATTATTATATTTTTATTATAGGCCTATTATTATATTTGTATTATATTATTATATTTATATTAAATAGCCATTATTATATTTGTATTATATTATATTTGTATTATATTATATTTTTATTATATTATTATTTTTATTATATTATGATATTTATATTGCATTATTATTAGACTACTACTACTATAATTATTCTTAATGGTATTGTCATTGTTAGGTCTATTGCTATTATTTCTGTATTTATTATCATTATTATTATATTATTATTATGTTCCTCTTTGTTTTGTCATAAGTATTGAGATCAAACATACGTGCAATTAAACAGTTGTAGGCCTAATAGTTGGCTTTCAAAATATATATTTGTATTCTTTAAGGTTAATTAGACAGTACTCCTTTCCTTTGTTGTATGGATATGTAAGAGTTATGTTCATGGGCCTAATTTACGTATTTTATATCCACGCTTCAATGTCATTTATCGTGACATTGATCACTTTATACTATATCCAATCTTAATTTTTTTAATAAATAGACAATAATGAACTATCGTACATACAGTACGCTATTCTTTTCCAAAAATAGTTATTTATGGAGCTTATTTAATAGATATTCTGCTCACAATGGACTGTTATTTTGAAATTCACGGTTTTTTTTTGCCCATAATAATGAGTTTAATTTGTTTGTGTCGTATGTATGTAGTCATATTTTTATTTAATACTTCTAGATAATATAATAATTATTTCGTAGCATTATCGTTAACCTACGTTGCTGTAGTACAATCTGAAATTTGATATAAGTTGCATAATCTCAATAAATTCACCATCTAATATCACAGAAGTGAGAAAACTGACGTCTGAAAACTATAGAGGATGGAAAAAGGCGACCACTCGGCTTCCTTCAGTATTTAAGATAAGGAAACTCTCTTACTTCCTCCTTTAAACTAACAGGGAGGTTCGAGAATAAGAAAAGGTGCTTCTTAAGGGACATCACAGACCCCCTTTCACCTTTAAGGAGCCATCCTTCCTCAAGCGAAACAAGGAAGGTTCCAGAGTACGAATGGCTATGTAAGGAGGATTGAAGGCCCATTTTAAATGAAGGAGCTTGAAAGGAGGATTCCAGAATTCCGCCCCTAGAGTTTCAACATCGAAAGTCCTCCATATGTTAATTTCAAATTACAAAATACAAAGCCCGGGCGACGCCGGGCCTTTTCAGCTAGTATTATATAATTGTGACACATGAGTAGGATAATTATGTAATATTACAATTAATGATGTTCTGTATAATATCAAGTTGGATAATATTTAGTCACATTCTAGATAAAGCACTTTCATTTTCTGTTAGTGTACTCTTGCACTGAAGATCAAGCAGTAGCTTCGAAATGCATATCCAAAATATAGAATGAAAATGAATTGATACGTGCTGATAAGGAATCAAACAGAATCAACGTCACACCATATTGTATTACAACACTTCCCTTATGACCAACAACCACAATAAAAATTATAGTAAATTGTACATATAATCTAACCTAACGCTGACATTTACAACTAACATTGAATGCAATTCTATTGAAAATTATTCTACAGGATTTTGTGTATATGTTTTATAATATGACGTGTCTTCTATAATATCTTGATTTTAACTAAATGCATATTGTTAATGTACTTTCATCAGTTCTAAGGCAAGTTATATATGAAAATCCAGCTTTATGATCAAAGGGACAATCTTACAAACTCAAGAATTGTATATTACTACTACATATTCTCATTTTTATGCTTGTATACTGTATAGAGTGTCTTTTAGGATTTGATTTTTTGTAATCCAGGTTCTTATCACACAGAACAAAAATTTTTACTGTAATACTTAAAAATACCGTATGCAGGTATTACATAACGATTGTACAAAATCAAGAATTGTAGTGACTAATGGCCGGTTTCTATAAACTCGCGAATTACCTATGGGTAAATTATCCCATGAACAGAATTTACACAAGGAAAACTCTTACGTACAGAAATAATTTAAAGATAACGATCACACACAGTTTTGGCGAGTTTCTAGATAAAAGTCCACTGGGTAAATATGAAAATGAGAGAAAAAATGTTTCTATAAACTAGGGCTAGATCTTTCCAAGGGTAAATCTTTGGGTTAATTTATCCTTTCATGGATGGCTGGATAAAATTTAACCTCTCGTAGGATAAATATGGCGGACGTGCACGGATTCCAGTACCTGTAAAATACAATTTTAGAAGTGCTGAGATGATCTGTAATGTTGACTTTGTTTCTCCGTAATAGGATGGGCTTATCAGAATTTATATACATATTTCTTATTGAAATTTTCATGTACCGTACATTGTCGATAATGACTGTATTTGCCGGTATTTGGTAGCACTGAGTGTACAAACATTGCAAACTAGAGTCGTACTTCTCATTTTCCTTCCTCTTACGCATTAGAACTCGACAGTAGTATTTATATGAAGATAATGTTCTTCCGAACTAATTAGTATGATATATATTGCAAAACCATGTCTTGACTTGCAGTAGTGGAATCATAGGCTGAAACAATTACATCTCCGTTATTCAAGATGTGTTCTCAGTGTTCACCGTAGCTCATTGTCAGCGTGCTGGATTACGGTTCAAGAGGTCCACTGTTCGATCCCCGGCATGGTAGTATATATTATTTTTTATTTCCTCATTATACCATTAGTGCTCTGGTGGGTGATTCTGGAACTAAGTTGTCCATTGGATAATTTACCCATAGGTATTTCGCGAGTTTATAGAAACCGGGCATATGTCAACAATTTCTCAGTTCTATTATGTGTTTTATCTAGTATGTGACTAAATATTACTTTCTCGCATATACGTAGTATAGAGAAAGTATTATGATCGTGACAAAAAATCTAAATCTAGTTAACACCGGGAAAGCATGTTTCCCTAGAAACCGAAAAACGTGTTTTTGGAATGACGTCTGTCCGTCTGTCTGCCTGTATGTCTGTCTGTCCGTCTGTCTGTGGACATAATATTGATATATTGATTCCTTTTCAACATCTATCCAAATCTAACCTTCCCACACTACTGCATAAATAACTTTATATAAGAATAGTAAACAGGAGTTAAATGGACATCTTAATTAATTGAAAAACTATTAATAAATTACAAACTATAGAGATGTCCATTATAATAAGAGGAAAGTAACGAACGACGGCTTGAACTGATTTCATGGAGATGATTCAGTAAGGTTCTTAGTTCAATTTAAACCAAATCGATAGGGTCATTTTTGTGATAAATAGGTAAATTAAATTGTCTTCATATAAAGTGGTATTGAAATTAAAGAAATTTCTTCCCCATGCTTCTTTTCATTCCCATGAAATTAACACACACAGACATATCTTATTTTTATTCAAGGATCCCAAAACGTAGGCTGTTTTAATGTTTAATCCTCCATAGAAGGAAATTCCTTGTATGTGTGTTATTTCGAAATGCAATGAATAATAGCAACACTTAATAAATCTGAACACTCAGAAGCAAAAACATACTTTCAAACATTTCATGAAGTCAGCTGAATATAGTTTGTATTCATTTGACAAGGGAAATGTTTCTTACATATATATATATATATATACATATATATATATATATATATATATATATATATATATATATATATATATATACACATATACATATACATATATTCCTTATGACCTAAATTGTATTCCTATATATTTCCACACCATTTCTCGGCGATGGTATTCGTTAACAACTTATTTTTATTTACATGGTGTTCAAGGAGGCTTACCCAGGAGGTTGCGGGTTCAAACCCCATTGCAAACAATTTAATCTGGGTCTTTCATGGTTTCTGCAGTCGTAAAGGCAAATGCTGAGTACTTATCATAACCATCAAAAATGTAATATAAATTAAAATTTACAGAGGCTTCAACATGACAACAATAGAAAAAGATGCTCATCAATAGTTACTCGGGTTACTGGTTTATACAAAGCTGATATTTTTACAAAATCCAATCTGGCTGATGAAAGTGTGAATAGCTCGATATTTAATGGCGGCTTTAACAGCTTCCACCATGTAAATGTGGTAATCATGTCCCAAGGGCGCACTTAAAAAATGTATGCTATGTAATCTGTGTTGTGAGAGTTCAGTTGATAAATAATCACTCGCAACCACATACAAAATAATGGAACAATAAATTATTCATAAAGTGAGGATTAATAGCTTTGTGTTCTGCAGTCTATTATAAGGAAGAGGCAATAGCTTTTAGTGTCAATATTATAAATGCTCTCACTGACTACTACGTCACACGTTGCTACTGCAGAAGAAAGCTCTTCAGTTAATCCTGAAGGTACTGGGGGATCCATAGATTTATAGTAAGCTGTTATTGTATTAATTATATTTTACAATTAACGGACCTCGACTGAATATTGATATTTTATCTTTGATTTGGCTCTGTTTCATTTTATGTGGTAAAAGAAGTGAAATTGACTGCCAATTTATTTTACCATTATCTTCTGCAGAGACCTGGACGAGATTCGAATTGGAATGCGATTGAGCACGTCCTAGAGGATTAGGGTTTCATTCCAGGAGGACAAATTTTTCGCTACAGAATATAAAACAAATTTATACTTGAAAACAATGTCAAAGACAGTATAAACAATTTTATGTTTTACGACAACAGCAATAAGGATGGTATAGAATGAACGGTTATGTAGGCCTAACTATCTAAATGACGGTTGATAAAGTGTTCAAGCCGGACATCCTGTTGCACCACGACATCGCAATTATAAGCAAGTATTTTACCACCAGGATTTCTTAAAATCAACAAGACCCCAATTCGTCATTAGCTTTGCAAAGGAAAACTGCTGTTACATTATGGTTGATTAGTATAAGGTTATGTAACGACGGGAATGTACTGCACCTTAGGCCTGTGACCGTCGCCGGTGTGCCGGCATTTTGTCCCGCAGGAGGTCTTTTATATGTCAGTAAATATACTGACGTGGCCCCATCATATTTATGCGCACATAAATGTCATCGACCTGGGCCGGGATCGAATCCGCAACCTTGGACTGTTACATTATGTGCATAGAAAGTTATATACTATTACCAAACCATGGGAATCCCCGCAGTAACATTGATCCATGGACGTAGTTATGCCGTATCCTTCCCGTAGGAAACGCAATAATAATAAGGAAGTGATCATTCTGATACCGGATCTAACATTTCACATCCCCTTGACGTCACCTACAGCTTTTCCCTCAGCTACACGAGGTTTAGGAGGCTTTTCCCTTCACGCCTGTTTATAAATCTCACGTTTTATGGAGCAGACTACCACGTGACTCACCAAGGGTTTCGCATGCTCCAGTAAACGACACCCTGTGCCAGATTTTATGTCCTCAAAATAGTATAACATGTTTATTTTAAAGAGCATTCCGGAAAAAGGAATTTCAACATTATATAAACTAAATGTAAGTTCAGAAGATATCCTTAAAATTTAGAGTACAGAAAAAAGTTAATTTTGGTAGAATAACATTGTTATCGGAGAGAATGATATTCATTTTGGAACACATAAATTTAATTTCTTTTATACAAAATAAATTAATGGTAATTAAAGTAAATGTAATGACTATAATAATAATATATTTGTCACCATTAGGTTACACAAGATTACAATAGGTAACGTCCATGGGGACTTCTATTAAAAAGTTTGATACCTAAAACAACATGGCTGTCACAGGTTCTTGGTAGCCTAGATTTAGGAACAATTATTGTGCTATTGTGCTTCTGGAACGTGGTGGTGAACGGACGTCTCGTGCATCGCTCCCGACTATGACTGGGATTGGCAGTACAGCTATTGAACCAACTGTGCCTACATCATGTAAAAAATGTAGAGCTAAGCTAAAAACAGGATTAAAATGTAGCAACTGTAATAACTATTATCATCAAAGTTGTGCTAAACTTGTGAGCAACATGATCTTCATTGACGAAAACACTATAGAGTGTTGCGAGAAGAAACAAAACGACGATACGTTAGAAGCCGACATTGATGAAGCATTTCAGTCTGCTCTTAGCGAAATAAGTGATAGTGATAATAAAATTGATATTCGTGTATTTAACTATTTGATGAAACAAAAGGACAAAGTTGTATACGAACAGCAAGAAAGAATAAAGCTCCTAAACCAACATGTGGATCTTCTAACCAAACTCATAGAAATGAAGACTAACGTAAACAAGGACAAATCAGAAGTAATGATTAACAACAATGGTAATTTTGAAACAGTGGTGAATATTGATAAAGCTGTAAATCATGAATTTGAAATGTCTAACGTCGGAAGCAGTGCTACGAATAGGCCTAAACCCCACAGTGAGGTTAGGATCCAAGAAAGTTCCAGTGACTCTAAACAACCTCACATTCTGAATGAAAAGTGGTCAACAGTGGTGAGTAGAAATCGTAAACGAGTCACGGTTGTTGGCAATAGCACTGAGTTAAAAACTGTAAACAGTGTATTACAAGGAGTCCCTAAAACTGTATCGTTGCATGTGTATAGACTACCACCATCAACCAAATGTGATGACGTGTTAAGCTTCTTAAAACCAAAGTTCCCAGAAGCAATATGCGAAATGTTAGCATCAAGAAATCCTGATGTATATTCATCATTCAAAGTGGATATATATAGTGATAACCTGGAACTAGCAATGGACCCCAGCATTTGGCCAACCAATGTCTGTGTACGTCGTTTTTTTCACTTAAGACAAAAAATTCTAGTGGACAAATAAGAACGCCTTCTAATAGCATAACCGTAGATACTACAAATTGTGGACTTAAAATACTCTATTGGAATGTACAGAGCATGTAAAACAAGCTTGATTATATTACATCTCTACTTAATGAGCACAATGTTGACATCTTGAATATAACTGAACACTGGCTTAGTAAGGACGAATTACTTCTGATTAAAATTCCTGGTTATTACATCGCTGACTGTTTCTGTAGGAATCATGATGAACACGGAGGTACGGTAATCTACGTTAAAAATGAAATTACAACATGCAGTGTCAATGAAGTTACAAACCTATCATCTAAATTCGACTTCGAGATAAGCTGTATATTTATTGAATCCTACTCTCTCATATGTGCCTGTTTATATCGCAAACCCGACAGAAGTAAGCTTGCCTTTGACAATTTTGTGGACAATCTTAATGATATGTTTAATTCAATGTATAATTTTAAGTCTAACATAAATATCGTCCTAGCCGCCGACTTCAATGTTGACTTTTGTGTAAACACTAAAGAGGTGGGTGACCTTAGGACTCTGTTTAACGGATATGGTGCACGATCTGTAGTTTGTCAACCAACTCGACCTGGTGTAAATAATTCCCCTGGAACATGCATTGATAACATTGTGACAACGATACATAGTGACAGACTTGATGTAGATGTTATACCTACTATATTCTCCGATCACAACGCTATCTTATTTGAAACAAGCTTAACTGAAAATGCTTCGAAGTCAACGACTGGTGAGAACACAAAATCACAAAGCCGTTTAATCAATAATTCTAGCATATGTTACTTTATGTCTCTCCTTGCAAATATTAGTTGGCTTCTGCTGTACAGCTTTGACAACCTTAATGAAAAAGTTAACTATTTTACCTCAATATTAAATAACGCTATTGAAACTGCATTCCCATTAGTGCCCATTAAACGAAGTCGTGGTAACAGTTGTAAGTGGTATACAAGTGAGCTTAGAAATCTAAAAGATGAGTGTCTACTCTACTATAATTTAGTAACCCATCATGGAATGGTTGAATTTAAAGATACGTATAAACGTTTTAAATATGCATACAAGAATGCTCTTAAATCGGCGAAAAGTGAATTTTATTCTAAAATAATAAATAATTCCAATAATAAGTCTAAAAGTACCTGGTCTGTTGTCACCGAACTACTGAACAAGGATTCAAAACCTCGGCATACTCCCAGTATTGACGCAGAAAAAATAAATCATCATTTTATCAATCAAGTAGACGAAATTGCAAACCAGTTCAATGACAACAATAACTCATTTTCTTTTATAAATAATCTGACAAAACCTGAAACTATTTTTACTTTTAACCATGTTAAAGTGGAGGATGTTTATCTTGCAATTTCAAAGCTTAGGATAAGCTCTTGCACAGATGTCTATGGTCTGAGTCCAAAAATAATTAAATATGCCGCAAGTTTTATTTGTGAACCATTAACGCACATTTTTAATCTTTGTATTGATGAATGTATATTCCCTGATAACTTTAAGTATGTTAAAACCATTCCTGTATATAAGAAAGGCAATCAACTTGACTACTCTAACTATAGACCCATCAGTATAATTCCCACAGTCTCAAAGATATTTGAAATATTGTTAAATAAGCAAATTACTAACTATTTCGAAAGTAATAATCTGTTTGTAAACCAATACGGCTTTAGATCCTCGCATAATACAATTGAAGCAATAGTTAAGTTTTTGGAGAAATGTTTTGAAGCTTTAGAAAATTTCAAACAAATGAATGGTCGTTTCTATGACTTCACCAAAGCGTTTGATACAATTTCCCATGATATTCTTTTGAAAAAATTGCAGTTTTATGGTTTTGACAACTCCTGTATTATGTTTCTAAGATCTTATCTAAAAGGCAGGTATCAATCTGTTTACTCTAATAGTACAATGTCTCAGTTTATACCTGTTAAATTCGGTGTTCCCCAGGGCTCCATTCTTGGTCCCATACTGTTTATAATTTATATAAATGATCTCCCAGCTTGCATCGAGGATGAATGCCTTCATACTTTTATGTTTGCAGACGATCTGGCTATTGGTCTTTCTCAAGAAAATCAGGCATTGTTGGAAATCAAACTCCATGAATCTTCATCTAAAATAATGGATGGTGTGAAGCCAATAAGCTCAAGATTAACTCTAATAAGACTGTAGACATTAACTTCTCATTTAATAGACATAGCTTTGATTTGCATTCTTCAGTTAGGTTTCTCGGCATACACCTCGAAGCAGGTCTGGGCTGGAGTACACATACTGAATACCTTGCCAACAAACTGAGCAAAGCAATATTCATGATACGAATATTAAGACAAACGTTATTACGAGACTCGCTAGTAATGGTTTACTTTGCTCAGATGCATAGTTATCTGAGCTATGGGACTCTCTTGTGGGGCAATCACACCTCAGCTTTGAAACTGTTTATTCTTCAGAAAAGAGCTGTGAGAATGATATGTGGTGTACCTTCGAGAACTCACTGTAAGCCACTTTTTACGGAACTAGGAATACTTACCTTGCCATCAATGTTTGTTCTGGACTGCCTTCTGTACGTTAAACGCAACTTGCATAACGTTTCTACATGTTCAGCAATTGATAACTATTCTACCCGTAATAGATCCAATATTTATTTAAGAAAATTTAATTATAGCACAACTATGAATAGTTTTATATGCTTGGCTTTTAAATTTTATAACTTCTTACCAACTGAAATAAGAAATATGTCATTCAATATGTTTAAAACATCAGTCAAAAAGACAATGTTGGCAAACCCACTGTATAGCGTCCATGACTTTTATAATATTAAATTTTAAATATTTCTTAAATTACTGTTTTAAATATAAATTAATTTAAATTAAATTGTATTCTAAACCACGGCATCTCAATCTGTACATTATGTATGGCAATGAGGAAAATAAATATTATTATTATTATTATGTTAAAATGATTTCGAGTAAGCTTATAGTACGTAGTAATAATGAATACGGGTAATACAATAAGGACGTAGCTCACGAACTGATGAGATAACTGAATAAATAGGAAAAGAGATCCTGCACATGTGTATCTAATTTACAAAGGCGATTGTGTAACACATACAGAACTATGCGAGGAATGAAATAATACAAACTTGAGGTAATCAACGTAAGCATGAGAATGAGCTTGAAAACTGATGAAGGAAAGCTGAAAGGCTGCACTTATTAAATAAGGAAGTAGGAATTGTACAAGCACGAGATTTGCCAAGAATGGGAAACTGTCCGAAAGGAGAGGGAAATATCTGAAAATATCATCGTGCATAAATTTATAAAACACAGGTTACAAACTGCATTCTAGAATTATTGATAAATACTAACCGGTCGAACAGAAACGAAGATACTGACAAAGAATTTAGGTCTACTGGGGGAGGGAGCCTAAAAATACATCCCAAGTTTTCTAGTTCCGCCACTGGCTGCACAGGCGCTTATATATATATATATATATATATACATACACCCAATCGTGTTCAACGACTGTTTTTATCAAAGAACCTACAGATATGAAGGAGTTTCAGTGTTGTCTTTTATAATAATACGAATAACAAGGTGCGAAATGAAAGTGATAGAAATAAAACGGTTAAGTTATGAGGATGAACACCCGCGGTTGGCTGGAATTGCACATTCTCTTCTTGTCGATTATTCACTGCTTCAACAGGACAGCTATTCTTCACACGAGAACTTTCCGAACTACACTTAATTACAAGTTAATTCGTTTCCGAACGTCTTTGCCAAGTTCAGGACATTCGATTATCGCTTCTACGTCTTCAAACTGTATCCTAAATGTATTATCAGCGTAAAGACAAAGTTTATTTCCTCAAGTCTCGGGAGAGCAGCGGCTCAAATCAAACTCAACTTGTGGTATAAACTCCTCAGAGGATTTCCGATTGATTTCCATCCTTCTTTAAACTCTTTTCTGCCAACAATTCACTTTCTTTTGATCGTGAAGAAGAAAAGCGATGTTGAGACAAAGTCTATAACAAACTCTCATGAGGATGATCGCCATTCATCTTGGAACTGTTTCATTGTTACTGACTATTCCAGTAACTTACAATATTATCTCTCTTAATTTCTTCTTTGAAACCTTGCCAATTTAGATACGGATCTATATTATCAATTTTATCAAAAATATAATTGTTTGTGAAGATAAATACAGGGAACAAGGTAAGGACGTATATGTATGTATGTATGTATATGTATATATATATATATATAAAGGAGTTTGATTGGCTCAAAAAAGGAGATAAGCTCTTGATCATTTGTTCATTAGTATAACATAAAGAAAAGTACATGTTATTCCAGTACTAGCCTATGCGCAATACATTGAGATATTTAACATATATTTTTGTGCTAGTTTTACATAAAAAATGTTTATTTTGTACTTACAGTAACATTTGTATTAAAACTACCTGTCTCATTGAATAACGCTTGAAATCAATCAATTTAAGTAGAACATGACATTACAAATGCATTTAATATGGCCCGAAGATGGACGTTTGAAACTAAATTATTTGTATTGATTCCAATGGAATGATATGTTCAATTAATTTTCTCCTTAATTTTCTCTAACGAGTCAAAGTAGCCTACATATTCCCAAAAGAATTGTATGAACACTCCACAAAGTGGCGCCAGACAAATTCTAAGAGCTTAGCAAGGCCATCCTCCTTTGAAGTACATTACCTGTGTACCTCTTTAATGCTGTCACGGTGGAAAATCTAACTCTCAACACCCAGTGCAGTCACATACTTTCAAACGATGATTGCACTCAAATAATCATTAAGACATTGACTCATTATACTTCATCTTTAAACATATCGATTCTCACGAGTGCCTCCACTGCAACTTCATTCAGACATGGAATATAAATATACCTGTCTTTACTTACTATCCATGCATTTATATAATTAATGAGGCAGCTCTATGACTGTGTTCTCAAGAAACTGATGTATCGATCGCCACCAAGATTAAAAGACAAAAAGAGGTAAAGTGATCCTATTCAGGCCACTAAGGTCCTTAGGGTCTCAAGAAGTTAAGAATCCCAGACTCTTATCCATTCGGCACAGGAAGGAGCCTAATGTACCCCCACGATTGCTCCTGGTACTCATTTCTGTAGAGGCTGCGTTCATTCCAGGGCTATAATATTACCAGAAGAATTAGGCTAGATTGAAATGCTACTGGTTGGTACTCTTGTAACTTGCAACAGCTGTTCTCCGTGAATGCATTATCTGTTAAATTGCTATCAATTAAGAAAGGTACGCATTACACATACGTTAGGTGCATTGGAGAAAATCTGAAATGTAAAAACACTCGCTTCCGGCTCTTCGTCTCTTCCTCCACTTAACGCAATACAACAGACACTACGCTTGACTATGATAAGTAATTCACAATAAACCCGCAGGACACAAATGCCGTGAAATCTCGCTGGAACCTAAGTTCGACAGATTAGCGTTGCTGGAACAAAATAATCATGTCATAATCCCATTCCAAAGGAACAATGAAGTTGACTGTAACGTAGAAGAGTCTGCAGTTATAACCATTCTTTGTAGTGTTGAAGCTGTACGTGCAATCTTGACAACTTTCCTGTCCTTGCCACCAACTTTTCAACTAAGATGCATGGATTCCCCACTTCTGACTCCTCATATCGCGTTAACATCGCTTATAAAAGTCACCAGCATTCTTCTTTCTCTTGTTATGTGATCCATTTTCTTCTTTCTACAGGACTGTCAAATTTAAGTATTTCTCTGAGCTCTCGGATTTGTCTGCGGTCTCACAGACTACAGGCTACTAGAGTAGTGATGATATGAGATGAACCAGGAATGGAATATTTGGTGAAAGGGCACTGTTGTTGTAAAACATTGTTATTGTAATTTGACTTTAACTTCCTTGCAAAAATGAAGCACGCATATTTATAGCAAGTTTGTCTCTGGCGAAAAGTGAATAGAAAATGATTAGTCGGATGTGCTTGGAACGAGGCCCACACAGTATATTGAGACAATAAAGCTTGCCGGCTTATTTATCATTGAAAAAGTGGAAACCTCCCAGACATAATCTCATTACAGTTTCATTCCACAACAAGGGGAAATCTATAATTCCAATATTACTTTTCTCTTTCCATCGGATGGGGAGCTTTAAGCGAAGTATTTTCCTTTGGAACCGACGGACTTGGAATTTATATGCGTGGCAGATAATACTTTACAGTTTTAGTCTAAAGCATGGGGAGAATGATTTACAAAAGGATACTAGCCTGGGAATATTTAGAATCCAGAAAGACCAAAGCCTGTATTGAATAAAATGCCGGCATTGGAAGAACTTCACAGAACCAGATGGAAAGAGTGGGGGGGATCACAAAAACAACATTAAGGACAGTCTTCAGTGAACAAATATAGCAAGCTGCCTTTTATAAATAAAGAAATTCAATATTACAAACATTTCTTGCTAACGCCAAACTTTTTAAAAGTAGAGTGTGTGTCAAATTCTGTCCTCAGTGCAAGTGAAGCTACTCAAAGATCTGTACACAGGGTGCAGAAAAACAATGCACATAAAATGTACGATTACATAAGTTAACAATTGAATAACCGAAAAAAGTATTTAACTTTTAAATATTATAATATAATGTATGTGCTGTTAACAGCGATTTGAAGTTTGTGTTAATGTGAGGTGGTGAAGAATTCTACATTGGAACAACTGAAGTAGTGAAGGAGGATGGTAATGGTAATGACATTTTATTCAGCTAATCCGTGATCTGAAATGAGAATTTGCATTAAAGATACGTATTTACGTAAACCACTAGAGAGACCTAGACGTAGGTTGGAGGACAATATTAGGATAGATTTAAGGGAAGTAGGATTTGCGAGGGATGACTGGATGGAGTTAGCACAGAATAGGGTTGAATGGCGGACTTATGTAAGCGCGGCAATGAACCATGGGGTTCCATAAAATAGACGATATGTCTATTTCAATTGAGTGAGCAAGTGAATGAATGAATGAGTGAGTGAGTGAGCAAGCAAGCAAGTATGCAAGTACCTATTTATGTAAAAGCACAATCAATATTGATAACAGTCAAATTAATTTCACAGAAGACTTCGGGCCTAGGTCACGTTTTGGTGTTATTCTGTTTTCTAATAGACTAATGGTTGTTATACTAGTAAATGACTGATGCTATTTTCGCAAAACAACAAGACACTATCCACTATAATTATGTGAGATAATACTGTGGCCCAAATATGTAGTCATAGCTCTTGCCGTTCTGCCCTCGACCATATGTGCACGTTACGTTTGTGTTCTTTTAATATGAAACGTAACTTTCATGATAATAATAGCAACGATTGCTTTCAGTGGTTTATCCGCACAGCAGAAAGGGACGTAGGTAGAGTGTTTGCTTTTAAGTATTCAAGTCAGGGAGCAGGGAAGTTGTCACATGCCATGCATTTTTCATACGCTATGGGTCCTGCGGAATATTCACTCATCAGATATTCTGTGGCATCAACAGCATGTCTGTAAGAACATATTAACTGTCAGATATATTATTTCACTCTAATACTAACAGACCACGTGTCAATAAACAGATAAATAAATAAATAAATACAATCTGCTCTTCATCAGCTAACACGGTCTCCATCTACAAACGGAATAAATAAAGTACCAATCCTTCGTTTTTAATGACTTCAATAACATTCGTTACAAACTGAAAGAAAACCGAACACTGCATTTGGTCGTGACGGCTTAACAGACAAACAGCAGTCGAGTTGAAACAAAACTGAGCAAATGCAAGAATAGGAATACCTCCAAATAAGTCACGAACAAAAAAAATGTAAACATCAGCGAACAATTTTGAAAATGCAGAGTAGTCATTCAAAGAAATCAAGTTGTTTAAACGTAACGCGTTAAATGCATTTGCTTGACACTGCTATTGAAGTTGGAAATTTATCTGAGTACCCCAATGAAGAAAGAGATGGGAAAGCTTGCTCTGATATGATCTTTCACAGAAATTAATGAATGCAATGATGACACCCTCCTTGTTGGGGATCACGAAATTGGCAAACTTTTGAAATGAGACCATGGTGATGACTGCGATACACATCACCACTCGAATCACAGTTTCTACAGACAATTCCTTCATCAAATCCAAACCTCTAAAGTCTGTAAGCTAATATTGCTTTTATGCCTACATGGGAGACAGTACACATAATTCGGGTATAAATATTTACAAAAGATAGCTGTAATGTTTTATCGTTGTGGGTGATGAGATGGGCTCCAGTAAGTGTTTGATTGCTTACAATAAGTACACGTAGTAATTGTCGGTGTTGATTTCACCTCCTCACGAAATGAATTTCGATGGTGCAGGTGTCTCGAACAATATATCCCCGTTCAATGACAGCTATGTACTTTCCCCCGTGTGATACGAGGAAACCTTGAGTTTGACACAGTTCGTGCTTCGTCTCACAAACCTTGATTTAGTCGTGGCGTTATAACTTACTTAAATACTACACAGAATTAACTAATAAAATTACTTTGATACTCTGTTGTTCTTTTACTCCCGTCTCGAATCCTAACTTCATTTCTGCAGTCTTTTGTCTTTACGCCTGCGAATTTGAGGTTCACACGGCAGTATCTTATTTTGGGGAAATTCCCTCTCTTCTCACGGTTCTTTGTCGGCAAATTCCTATTGTATGGATGTGCACCTGCGTATAGGCTCGGCCTACACCTGATGAACATGTACCTAATTCTACCTTTACTTATATTAAGAATAGTAAAATTCTAGACAATATCTTCAAATAATATGGGTGTAATTACCTGAAGGTTTTTGCAATATTCAGTGTAACACAGTAGAGTTTCTTACTTATTCTTATGCTTAAGCGTAATTAGCATTCAATTGTAATCTTATAATTATTAAAGATGATAAGATTAACTCATTATAAGTAAAAATTCTATCTAATATATGTAATTAATTGGTAATTAATCATTACGCATCACATTTCCTGCTACCTAACATAATTTTGATCCTATTTTAACACTGCAGAACGAAAATGTAACTCATAACGTTAGCCTATTAGAGCGCAATTTGATTTAGCTACTATCCAATAGTTTGCATTCCACCTTGAGCTTGAATGCAACGATTACGACAGTTGATTGTCTGGTGGAAGCGCAAACTATTCCGAAGGAACTTTGAGGGTTATTACCAATTTGTACCACCTCTCATACCATGAATGCTATGTCCTTTACACATTAGAAAATACAAGGGATCTCTGAACACATGACAGAACATCCAAATATGAAGGAGAAACAACGACGGCTTATGGAAATACAATGGACACTGCTCCAGAAGAATTGTACAGGTAGGGAAAAAGAAGCTAACCGACAAAATTTTTATCCTAACTCCATTCTCTCCGCAAACACAAATTAAACAGGAATTGCACATTTGTTATCCTAATGGGACCGTTTTTATTTTGCATATAAAGTCATATTTTGGTCATTTTCATGTTCTTGGTCATATTTGTAATTTATTTATATTTTAGTTATAAATTCGGTAATACACCACTATTATGCAGTAAGTGCACTAAAATGTCGACTTAATTTTTTGCGAAATAGATTCACGAACATTTTGATTTTACTGCAACTGAAATGTGTAGGTAAAATAATAAGTAGAGACCGGATTTTAAAGGGAAAATTTTCACCCAAAAAAGGACGAAAAAAGGGAAATTATTGCCAAAAAAAGGTAAGAAAAAGGGAAAATTATTGCCAAAAAAAGGTGGGAAAAAAGGGATATAAAATTAAGAGAGTGTAAAAATTCAACAGAGAGATACATGTTTGTTTTATGTAAAGCCTTTGATTGCTCTACAGCTGCTAATTCTGTAACATCTAATGACTGAAGAAATTTTTTGATCTTGTTGACATTCTCACAGAGGAAAATAGCACACGAAATCCATGTTCCCCACCTTGTTATAAAGGGAAACTTAGGCAATGGCAAGCCTGTGATTTCCCTGAAACGCTCTATTCTGCTGGGAGGAATTATTTTTTCAATGGCGAATCAGTGAAAACAATTCTTAATGTTTTCATATTACCAAATACTGGGTAATTTACGAATTTTTCAAAATAAATTAGCGAAAAAGGTACTGGAAAGGGAAAATTCCTAAAAAAAGGGAAATTGGCCTAAAAAAGGAAAAAAAGGGGTCGTTAAAACCAGGTCATTTTCAGTTGAAACTTACTCAGTAATGTCCTGTTCAATTTTATCACGTTTTGTGATGAAATATAAAAAAAGGAATTCCCTTTAAAATCCGGTCTCTAATAATAAGTAATATTACCTCTTCATCCTTGCTGTTAACTTCCAATAGACATGTTTTAAAAATATTTTCAGTTCATATTTGCACTGGTATCTGGAAACATTAACAGGTAAGAAGTTCTTTACAAGTAAAACTGTAAATCACCTGTAAAATTGTTAAGCAGTCATTATCTGATTGAATTAATGTGATGTAATAATTTAGTGTCATTGAAAGCTTTAAATTAGAACATTTATTTTTAGAAAAAAAGTTCTTTTATGATGTCATATTTACGATTTTTGGGTCATATTTAGGAATTTTAAGATTATATTTACAGCAATATTTTCCACTTTTTAAAGTCATAAACATCCGAACTCTATTCATAACCCTTCATGTATTAATTTAATATTTATTTAATATATATGATATAGGCCTAGTACAACCCCAAAGAGCAAAGCTCATTGGAAGGGTGACATAAATAGGCTACATTGGTTCTAAAACATACTACAATTGTCTTATAATTATAAAACATACTACAATTATCTTATGGCTAAAACAAATGCACTAGTGACAATACTACAAAATACAAATAAAACAAAAAAACAAAAACAACAATTTGAAATATACTAACCAATTTTGAAATATGAAATTTTTTTGTATGATTTCCAGAAATCTTGTTATATGAATTAAATATGTAACATGTAATTATAAGAGGAAGAAAACAGAGTTCACTAAACATAACAAGAACTCCTTCCACAATGCAATAAACTTGAAGGAGAGTAATTGAGGATTCGTGAGAGTCAAAGTCCAGAGAAGAATGAGAGAAAGCTAAGCGTGTGCCTCACGTTCCCTGGATAGGCTATCTTGTTCGCTACCACTTTTAGAGAAAAATACCGCAGGGAAAAGATACTAAGCCACGGATGGAGGAAAGAAAGAAAGCAATTGCTTTAATTACAAGAACCACACAAGTACAGCTCCACTTCTTCTTCTTAATGTGTAGTGAGGTCAGTCACGGTTTCTTAAGCTAAACTCTAGTTTGTAATTCCCTCAATAATCTTAAGAGGTTTTGTTCAATCACAGCTGGAAACTGAAGGAGAAAGTAGCCTATTCAGGAATACAAGACGTCTATTAAGCAAATTTATTTATAAACTTATATGTTTATTAGAATTAGGGTAATATTCTAAAACACTTTATAGTTAGATTAAAACATCATACAGGGTCTTTGTTATAAGTTGAGACCGGGCGACCGGTGTTTTCACTCTCCGCTACGGAGTCCGCATTAGCCGCCGGTGACGCGCGCGCGGCTTCCCTGCTTAAAGTGTAGGCTATATAAAGTATTACATATCTTACCTTATAACATATGTTGGAAGTGTCGTCCTTCCTGTGTTATACAGGCATTGTATCTGAAAACCACATTCTGGCTGACGCGAGTGAGTTCTTCCACTGTAATGCCCCTAATTTCATTCGTAATGTTTTCTTTCAGCTCCTCCAATGTGTGAGGATTTGTTCGATAAACCTTATCTTCATCACGTACACGTCCAGCAGACTCGTACTTAAAATAATGTTTACACACAAAAATACGATGCTGCAGCGAAATGGGTCTCACCATGTTGACACTTTAACACTAACTGCACGTGCCAATGTTGCATCAAGGTCAGACTGGCTGCGCGCGCCTTCCGTCGCCCGGTCTCAACTTATAATAAAGACCCTGTATAATAATTGTGGCCCAATATGGGTTAATGTCTATAAATGTGTTGAATCACTATTTGTTGACCAACGATCTCAGTGTCAGGACAATTCTTAGTATTTACAAAACTAGCAGAACTTTGTACTGTCTGTTTTAATCCGCTTAATTTATTCAATAACAGCGGTAGCCTATTTAAATGTTAGTTGTTAAATTTTCACTTGACAAGCAAACTTAGATTTACCTTTGGTAATCCGGACGGCCGTTTTGCACTATTTTAGTGCATCATCAGCGGTTTTCGAACTGCTACTGCTGATGATGCACTAAAATAGTGCGAAACGGCCGTCCGGATTACCAAAGGTAAATCTAAGTTTGCTTGTCAAGTGAAAATTTAACAACTAACTTTTGTTAAAGCAATCAAGAATGGACACTCAAACATACACCTATTTAAATGTTAATGATAATCAGTTCAGTATTAAACACTGGTTATTATAGTCGGTAATTAAAATTGTATCTAATGTCTTCATGAAGGATGTTAAGTTGCATGTCGCATTTCGCTATACATGCGTATTTATAAACAAATTTTACTTTAGTCTAATATGAACAGTGACTTTTTCTTCTGTATATGTATACTTCCTGGGAAGAACCCGATGTTCTGGTTCCATATGGAGTATTCCTGTGTTACTTCAGATGCATTTCGATGCCTAAGAGCATCATCTTCAGTCAAACCTAAATAAATTTCACATGATTCCTTAGTTAAGTTGTGTAAACAAGTGCAGTAAGATTATATTATATTGTTTTCAAAACTGTCTTCCATCGGGGTAGCCTCTGTGGTGGGCTCAGTATACCCACATAAACTTTCAAATCATAAAAGTAAAATGCAAATTGAATCATAGAAAGTAATTCAATCAAATTACTTGATTAGATAAAATTTCACTCGATTCTTTTTAAAAACAATTGTGACTATGTCATGCCTTAGACTAGTAGGAAGGCCATACTTCTTCCTGAAGATCTCAAAGAAGCGAGGAATGGCTGCACGTGCAGACTATATTCTATAGATTATACTTCTCTTGGAAGAAATGTATCGTGGGCTCATATACATGTTTCTTCTCAGTGGCCACTTCCTGGCGTTGTTGGTGCCCTGGTTCCATTCGAATTGTAGTGTCCAGAATAATAACATCACTCGAGATTTTAGAGAGAGCTATAATGTCCCCTCGTCTGTTGGTGCCATCCTGAGCAGCGCAATCATCTTCTTCATGAACTGTCCAATCATTTTTCCTCAGAACTTCAGCTATTTTTGTCCTGACCATATGATGACGAGTATTGCGCAGTAACATACCACGACCACAGGATCCTAAGACGTTTCTTTCTCGGAGCAGGCATCTAAGGATCTGCCGGGAATAGCTCTAACTGCAGCAACATTTGGATTCCTTTTGAGACAGGAAAACCATTCTGAGGTTGACAAATCAGCTTTATTTGAAACCCATTTATCTCTTTCTTGGGCGTGTTTTAATTTATAATAATACTGTCTGTGTTTATAAATTTCAAGTTATTCTAAACTGTTGAGAAAGTGTTGAGTTTTAGGCTTTGTTTCTGTTTATGTAGGATTTCTAAAGAATTTTCTATAGAACAAGGACTGTGTTGATTGTCTATAAGAGATGTAGAAAATCTTCTCGGGTTTGCAGCCAGGTGAGAAGTTTGTTGTGGTTCAACGTTTCCGAGGCTGACGCTGCCTCCATCCTCAGGGAATCTGAAGTGTCGAGTTGGATGAGGATGAGGAGGAGGAGGAGGAGGAGGAGGAGGAGGATAGACTTACTGGGCATTTCTGACCCTAACTGCAAAAGGTATGAGTCCCAGGTTTGGGCTCTTGACCTTGTATTTAGTTTGAGGTTTCAATTTTCTTTTGTGTTTGCATTCGTCCTTTTGACGTTTTGGTTTAGTAAGTAAATTTTTGTGTATTTTAAAATGTTGTCATTTCATTTCATTAATTTCTTAGCCAGTCTGTTATTGCTGAATGTCAACAACTATATTTAGTCTATGTTTGTTATACCTGGCCTGGTTTGTGCCAATGTTCTTTACTAATGTGTTTGGATGGGAGTGAAGTTTATGTGCTTCTTTTTGTGTATTTCTTGTTATATATTCGTGGAGTGTCTCAATTGTAAATTCATCATGTAACAAGTTTACTGGTGTTCTTCTTGGTCTGTTAAGTGATAGTCTTATTACTTTGTTCTGTATGATTTGTAGTTTTTGTATGTATGATTTTGCTGTTAGTGACCAGGCAGGACAGGCATATGTTAATTTTGACCGTATTAAAGCTGTGTATAGCAGCTTCTTCGTTTCTTTAGTTAGTCTTGGCGTTTTGAATAATGGTATGAGTCTTCTAAAAGCTTGGAGACTTTTACTGTAAATATAGTTAACGTGTTATATAAATGTCAAGGATTTATCAAGTATTAGACCCAGGTAAGGAATATATATACCAACCCGTGTTGGGCGGAGTCGACCAATCAGGGAGCAGCTGTTCTGTTTTCGGTCCTTTTCCGGGCCAAAATGTTCCTTTTACCTTTCAGGTCCTGAATGCATTTGTTTTCTTTAAATTCTCGCATTCACAGACGTTTTCAAGTCAGACATGGCAACTCCGAGAAAGAAACCTTAGCTCACGTCCTATGTATGTTACTGCATCATATTGTGAGGGCAGAAATAGCCGAAGCTCGTGTTGGCTCCGACAGACGAGTGGACATCATAGCTCTCTCTAAAATCTTGGCATCCAACTCAGACTGAGAAAATAAGAGGAACAAAGAAAAGAGTGAAAAAATATAAAAAGTGTGGTATAAATTACCATAAAAAGATGACAAAATTAAAAAAACAAAGACATAAAATAAATGAAACAAAATTGTCTTAGCCATTTCCTATAAATACAGCCATCTCTTTCTTCACTCGTTCTGTTTGGGAGATCTCTGGAAGGTGAACTGGAATTCTTGTTGGACCTGGAACAGGTATGAATGGGACTACTACTTAGGGTGCAATGGACGGAGAGAAGAACCAAGACCAGGTTACCGCAGCACAACTCAAAGAGTCTTACAATGCTTGTCGTCTACTAGAATAGGTAATAAGGACAAATACAGAGTGAAGATGAAATGATAAAATCTGAAAATAGGGATGAGTTAACATTAAAATATATTTTTCCACAAAACTCAAGGGAAGGCAACGAAGAAAGTTGCGTGAAATAGTCTATCATAGTGATTGGTGAGTGAGTAAATATCAATAACAACCGTATAGCTGGTGCAAATATTCAGATTTCAAATAAACGCTGTGGCGCAGGGGATGCCTTCGCTCCTCTCCTGCAGCGGGTCGGGGGTCGAATCCTGCTCGGGACAAGTTTCCTAAGTGGGGATTTCATCCAGGGTTTTGTCTCACCTAAGAGATGAGCTTGAGGCTCATTTTAATCCCATCCGCGCGTTTTCAGAGTGCGTATATGTGCGACTCATGCGTCTCATCTTACGTGTTCATTTTATCCTGGAAGTGGCCCCGGCATTGGGCTGATCACTCATCCGGTGGCCCTCGTTATTTTTGTCTGGTAAAAAATGTATATACGTGATCCAAAAGTAGTCCAACAGAACTCGGTGGGCCTCATAAAAGTCCCTATAACGGGAGGGATTCAAGTAGGGTAAAGAAAGAAAGAAAGAAAGAAAGAAAGAAAGAAAGAAAGAAAGAAAGAAAGAAAGAAAGAAAGAAAGAAAGAAAGAAAGAAAGACAGACAGAGAGACAGAAAGAAAGAACGATTTAATTAACTGTGTTACTGAAAAGTGACTTCAAATAACTAGAACGTGGTTTTCGTTTCCTAACGACGTATAGTTTTGCGTTTTAGTTAAAAGGTAGGGATAAATTTGTTTCTTTTTGCAACGTTAGATGATAATATAAATTAATATAGGCTATTATTATTATGACGATTAGATATTACTAAATTGGTTCATAAGTGGGCCATTGAGCTGAATGGAGGAAGATAACAGAAGCAGGATAATCTCTGTGAACCAGGGTTAGCATAACATTTTATCCTGGAATGCATTGTGTAACCTTTGACCGTCTGTCATGGCTGTCGGGATGAAATCCGGGTCAGGTCGGATTACATTTGTTACAACAGGATTTCTGGCTTGTAGCCTTCCCCAGCAAATTAATTCCCGTCCACAGTGAAAGTGGAACATTACGATTGGTGACTTCCCGATCATAATGACATAATGCATGAAGTAGGGTTCAGTATAAAAAGGTAAACTTTAACTGTAAACAACAAAAGCTCACAGGAAAAAACCCCTCTACGTAATCATTGAGTTCAATGGAACAACACAAATAATAATATTTATTATATTTACATACTAGCATGTGCCCACCATAATTATTTCAAAAATTAAAAATTAAGAGCATAATAGTTAAATCATTATATTTATTAACACCTAAATCGCGTGGACTACATACCACGATTAGATAGCATCGTCTGGTAAAAGCGATCTCAGATTCGAGTTCCTTGGCCCAGAAAACCCCTGTACAGTGAGTTTCGTCCAAATCGAACAATGTTTAACCATATTTAGGTCTATGTTCATTATCCCTCTTCCGTGTAGGTTGAAAATTTCATATGTCTTCGGGCCTTGATATTCTAAACAAATGAATCGCCCAGGATGGACTTACAAAATCAAGCGATCGCCCGCGATAATTATTTCAAGAATTAAAAATTAAGAGCATAATAGTTAAAACATTATATTAATTAACACCTAAATCACGTGGACTACATGTCACGATTAGATAGCGTCGCCTGGTAAAAGCGACCTCAGATTCGAGTTCCTTGGCCCAGAAAATCACTGTATAGTGAGTTTCGTCCAAATCGAACGATGTTTAACCATATTTAGGTCTATGTTGATTATCCCTCTTCCGTGTAGGTTGAAAATTTCATATGTCTACGGGCCTTGACATTCTAAACAAATGAAACGACCAGCGTGGGCTTACAACATTCTAGCGATCGCGATGCTTTTATTACCATGGTATGACAAAAATAGCCAAAGCCAACTGCAATTGATTTGACATTGAAATGTATTACTGAAATCCGATGCTTCGACAGCGCTAAAATCACGTTTTCTGCCAGTTTTTCACTCACAACTCGGGAACGAAAGCTAAAATTAAAAATCCGGCTTCGATGCGCATTCGCCCACCTTTCAGCCCACCTATGTTTAAAATTTCAGATCTCTGCGTTCAGTAGATAATTATTTCAAAAATTAAAAATTAAGAGCATTAACACCTATTAACACCTAAATCATGTAGACTACATATCACGATTAGATAACGTCACCTGGTAAAAGCGACCTCAGATTCGAGTTCCTTGGCCCAAAAAACCCCTGTGTAGTGAGTTTCGTCCAAATCGAACAACGTTTGACCATATTTAGGCTAATATTGATTATCCCTATAATAATAATAATAATAATAATAATAATAATAATAATAATAATAATAATAATCCTCTTCGGTGTAGGTTGAAAATTTCATATTATGTTTGCGTGCCTTGACATTAAAAACAAATGAATCGACCAGCGTGAGCTACAACATTCAAGAGATCGCGATGCTTTTATGTCGAAGGTATGACAAAAATAGCCAAAGCCTAGTGTAATTGATTTGTATTAATGAAAACTCATGCTTCGAAAACGCAATAAATACACGTTTTCTGCCCGTTTTTCACTCATAACTCACGAACGAAAGCGAAAATTAAAATTCCGGCTTCGAGGTGCACATTCCGACCCTTTAGTCCGCTTATGTATAAAATTTCAGATCTCTGCGTTGAGTAGATTTCGCTGGGCATCGCGGACAGACAGACGGAGGACAGAAGGACAGACACTACCTTTTATTAAGTGCCAGTATGGTACTTTATGAGATTGTGTGGGGGACGAAAAATGTCTGTCCGTCTGTCCGTCCGTCCGTGTGTCTGTACGCGCTCTAACTCAAATACGCTTTATCGAATTTGAATGAAACTTGGTATACGCGTTTATAATGTCCATGGAAAGAACCCTGTTGAAATTGGACCAAATCGGTTCACCGGTACCGGAGTAAAACCCAATTTAGTGTATATTTTAAAGGTGCCAGTACTCACATACGCTTTCTCGGATTTTCATGAAACTTGGAATACCTATTTATAATGTCCATGGGAAGATGTCTGTTGATATTGGACCAAATCGGTTGGCCGGTACCGGAATAATACCCAATTTAGTGCCCTTTTATGGTATCATATAAGAAAAGGCGCGGTAACTCAAATACGCTTTATCGGATTTTCATGAAACTTCGTATACTTATTTATAACAATCATGGCAATAAGCCTATTGAATTTGGACCTAATCGGTTGTCCAGTACCGAAATAAAGCGTAATTATCAGTCAAATTTATTATAATATTTTGGTTCATTTCGAAGCATTTTGATTGGCTCGCGGCCAACCAATCAGCGGGCGAGTCACGTAACTAAGGTAAATAAAGGGGAATTCTGGAACAAGCCTTCAATTCCTGTCGAAACCTTCTTTAGTAAAGGAGGGTAAAAAGAAGGCACCTTCTTCAAATGCAAAATCAAATTCTCGGTTCTTTCTTATAGCGTCATCAATTATTGACATCTTATAAAGCTTCCTTCAGTTGCCATGGACAGTTGACATCCACATGAAAAACAAAATATGTTCCCATATGTACGATTATAGATGAAATGCTGTTGTATAATGACTAATTATTTTGCTAAAATTGATTACAATTAGATTAAAGCATTGAATTTTACTTCAGCCTATGTCAGATTTATAATCCCTGACCTCTTAATAAATAAAAACATTAACTTATGCAAAGTTGGTACGCTGCTTTAGTGAGGGCCAAATTCGCATTTATGACTCGAATATCGCGAATATTATGTTACCAATGAATGAAATTATTTTATATTGTAACATAAGAAAACTAGAAGGCTCGAAATATAGCCTAATTTCGAAATACGGTGATTTTTCTTTTCTGTGAGCTACGACGAGATAGTATTCTTTGGTATTGGACACTCATAAGTCGCAGTGTGGTTTGGTCTTGGGGTAAGATGCGTGTCTAGTAATCAAGAGATATCACGTTCGAGTCCACCCTAAAGCAAAATTTTTTTTTATTATTATCAATTGTGTTAAATTGAGCCTATTCCATTCTTGTGTCCTATTTTGTCAATGTGCTTAAATAAGTATTACATTTTTCTTTAAAAAAAACTGGGAATTCATTGTCTTTCATTGCCCTACATCATTCCTAAAGAATAACTAAACTAAACTAAACTCCGTGGCACTACATCCCTGGAGGGACTTGGCCTACCACCCGACCGCTGCGTCATCTCCCGTAGGCAAGCCTATAAATGTTATTTCGCGAACAGAAACTAGCTTTAATGTTATTGCGTTAAAATTGCATAAGCCTATACTCAGAACAAAACTGCATACCGCTAGGTGGAACTATCCTCTTCTTATTGGCTTACTGTACTATTTCATTGTCAATGCATTTTGTAAAATGTTTACATATTTTAAGAATTAGTGTATCAGTGTATACCAATATGAATTAAGGTTAAGAATCAAACTTTAGACCTTTGTTCTTCCGTAAGCCCTGCTTAATGAATCGATCTGGAGTTTAACTCGGAGATCTAATAAAAAAAAAAATTATTTTCTATATATCATAACTGCAATTATTGCTGATTAAAAAAGCATACTGGCACTTTGTTATATCAGTTTACCTGATTTTATTAATATAGATGTAAGGAACTCTTATATTTGCAGCACCAGTATTCAACAGTTTGCGTGGTTAATTGCCACACCGGCTTTATATAGACCGTTAGACAATTGGAATATTTATATAAAACAGTAACAATAAGAAAGATAAATACAGCACACTTTATGTTTTATAGTATACTAGCATGTGCCCGCGGCTTCGCCCGCGATGATTATTTAAAAAATTAAAACTTAAAAGCATAACCCTAATAAAAATTATTGAAATAACTCATTTTCAACAGATAAGGGTTAATATTAAATATTTAATACACTATTCCACCTTTACCTTTAACATACAATATACAACTTATTATGAAAATGCTTTTCGGCGTATGCTGCGCCATCTTCAGTTCAAATAAGATGTAATGAACACCACAATAAATAGTTAAATCATTATATTTATTAACACCTAAATCACGTGGACTACATATCACGATTAGATAGCGTCGCCTGTTAAAGGCGCCCGCTGTTTCCCCCGCGATAATTATTTCAAAAATTAAAAACTAAAAATTAAGAGCATAATAGTTAAATCATTATATTTATTAACACCTAAATCACGTGAATTACATACCACGATTAGATAGCGTCGCCTGGTAAAAGCTATCTCAGATTCGAGTTCCTTGGCCCAGAAAATCCCTGTATAGTGAGTTTCGTCCAAATGGAACGATGATTAACCATATTTAGGTCTATGTTGATTATCCCTCTTCCGTGTAGGTTGAAAATTTCATATGTCTACGGGCCTTGACATTCTAAACAAATGAATCGACCAGCGTGGGCTTACAACATTCAAGCGATCGCGTTGCTTTTATTTCCACGATATGACAAAAATAGCCAAAGCCAACTGCAATTGATTTGACATTGAAATGTATTACTGAAATCTGATGCTTCGACAGCGCTAAAATCACGTTTTCTGCCAGTTTTTCACTCATAACTCGCGAACGAATGCTAAAATTAAAAATTCGGCTTCGAGGTGCATTCGCCCACCGTTCAGTCCATCTATCGTTAAAATTTCAGATCTCTGCGTTCAGTAGATTTCGATGGGCATCGTGGACAGACAGACAAACAGCATGTGCCCGCATGTGCCCGCATGTGCCCGCGGCTTCCCCCGCGATAATTGTTTGAAAAATTAAAAACTAAAAATTAAGAGCATAGTTAAATCATTATAATTATTAACACCTAAATCACGTGGAGTGCATTCCACGATTAGGTAGCGTCCCCTGGTAAAAGCGACCTCAGATTCGAGTTCCTTGACCCAGAAAACCCCTGTATAGTGAGTTTCGTTCAAATCGAACAATGTTTGACCATATTTAGGGTTGATTATCCTTCTTCCGTGTAGGTTGAAAATGTCATATGTCTGTGGGCCTTGACACTCTAAACAAATGAATCGTCTAGGATGGACTAACAAAATCAAGCGATCGCGTTGCTTTTATTTCCAAGGTATGAGGTATGAGGTATGATGACAAAAATAGCCAAAGCCATCTGTAAGTGATTTGATATTGAAATTTATTACTGAATCTGATGCTTCTAAAACGCAAAAAAATGCACGTTTTCTGCCAGTTTTCACTCATAACTCACGAACGAAAGCGAAAATTAAAATTCCGGCTTCGAGGTGCACATTCCGACCCTTTAGTCCGCCTATGTATAAAATTTCAGATCTCTGCGTTCAGTGGATTTCGCTGGGCATCGCGGACAGACAGACAGACAGACAGACACTTCCTTTTATTAATATAGATTGCGATACAAGTGACGTAAGCGGTGCATACGGATCGAGGAAAGTTTTTTTTTCAATTTCCGAGATCCGTTATGCGCTTACGGCACGAGTATTGCATGCTATTTTTTGCACGATGATTAATTATATCAACTTATTTATATTAATCTATATTAATAAAAGGAAGTGTCTGTCTATCTGTCTGTCTGTCGGTCTGTCCGCGATGCCCAGCGAAATCCACTGAACGCAGAGATCTGAAATTTTATACATAGGCGGACTAAAGGTTCGGAATGTGCACCTCGAAGCCGGAATTTTAATTTTCGCTTTCGTTCGTGAGTTATGAGTGAAAAACTGGCAGAAAACGTGCATTTTTTTGCGTTTTAGAAGCATCAGATTCAGTAATAAATTTCAATATCAAATCACTTACAGATGGCTTTGGCTATTTTTGTCATCATACCTCATACCTTGGAAATAAAAGCAACGCGATCGCTTGATTTTGTTAGTCCATCCTAGACGATTCATTTGTTTAGAGTGTCAAGGCCCACAGACATATGACATTTTCAACCTACACGGAAGAAGGATAATCAACCCTAAATATGGTCAAACATTGTTCGATTTGAACGAAACTCACTATACAGGGGTTTTCTGGGCCAAGGAACTCGAATCTGAGGTCGCTTTTACCAGGGGACGCTACCTAATCGTGGAATGCACTCCACGTGATTAAGGTGTTAATAATTATAATGATTTAACTATGCTCTTAATTTTTCAAACAATTATCGCGGGGGAAGCCGCGGGCACATGCGGGCACATGCTGTTTGTCTGTCTGTCCACGATGCCCATCGAAATCTACTGAACGCAGAGATCTGAAATTTTAAAGATAGATGGACTGAAAGGTGGGCGAATGCACCTCGAAGCCGAATTTTTAATTTTAGCTTTCGTTCGCGAGTTATGAGTGAAAAACTGGCAGAAAACGTGATTTTAGCGCTGTCGAAGCATCAGATTTCAGTAATACATTTCAATGTCAAATCAATTGCAGTTGGCTTTGGCTATTTTTGTCATATCGTGGAAATAAAAGCATCGCGATCGCTTGAATGTTGTAAGCCCACGCTGGTCTTTCATTTGTTTAGAATGTCAAGGCCCGTAGACATATGAAATTTTCAACCTACACGGAAGAGGGATATTTAACATAGACCTAAATATGGTTAAACATCGTTCGATTTGGACGAAACTCACTATACAGGGATTTTCTGGGCCAAGGAACTCGAATCTGAGATCGCTTTTACCAGGCGACGCTATCTAATCGTGGTATGTAATTCACGTGATTTAGGTGTTAATGAATATAATGATTTAACTATTATGCTCTTAATTTTTAGTTTTTAATTTTTTAAATAATGTTATCGCGGGCGAAGCCGCGGGCACATGTTAGTTGAGATATAAGCTGAACATGTTATGTATATATATTATTGAAGATAGATGTTTATTTCAGAAAGTGAATAGCATGTGTTGGTTGTTATGGGAACCGAATATTTGTCCAGTTAAAGTCTACACAAACTGGGGGGCTTTGGTTCCGGTTTTCCCTAAAGGCTTGCATTATGATGAATTTACTTACGGCACTTGTGTTTTTTGTAATTTTTACCGCACAGAATTTTTTTTGTTTTCATAGCGACCAGATTGCGTGCGGGAATGTCAAGTTACGATCCACGGCAACAATATTCGTAAGTACCACTAATTAGTTACTTCGTGCAAAAAACCTATTAGCGAAATGTGAGAAAGTTCAGATGTTATTACAGATGTTTCTGAATAGTAATATATCGTTTTATTTCCAAAAAATTATTTAACAAGTAAACACATCAGGAATAATAATAAAAATGTTATTAAATTCCTAATGCTATGTTGGAATTAGCATATATATTCATTCATTCATTCATTCATTCATTCTTAGTGTTCTGCCCAGGGTCAGGTGTTTCACTGCAAACTCAGCATTCTCCACTCTTCCCTCTCTCAGCCTTCCTTTTTGTGTCTGCGTATAGTCCATTGATTTTAATGTTGTCTATCATATGGTGTCTTCTTCTGCATGGAACCTTCTTCGTATTTATCATCCCTTCTATGGCATCCTTCGGCAGACAATTTTTTCTTATCTAATGTCCCATCCAATTTATTTTCTTCTTTCTGATGACTTCCAATAAAACTCTTCTTTCCCCCACTCTATCTAGCACATCTTTATATTTAACTCTAACTGTCCATGGTGTTGGGTCCATTCTGTAATTGAACAAAGACTTGATTCCACCACGACCTGGTTCAATTCCACAGAATTCCCAGAACACTGGGATACGAGAGAAGCAGACAAAATCCATTTTTAAACCAGGCTTCTTCCAATTCTCTTTGAGAGTAGGAATCAATCGAACTGGATTTGGAAGAATATGAAAGAAATGTGTGGAACAAGCTTGGAAGAGATCTCCACTACTGGGCAGCTATTGCGTCAATACTGGAGTTCACTGGAGCGCGCTACAAGTTGACCGGAGGCGGCTGTGTCAATTAGGGAGGCGGGACTTTGTCTTGCGATTCAATTACGTCTTTTATCTCGAGTGCGGTACAGCGAGGCGTGTTATTCTAATGCCAGCTCCACCTGCTCTGAATTACATTCCACACCAAATATTTTAATCTCTCTCATAACTCGCAGTGTTTAAAAAGTTCAACGGAATTTTTAAAAATCGCGTGAGTTACTCCAAGTAAAACTGTTGTATGTTGTAAACATGCAACACAATTATCCCGGACATAACTTATTTCAAGAGCAACAATAACAGCAATACTGCTGTTTTTCATTTTCTTCTTAATATAAAATTATTACCTTATATTATGTTACACTATTATCCCGCCGGTTGTATTATATGGACGTGAGACATGGTCGCTTACTCTTCAGAAAGAACTTAATCAGAAAGTGCTCGAAAACAGGGGGCTTACGAAAATATTTGGGCCTAAGAGAGATGAAAATGGGGACTGGAGAAAACTACATAACGACGAGCTTCATGACCTGTACTCGTCATCGGATATAGTAAGGGTAATTAAATCACGGAGGATGAAATGGGCTGGACATGTTGCGCGCATGGGGAAGGAAAGATATCTCGGAAGTATTCACTGGGAGAACCGAAAGGAAAATACCTCTTGGAAGACCTAAACATAGGTGGGAGGACAGTATTAGAATAGATTTAAGGGAAGTAGGATATGAGAGGGATGGTTGGATGGAGTTAGCACAAAATAGGGTCGAATGACGGGTTCACGTAAGCGTGGCAATGAATCTTCGGGTTCCATAAAATAGATAATATTTCTTTAACTTGCTCAGGAATTGTCTATTGGCATTGAGTAAGTAAGTAAGTTATGATATTATGTTACTGTCACTGGTATTAACAAAATATAATGTCAGAATTCTAAGTTTAAGAATTGTTATGTATCATCGCGTGAGTTATGAATTGCAAAGGAATTTCTTTAAGCTAACCGAAGTGTACGTGACACTGTAACAACTTCACACGGATTCAGTATTTTCCACATTAGAGAAGTTGCAATGTCTGCCCCGTCGGAGTGATTAAGGACAGTCACGCCAGTTATCGCGTCAATAAGAAAGTTATAAACTTTTGAACTGACAGTGGTTTTAAGGTCTAGCTGCCATGAAACGTAAAAGTACTTAGATATTTTCCGGTAGTATCACCATGGTACGATTGCAATAGATAGACTTCTAGGCCTATCGAAATCTGCCTCAGACTAAATACGAAAAGCTGACTCATTTTCCAACACCAGGTTCCCCTTAATTAATGCGTTGAAATTACTTTAAAATATTTCGAGAACAGAGTTACAACTATAATTACGTTATAAGCAAGAAAGCTTGATGATAGAATTCAACAGAGTTTCCCTTAAACAATCATTTGAGTGGCGAGTCAGCACGTACTAATTCAATTTGCTGCTACAAAATATCGAGTTACTCCACCAGGGACATCTCGTGGGTTAAGCGCGTCCTATGTAAATTTCACATCAAAGTGAAGGGAACCACAAAAAACCCAATTAGAATCACTTCTGTGGAGGAGATGTCTTTCATTAAACTCGCCCTCATTTCCTATTTCACGACTCTCGGGAGCGATACACACGAAATGGGTATTCAATTCATGCCTAGTCAAACATGGTTTCCCAGAATTATTGCTTCTGCTGCAATGCATTATATTTACCTATAATTTTTATGAAGATAAGAATAAACTATAGGAAACTTAACGTCGTCATTAAATCTTTATAGATAACTATTTTAATACAATTAAAAATTGTAAAATTTTTGACCGATTGCTTCTGCATTGGCTATTACCTTTTTTTGCCACAATAAACCTGAAAAAAAGAAATGTGGGAAGACTTTTGGGATTTTTCGGAATTTTCCCGTCGGTTGCAAGCTAATAGGTATCAGTTTACCAAGTCTTAGTTTTCTAGATCAACTGAAAGCGTACTTACATTTATGGTGTATTTTATGGAGTAAATTTCAACTGATATTAATTTAAATGGACATCATACAAGACGAAATAGCGACTAAGATTCGTGGTATGTGAATATTCAATTTGGCCTTCGCCTTTACGACTAGGGAAATCGTAGAAAAAGACGAGTAAAATTGGTTATAATATGTTGTAAAGAATGTGGGACTTCATCTCCGAGTTATAATTAAAAAATATAAATTATGAAATTTCTTTAGCAGATAGAAGAAAATTTTGTTAGTTCTGGACAAAAATATGTTAATTGGATTTAACTTTTATGAACCTGAGACTTCAGAACGCAAGTCCAAGACGTTACTATCTCGACCACCCCGTTAGGTTTACGGAAATAATTTTTTCTAAACTTTCAGATCCATACGTGAACACAGTTTGATAATACCGTTGCCATGGAAACTGAGCCCTTTTTCGGGGGGTTTCTAGGGCTAAAAACTTAAATAATTTTACTTTTTGGAATTTTCCTGTGGTTTACAGCCTAAAAGCTATATGTGTACCAAATTTCAAGTTTCTAGCTTATCTGGAAGTGGACAAACATTAATGTCAGTGAGCCGAGCCCTTTTTCGGGAGTTTTTAGGGCTAAAAATTAAAAAAATAAACTTTTTTTAATTTTCCTATGGTTTACAGCCTAAAATCTATATGTGTACCAAATTTCAAGTTTCTAGCTCATCTTGAAGTGGGCAAACATTAATGTCGGTGAACCGAGCCGAGCCCTTTTTCGGACGTTTTTAGGGCTAAAAATTGGAAAAAATTAACTTTTTGAATTTTTCTGTGGTTTACTGCCTATAAGCTATATGCGTGCAAAATTTCAAGTTTCTAGCTCAGCTGGAAGTGGGCAAACATTAATATCGGTGTGCCGAGGCGTGCCCTTTCTCGGGGGGTTTCTAGGGCTAAAAATTACAAAAATTAACTTTTTGGAATTTTCCTGTGGTTTACAGCCTAAAAGCTATATGTGTACCAAATTTCAAGTTTCTAGCTCATCTGGAAGTGGGCAAACATTAGTGTCAGTGAGCGAGTGAGTGAGTGAGTGAGTCAGTCAGTCAGCCATGTGACTTTATATTATAGGGATTTTTACTTTCTTTATTAAATTATACTTAATAGTATTAATGTTTAATCACCCATATATACTGAAATCTGTTATCATACATAGTTGCTATTTCTACAAGCTTTTTATCGTCGGAATTTTAACAAATATGTGTAATTATAAACAAAGAGACCAACCTACGAAACGAATAACATTTTGAAAAAGGCAATGTCATACGTACATTTATCATAGATCTAATATTAATTATTCTTCCAAACTAGCTATTACTAGTGATTTTAAAAGGAGATATTTTAACCAAAAACGAACAAAAAAGGAACGATTTAATAAAAGGACAGTGATGGGATTGTGGTAATTAAAAAGCAATGTATTGTAACTCGAGGTTTCACTTGGTTATTTCTGTTAGAAAGTTCTCTTAAGCTATGCAGCAAGCAAGTGGTGGGTATATTAGTCACCAAAACATTATATATATATAATAATAATAAAATTGAGGCATCAGGATCCAAAAAGCTTCTTATCCGTTTTGTATGATTTTTCACAAACCACGAAAAACGTTTATATAACGTTTTCTTAAATATTCTGCTTAAACCTAAAGTTCAAACAATAGCTAACAACACAAAGAATCAGACTGCAAAGTTTAATCCTTCAAACTTTAAGGGTTATGTCATAATAAGGAATAATATTTTGGATAAGAAGTTATTTGGAACTGTACACTCAACAAGGCGGGTTCTGGAACTGCAACGCAGGGATTAGAGAGTATTTGGCACGAAGAGAATAATATTTAAGTCAATATTGCAAAGTATAGTGTTATATGGAGCAGAGATTTGGACTATGAACAGAAAACATATGAACAAACTGAATGTATTGGAAATGGATTTTTGGAGAAGATCAGCCAGAGTCTCACGAAGAGACAAAGTAAGGAATGCAGAAATACGAAGAAGGATGGAAGTGGAAGAAGACATTAACAATACTATTGAGCGGAAGAGTGGTATGGTCACGTACGAAGGATGGAAGAAGGAAGGATACCAAAATATATACCAGTACTTGAATGGGAAATTGGAAGGAGAAGAAGAAGAGGGCGTCCGGCGACTATATGGATCAACAATGTACAGATATCAATGGGAAGAGTTGGTGCAGTGGAAGAAGATACACAGGGCAGAGAAAAATGGAGACAGATTATTAACAAATGATGACAAGCTCAGAAAAGTGTATTGATTGTGTTGAAATGTGATATGTGGATACTTTGTTTTAATTTGTATTGTTTGGTTGGAGGACAGCCTCTGTATTGAGGGAAAACTCAGAATGTATGTACATATATACAGTGAGTCTCAGCCAGATTGCACCCGTTTGCCGCGCGCCGTGCTTCTCTTGCTTCTCAACACTACCCGCGTCGCGGCCAGTTGTGTCCCCGCAGATAAGTCAACAGCCTGCAGTTGAGCATTGTTTTCGTGTTGTACAGACGTGAAAGTGTTATTCTGTAGTTGTCACAACTAAAAGAAAACATTAGGCTAGAGATAAACTCAATAACGGAAGAGCAATTAATGCGTGTGAACCGGAATTTCCTATCACGATGCCAAAAATGTGTGGATGTAGGAGGAGGACACTTCCAGCATCTCCTGTAATAAGGTAGGTGCCTATTTTCGTTATTTTCAAACTTATTTAATTTATTTTCATTGTCACGCACGGACAAGTCAGTCAACTGCCGGGCAGTTCCTTTGCCGCATACCGGGGATAAGAGCGTCATCTGCGGGGAACCCAACGCGCGGCGCGGCGGGTGCAATCTGTCTGAGACTCACTGTATAAACACACACACACATACATACATACATACATACATACATACATACATACATACATACATACATACATACATACATACACGCACTCGTATTACACGTAAACAGTCTAAATTATCTAGGAGTAATTCCAGATCAGAAATTCACGTTCAGACTTCATTTAGAACACTTTGTCTCCAAAGGGAGCAAATTCCTCACAAATTTAACAATCGCAAAGATGGGGACTGAATCCAGACATAAAGAAGATCTTTACCATTGAGCTGCTGTTGTTATACTGTGCTTCTGAATGTCAAGACATACTGAACAAGAAATATGCTCAAAAGAAATTACTACAAATTCAGCGAGAATTTGCTTTACGTAAATGTAAAACATATGGAACTGTCTCCACTGATTAATTTGTACAAGTGATATGAAACGAAATAGGAAAAAAGCTATTTTGAAAATCTTAGATTTGACTTTCATCACTCGGTAAATTCCTTGACTGCCGGTCAAACCTGGAACACACCACGAACATAAAATAATTGAAAATTGTGATCAAAACCACAAATACAAGATATATACAGACGGATCCCGTTTTAATGAAGGAGAGGAAGAAGCATCAATGGATGTGCCTATGTTGTGTATTTTGAGGAAAACAAACATTTCATATTGGCTCCCAACTGTAGTGTTTTTCAAGCTGAGTTATTAGCCTTAAAAGAAGCCGTAAAGTGGTGCATACTATCAAAACATAGCGTGCGAATTCACAAGCTGCTCCCCAATCTATTAACAACAGACATAATCTGAATCCGATCTCGGCTGAGATTAGAAATTCTATCCAAGGGCATGGAAACCATATAAAGGGTGTTAGTGAATAACACCGAAATATTTTACATGTGTACAGATGGGACAGAGAGAAGCAATTTTAATTAGATTTTTGCTCTATGGTTTCAATTTTTCCAGTTACAGCATAAAATCTCCCAGGGTATAGCCGCCACTGATTTCTAACATTTGAAAAAATAAAGAACAAGAGAACTTCGCTTTTAAGACTGGAGTTATGAATTAAAAAACATGTGATTATTCTGTAAATATTGCAGATTATGGAAACACTAAATTATACCACGATTCGGATCTTACACGTTGTCCTGTCAAAGAAAGTGTCTTCACTAACCGGAATATTAAGCAGGGACAGGCCTCTTACTGTACAGTAATGAAAGTCGTGTTGTAGTGCTGTCAATCTGTTTCCTGTTCCGCTTTAACTATTCCAATACCACAAAATCTTTTTGGTGCATACAGAATTTTGTTTGGGCATCTCAATGTCTTAGCGAATGCTGTGGTGGGAAAGGAGAACCTTTTAAGCGGACAAAATTGTTACAGTGCAGCTTAAATTTGGAAACAGAGTCTGAGTGTCTGTGTGCCTGTGTGTGTGAGAGAGAGAAAGAGGAACTGGAGAAGTTGGAAAGTTCTGGTGGAGTCAAGAAATTAATATGCAGCGCCTCTGTTGAGCGTTATTGACAAGTAGCATGAGAGCAAGAGAGATGAAGAAAGCAAGGAGAATGAGACAGCTTTCTTCAAACCCAGTCATTTCCTCGATTCAACTTACAGCTACTTTTCTCGATATTTTGTGGTCCATCGCAGCTTCCACTCTTTTTAAGTAATTTCCTATTATTATCTGAACCGAGCTTCATAAAATAAATCGGCTATTGGAATGAAGGAAAAAGTGGAGAGAAAATAGTATAATAGACTAATTTAACTTTCCCTCGAATTATGATTAAACTGATATTCTAAAAAGGAACATTTCTGTGTATTGGAGTGGAAAGAGAAAACTCTATTACATTACAGTCGAAATTCAAATGTACTTTAAAACCAAAGGAGGTCCGGGCTGGGAAGCTTCCATACAAGTATTGCAGTCAGGAGTCCACAACAAGTTAGTAATTTAAAGAAAAATCTACATTTATTTTCACTATCTATGGATCCCTACGTGGTACAAACAGCAATAGTAGTGTCAGAATTAGTGTAACTTAATTCATCTTTTGTTTATTTTAATTGTTTCATTTTGAATCTGTATGCCCATATGGCTGAATTATAAAATGTTTGACATACGTCCCAACACATGTGTTAAAATAATGAAAATACTGACAACACGGGGTCGCCTTGTGTTTATGCTACTCCTGAATACAATACTGATGATGGTGTTGCCGCGCCCGCAAGGCGCTTCAATCTCTGGCGCTGCTTCCAGCCCTGTTTCGTCAGGTACTAATTGGCATTTCTGACCTTAGTGAAGACAGCCTTCAGGGATATTCTCATCCCTTATTCAGGGACTGAACGCAATTGCATTACACTCTTAGAAGGGCCACTTTCTTGTAGAAAAATTAATCGGATTCCTGGGAGACCATTGAGATCAAAGAATGATTTCTGTCCTCTTAAAAATATTACTGCACTGTGCATATTGAAGTTTGTCAGTGATTACACTTAATATTACATCGTATTAAAACTGCTAGTGCTACACTGGAAGTGCATTTTGTAATAAAGATATTGTAATAATAGTTAACTTCTCAAGAGTCGGTAAGGTTGGAGCAGTCGGTATGGAATTGGCTTTTGGTTCGATAAACTTCAGAGACTCTAGGATATTGGCACATTCCCTTCGGTCTTGGCTTAAACTGATCACATTGATTACATAACTATTAAAAGCTGGTTAGTGGAGTAGGCTAATTAGGAGCAATGGTGATATTAGTGCATGTATACAACATTACTAAATTACATTTATTACGTTTTGTTTTAATTATTTATTTGTGTAGTTATTTAATATATTTCATTTCACTTGTTACAAGTTTTTTAATAATTGTTATAATTTAATTAAATATAATTATAATTGCATGTGATTCTGTACTTTCGCATGTCTAAAATACGCCAAGGTAAAAAAAAAAGAGACTAGATTACCGATATTACATAGTAAAGTCTAAGCATCTGCATAATAAAGCTATGTTTGCCTTCACTCCCTGTACATTAATTCAGGTAAAATGAAACCAATTTTCACAGTAGATTGTGGGGTCCTCATGTGCTACAACACTAAGAGGCATTTCACATTCTCAGTCACATTTCTCGTACTTGCAGTATTATGGAACCGTCACTTTCTTTCAGCATGTGCTTGGAATTTTGGCGACTCTGTAAGTACGTGCAATAAGTCACTTGGAGAGTTGGAAAGCAGCCTAATTAAGCCATTTCTCATACTTTGGCTCAACTTATCACAGTGGTTTTGAAACCATTTTGTCACACGGAACGCTACAGAGGAACTTGAATGGTTGTCCCATCATATTTCAATTTGCAATTAAAATGCAATTAGAGTGTTCTAGTAAAAACTGTGCGAAGGTTTGGTACTTGCCCAGCTTTCACAGATGTTTAAGAAAACTGGACAACTAGTTAGCAGTTAACAATGTTTGAGTACGATTGACTGAAATGTAGGTTATAGCTTTAGAGCGGCCGTACATGTAAGGAATGTACTAAACCAAACGAGAACTTTTTAATCCCCTCTTTTCCATGAAATTTTTTTATCAATAGAAAATCAGTCAATAATAAGAGTACCGGTCACCTTGCTGTAAATACTTATTCATGAAGTCACAAAGTATTCTTTCTGTTGAACATTACATGATAATATATTAGGAGAAAAGTTATCCGAACCTGTGATTTTCGGCTTTCCGTGCCGAAGCACTACCAAATGAATTAGACAGAGTTCGAATCACTGTGCCAAATGTAATCACATGGTTACTCGTAACTAGTGAGCAATGATTAGAATAAAAAATTTAAATAATCCTTAGCAACACTCGCTAGAAGTATTGAGAAATCAGGAACCAATTACCTAAGATATGATTAAATTGAAATGCCTGGCTTCTTGGATTTCCATACCTGTTTTAGATTTAGTTTTCTTAGCAAATTCTAACTTGCGTTGTAGGAAAGAGCATAATATGTCATAGGCCTGCCTCACATTCAAGTAACACTGACAGACAAAGTGTCCTGTCAGCTGCTACGTGATACTTTGTTCAATTTTTCTGACTCACACATGTACTGAGGCTGTGAAGCCATTAGGAAGTCAAAAATATTCATGGAATGAATTTATAGATATTGTGGGTATTCTATTATTTCTGAAACGATCTTCAGCCAAGGAGTTTTTTTTTTCCGATTCGCACAAAAGTTGTACACTTGAAAAAGTTAAGTCCACATTAATCTGTAGGTTCCGGCCACTGTAATAACAGTTGCAGTAGCCGTCAACCTACAATGGTGGAAACTTCTTAACCTCCTAAGGATCCAGCTGCCACCACCCCTCACAGCCATTCCAGAAATGATATATATTTCGTAATATGCGGATTAAATAGGCCACATCTTTAGAGACAAAAAAAAAGAGGATAAACGTCCGAAGCACGTGATGAGGAAGCTACAGTCTTCAAGACGGAAACAACAAAAATTCATTCCAAAAGAGAAAAAGTTAAACGTAAATTTTGTTCGGAAATGATCATTTCATTTCTACATGAATTAAATATGTCTTGAATTATTGACTTCCCATTGTGAGAAGTGGTTACTCTCTGTAGTTACTGACAAGATAATGAAATTAATAGGAGCTCGTTAAAAAGTTACTAGAAGACTAAGTTAAGAAGCAAAGGAAGCGAGGAAATTACACTACTTCTCTAAGGTCTTGGTATTACGAACCCACCTTGGGATGGAATACACGACCTCCCAAATACGAATACCGTTGCTTTTCTCTAGTATTCTACTGGTAACGACAATGACAGGATGTGACCATTTTTATAAATATCTTGTTACGACTAGATACGTACTTTTCGATCTGCTTTTGTTTTTTCATAAGTCAATTAAAGAGGGCAGAAATCACACGTTCATTAAATACATAAAGCGTGAAAAGGTTAATAGATGAGTACATAGATAACTATGGTACGTAGTTTATAGATAGATCAAGTAGAAGTTGCATTAGGTAATCTCCACTTTAATTGGTTCACTATTAAATAGAAATAAAATGTATGGCAAAATGAAATATTGTAGGTTGTATAAATTAAAATCATCGATTGGAAAACAGACTTACTTTTCAGAAGTAGTTATGTATTGTTATAATAGATTTGCACATTAGGTCACCATTATCCCAGCATTAACTTGAACATTAATCACTTAATGAGCATCTCCTAGAGTTGTCACTTCAGTTAGTAAAGTCAGTTTCTCTTGTGTCAGGAGCAAACGTGGGTTCCTCTTTAATCCACCTCGGTGTCAGGCCAGAGAAAACAGGCACAGTTCCAAGTGAAAACCCCCTTTATCTACGCCAAGGAAAACCTCAAGGAAATTAATAACTTTTATAACACATATTGCTGTAATTCCTTAATAAATTACTATGGAAACGCTATTTAAATCCATGACAATATCTAGATGTTTAATTCCGGTAATAATACAATACTAAGAACTGTCCTTAGATATTTTAACATAAATGTGTTTCCGTGTTACAAGCCAACGATATTTTCGATGTCTGAAAATAGAAATGAATGAGCACATGAATGAATAGATACAAATCGACAGAATGAGTAATTTATCCAGTTTGATAAGCGTATGTAAGGAATAGTGTTGTTTGTCATAGCTAACTGTATTACAACTTCCAAAGCCATATATGAACAGTGTAAAACAATATGTTGGCATGATAAATAATTTCCATTTGATAAATTATTTCTAAAATTTTACTATAAAATGTGCACTAAATTGGGCTTTACTCCGGTACCAGTCAACTCATTTGGTCCAATATCAACAGGCTTCTTCCCATGGACGTTATAAATGCGTATATGAGTTTCATGAAAGTTCGATAAAGCGTATTTGAGTTATCGCGAGTACAGACACACGGACAGACATTTTCCCGTCCCCCACACACTCTTATAAAGTACCACACTGCCACGTAATAACAACACATGGAGGTGGGGGATGTTGTGATGAGTAACAACTTCACTTCACATTCTAGCGATAGCAGAGTCAACACAACCAATCTAAAATGTCCCCTCTACCTATATTTATAATAATAAATGATAAATTATTATGCGTCATATTAATGTACCGGCTGATTGTTTTTCCCGCCTGGTGACGCCTGTTTCCTGTTGTGCCTGTTCGCGATGATCTCTTATTTCCTTAGGGAATCGCTACTGGACCTTTCTATTCAATGCTCATGTAATGCAATCAAGAAGAAAGGATCCGTGGGGTAAGTGTAGAGGTGTACAAATCTCGATTTTAGCTTGCCCATACCCGCTTGAACGCCAGGCGAGCAAGTTGCCAGCGTCATAGCTAGGAAGCAGGCAGGTTTCTTTAAACTTGTTGGGTGAGGTCAAACCCAGCCTGGGCAAGCCAGAATAAGCTTGCGACATTCCTATCAGATAAACAACTGTAGTTGCTAAGTGTAGGTAATACTTTCTTGCTTTTCTACATGCTGGTAGAAGAAATTCACCATGCAGATAAATAAAAGGTGGATCAAGTATTAAAAAAAGTTTTAGCGTCTTAACACAATTATTATTTTTATTATTAGGTAGATTTCGAAGAAATATCTACCTAATGACTTTCAAAAAATTCGTTCATATCTTTACGTTTCATGCCTCCCTAAGTACGAAACCACCGCCTGTTAAAAAAAATTGTGATATTTATATTTATATACAGTATATGTCAAATATACAGTATATATACATATATATTTATATATACATATATATATTTATATATACATATATATATTTATATATACATATATATATATATATCTTTACACGCTAGCGACAGTAATTTTCAAGATATTTGAATCAAATTTTATTATGTTATTTCTAGGCCCAATAGTTCAGACAAGTTCGTTAATGAGCAAAATTGGCGCAAGAGGGTGGTCGGGGGAGGGGGTTGAAATTTTAAAACATTTATATCTCGGCCCCTATGAAGTATAGAGGGAAACTTTGATTGAATAAATTAAGAGTACTCCTTATGGAGTTCACAGTGACACCAACGATTCGGGGGTTTTTGGAGTACGAGTGGGGGTGGGGGTATGGGGATGGGAATTCGAAATTTTCGAAACTACGTCTTGTGGGGTATCGTTGAAAAGCTCTTGATGAGTACTCTACAAATCAATAACTAGTTTCTTGATAGTTCTCATATAAGGCGAGATTTGAATGTTCGAAAAAGTTCTCTTTCCTCTTTTTTCAGTTATTATTGCGGGTTTGTCATGCCAAGGCTAAAGAAGAAGAGTGCTACGCAGCGACAGTAAATTAAAACAAAAGCACTTCGAAATCTACCTCAGCTTGTAGGCTTGCCTAAAGGGATTTTTGTTATTGTTATTAATGATTTTATGATGTTTTCTCGAAAATGTTTGAAAATGTTTTCCCATGCCGGACTAGTACCTTTGTTCATTGATAATTAAAACTGTCCACATTTTAGTTTCTCCTCGGCTTCCTTCAGGGTAAAATTCTCTTAACACATCTGTGTCTACGTAACTACACGACTTACCAGTGCACTGCTATACCCAGTTTCATATTCTTTCCGCCAGGCCTTGCAGTTTCCTTAGGTCCTGTGCAACCCACCAAGTTATGAAGAGCTTGTGACTCATAGCGACAGTATTTCTTATCATCGTTGTAATCTGGCTTGCTTTCAAGTCAAGCAAGTTAAAAGCCGTGACTGGTTGCAGAATTTCAAAGGGACAGGCAAGCTAAAATCAGAATATGTACACCTCTAGGTAAGTGATGTTTACCGTGTCTTATATTCAGGTATTTGCGTAACTTCTAAATTTAACCTTTCGTTGTACTTTATTAAGTGTCAGTATGGTACTTTATGAGATTGTGTGTGGGGACGAAAAATGTCTGTCCGTCTGTCCGTCCGTCTGTCCGTGTCTGTACACGCCATAACTTAAATACGCTTTTTCGGATTTTCATGAAACTTGGAAAACACATTTAAAATGTCCATGGGAAGAACCCTATTGATATTGAACCAAGTCGGTTCACCGGTACCGGAGTAATGCCCAATTTAGTGCCTATTTTAAATGATTATGTTAGAAAGGCGCCATAGCTCAAATACGCTGCATCCGATTTCCATGAAACTTGGTATACGCATTTATGACGCCCATGAAAAGTACCCTGTTGAATTTGAACCTAATCTGTTGACCAGTACCGGAGTAAAACCCAATTTAGCATCTATTTTAAAGGCGCAATGACTCAACTACGCTTAATCGGATTTTTATGAAACTTCGTATAAACATTTATAATGTCCATGGGAAAAGTCTATTGATATTCGACTAAATCGGTTGGCCAGTACCGGAATAATGCCCAATTTAGTGCCTTTTATGTTAATATATAAGAAGTCGCGATAACTCAAATATGCTTTAATAGATTTTCCTGAAACTTTGTATACCTATTTATAATGTATATGGGAAGACGTCTACTGATATTGGACCAAATCGGTATACCGGTACCGGATTGAAAACCCACTTACGTGTCTATTTTAAAGACGTGGTAACTCAAATACTCTTTACCGGATTTTTATGAAATTTGGTATAGGCTACACATTTATAATGCCCATGGTAATATACGTATTCGAAAGAATTTATGAAATACAAATCAGTTATCATAACAACATAGTCAATTGTTTTACTGTGATCTTATAAGGCTTTGGAAATTAAAATACAGTTAGCTATGACAAATAACACTATTGCTTCACATGCGCTTATCCAACTAGACCCAGGTGACCAAGATGGTAACGTCTTGGCCTCACATTCTGGAGTTCCATGGTTCAAATCCCGAAACCGGCAAATTTGACTTTTTTTCTGTATTCTGCATATCATAATTGCAATTATAACTGATTAAACAAAAACATACTGGCTCTTCGTTACATCAGTTTACCTGATTTTATTAAAATTATAATTGGATTTCTAAATTATTGTTTTTAATTATCCATTAGCAAGTGAAAGTGGTCATTTAAGATTTATATAATTAGAGCTATTCCCCGCGATGGTTGGGGATGTTTTAATAATTAATTTATTCTGAAATAATATACCCATGTAAATTTTCTATGTGCGCGTGAAATTTTAAATGAAAATCCCTTGCTAAGAGAGTACCACATTTTGTACTAAATTACGGCATATTTACGTAATAAAATATTGTAACTTGAGAGATTTGGATGTGGGTAACGCACGCTTTATTCATGTATTTAAAGTGATCTTGTCGCAGAGTGGTACATTTATGCAGTCCAGTTGAGAAATGTACCTGATGTCGTAATGAACCCCTATTGGGTAGGCAACGAAGAATATCGTAAAGAAATACGCGAGTGTGTCACTGACCAAGCTATACATCGAGTTCAAGGCGTAGCAATTGTAGTCATACCGTTAAGTAATGATATTAATGGGCAGTTATCAGTTGTGTCAAATTCAGGAATGATTAAAATTGTTATACTAAAGCAGTTGGAGCTTTTTATGATAATTAACTTTAGAATTGGACATCTTTCCCTACCTGTCTATCAGAAGATCCATTCGACCTGTGGGTTATGTTACAGTACGGATAGGCCTAAGCTTCCTTCTATGTGCGTACCTGTAAGCAAGAAAGTACAAGTTGTAATATTTAACAGGTAACACACCCTGAAGAATAGTCCAGAAGAAACTAAATTGAGCTCGTATGATTCATTTCTTCTGTTTCTTCTGGATCATTTATCAGGATCTACTGAGGAAGACATATGTGTGCAAAAGGAAGAAAGAAACTGGACAAAAAGTGAGGAGGGAGACACATTGGACTGTGTATGCCAGAGTGCTTCAAAGAATATGACACACGTGTTAATTACTAGACAATATGCAACCAACAAGTTTTCGGCATTCTATATTATGTATTATTTCAATAAATTTAGTTAGTTCTTTTGCAATAAATAGCTTTTTAACCCTTTAAACCTTGACAAAATTATTTACGGAAAAAATAAGTCCACTAAACAGCCTCCCATTTACTTGCCTGTGAAATATTTATATGAGAGTGAATACAAAAAAGAAAATCATCTCTAGAAAAAAGGAAGATTCAATCTTCATGGGTAAGTAATTAATTATAATGTAATACATATTGTGTATTTTTAAAAAAATCACAAAAACGAAAGAAAACATTCGATTCACAGGGTGATAACGCTGAAAAATGACACGATGCGGAAAGTGGTAACACGTTAAAGTGAAAATAAATATTCTATTCCAATCTCTACATATAGCAGCAACCATGAAAATATTTTATGCCGTTCGTTTCTCTTTACACCAATAAAAGAAGTCAAATATCAGTTGCCGCTACAACTTCGCTACCTGCTCAAACAATCTGTATTTGCTGGTTACTTGTCATTACTTCCAGAGATAACACGTCATTAAATGTTACAGAGTTCCGTTGCATAGGAATTTGATTGGCAACCAAACCAAACTTATAGACGCTAGTCATATTGCTCACATCTTGTTCTTTATTGTGACATGTGTTATCGATGAGGAATTCTGTCTTGCGAATGAAAGTCAATTCAGGATTGCGTTGTGCTGTGTTTGACAAAGCAAAGTCTCAATCCCACAACCTTTGAATTACGTGTGATTTGTGAACCAGTTCCCATCTGGTGCTCACACAATCACACACTGCCACGTCATAACTTGTCCAATATCTCATTCCAATCTCATTCCGCAGAGTTCTGGTAAATATGTGGCTGCACCATGTGCTGTATTAGATGTTCATCGGTACCGTAGAAACTAAAAACTAAACTCCGTGCTGCTACATCCCCGGAGGGTCTTGGCCTACAACCCGACCGCTGCGTCATCTACCTTAGGCAGATGGCAGGATTGGGGGGCATGTGGTCAGCTGTTAATGGAGGTTTTCATGACCGGAGCCGCTACTTCTCTATCAAGTAGTTCCTCAATTGGAATCACGAGGCTGAGTGCACCCCTGCCAGACCTCCATACCTCAGAAAAATCCGACTAGCACAAGACCACGGCACGGGAGAGAAATTACTAGATCCATCCTATAATAAGCTGTAGCTATCCTTATACATACAGACGAGGATGGTTCTGACTTCCAAAATAATTAAGTCACTATCTAGGTAAGTGCTTGAACGAAATCCAGGCCTAAACGCATAATAGTTCAACAAAAGAAATGAAAGTAATAACCATATTAAGAAGAAAAGTTCAAGCACTCACCGGGCACTGAAGTACAGTCGGTCAAATAAAAAACGTCGGGCGGTATTTGATTAAGTATCACGAACGAGCATATGCGCAAGTACAGGAAGACTTAAGGTTAGGTTCACACACGCCTCTTGTCTATCCATGTATTTTCTTGATTATTTAGTCAGTTTTGTTCCAAAACAAACATGTATATAAGGCTGTGGCTATATGCCTCAAATCCGCCATATTCTTGGTTGCAAATTTTTATAATATTAATAATTAATAGATTCGCGAGGAATATGTTTATTCAAGGAGCATTTTTTTAAGATTTTATTTTATAATACCGGTACTTCTAGTGCAAAATCAATTACTTACGCTCAGCATCTGCAACCAATCTTAGCATCGAAATACGCGTCCGGCCAGATCAACGTTTGCTATGAAAACTTCCGGTCGCATTATAGTAACGTTTCCACCTCTGAGCTGCTCTTTCATAAATATGGAACCTTCTCGTTGCTTCAGAGGCCGAAAAATGCAGGTCAATTACAGCCCTAACTACACTTTCCCTCACGTTAGCATTTTTATGTATCGATGACACAAAGCAAAATGAATTATGACAATGCATTAAGTTGAATATCGTGTGTTGCGCTTTCCGCGATGTTCATTTTTTCCCTCCTTGTTCATATTTTCCCTCCTGCCCCATGGCCTCATATGTTCCGAAAATGGCCTGTATTTTGTGTTTTTTATAGGAAACTTGTGAACTAATGCGTCAAAACTTTAATTTTAACAGCATACGAGTCCCGACGTTTTTTATTTGACCGACTGTACATAGACAATAAATAGACGGTAGACAATGTCCAAGACGACTGCCTATGCCACAGCCAGCAAAACGCTGGGCCATGGTTGCTCAATGAAGGCATACCAACTGGTGAAACAAGGCGTTTGAAAATACAGCAAACCCAAGAGTATCAACATGAACTTTTCTTTGCATGCGGCATCCAATTATTGGGCTGCACTAGAATACCAAGGAATCAGCACAATACCCAACTTCTCCTCTGGTCTAAGTCAGCCAATAGCAAGTAAAGAATACTAATGTATACTAATCTGACCGAACAGATGTAGGAAGTGAATCTGGTAATACTTTAATGCCGGTTGTCGACCAAGAGCTAAGTTAGCTTAGCTCTTGGTCGACATCCGGCAAAAGGGATTTACTATTACTATTCCACTCATACGCCGCATGTTTGATATTGACCAATAATCCATAAAAATTAATAAAATATTGCATACACTGATGCAGCCGAGGATGGGAGAAAACTCCCGAAACTAGCCCTGCTTATTTTAAGAACTGTGACTTAGTGGAGCATCAGCGCATTCAATATTGTATTAATTTTTATTGATTAAGTATGTTCTACTGTTTATATTACTTCGTTTTTATTTATTTTATTGACCAATACATTAATAAATTTCTTGGATATAGATCAATCACTATAGTTTATCTCGTAATATGCTTCCTTCGAACGCAAGGATGCAACTTTACCTGAGGAAACGTCAGCTCGTTACTGGGCACGTAAGGCATCTAGGTGCGGTGATTAATACGTCACATGCTTCCATTCAGCAGAATGAAAACACATTATCTTACAAAACATAACTTGTTTGGAAATTGGAATAATATAAATATCACTGATTAATAACACAATTTCTATTCGCTGCAGGTCAGTTCGTGTGCTGTTAGCTTGCCTGAATTAGGTTAACTATGTCTTTATGCACCATTGGTAGCACTGGTCATAACATGATAACTCAAATAGATTCATGGATGGTTGATTCATACTGTAGTAGGCCGTGATCTCGCAGCTGTTAGTTTTGTTTTTATATAATAACGTAAGAAAGTAATTATTATAATTATTATTTGTATATTCCGTCACATTTTTATTCATGGAATAGTCTTAACAAATCAAACTCGAGTTTACGAGTTTCATCAGACAAGTTCGCTCCTGTTGCGCAGTCGCTCTTTTATGACTACTATGATTGCTGCGCAGTCACGAATCTATCGACAAACTCGTAAACTCTCGTGGGATTACCTATGATCGTTTCGTAGAGTATATTTTGACAACATTAATTCTATAGGTTTTAGTTATTTTTCTGCGATAAAGATAGCCTGGCAAAGGTTAACTCTCTTGTAAAATGATATAATATGTTTAATTAAAATATGATCTGTATAAAGCAACCTCTAAGTGAACACGATCAAAGTATTAATCTGTTTATAGATAGTACCTTAATGTTAAAACTTAGATGAAATAAAACATTTCTTACGTTGACTTTGTCTCTGAGATGGCTCATGCATCTAGCTAATAGTGACCTCATAGTCTTATCACTATAGAATACCCCTGACTATAGCCGAGCGAGACTTCATATTGTAATCAATAAACTACAGGCCACAAAGACAGTTAACTGGAGGTCGGATTCTCTCAACATGAATTCCAGATCTCCCATTACATTACCCATGAAGATTAAGTATAAACTTAGGAAAACCAATTTGAATGAGGACATTGAAATGTGTATTTTATATAAACATAAGGATAACGAGAGCTTTTCAATCCACGTCAATGTAGTATTCTGCTATACTTCATCCTCTTATCATAAACCATGAATACGTTGCATTATGCATATTGAACCGCTTCGCAGTTTAAATCGCATACATTGAATTCACTGAATTGTGGTCTCCCATAATTTGGCATCGGATGCAATGAAACATAATCCTCGTTCCTGTCCTGTTAAATTGAAAACACTAATTAGCTATAACTAATTATTTCATTGCCTCAGTACACTTCAAGTTCGACATCGCGTCATAGTCTCACAGCCTCATCTTATTCAAGTGTGAACAAAATTCAGTGTGCATGCGGGGCTTTCCCTCTCGAGTTATGACATTCACACAGAAACGTCGTGTTTATGAAAAATGTATTTTCCAATGAAGGGGATCTCAAAAAATATATATTTACTACCATACCTCGACATCGGATTTTATATAACTACATCTACATATCAATCATGAACTTATTAAATCCAATACCTCCATAACACAAGACAATTTAGTCATCTCTTTGTAACGAATCCACTAAAAGAAATATTATCTCGTTCTATAAAACATGTCTGTCCTGTTCTCTTGGGAATTTTAAACCAAAAACATTATCATGCTTTCATATTTCATGTTTATTTTAATCAATAGGATAGATATGTAATATATTTCTGTAAAGTTCTTAAAATGTATCTGTACAATTTAAAGTTGATTCGTATAATTCAAGTATCTTTTTCTTCTGGTATGTAGTTATATTTGTTACTAGTAAATTCTTAGCCTTAAGATAATAGTAGTGTGTATTTTTTCTATTAACCAATGTATTTATGTATGTCACCCGTCACATATTGGGGTTGTGTTGACATTTATATTATATCACATTACATTAAAAATGTACTATTCGTCCGAGAAATTGACTGAAAATGAAGAATAAGGATACAAATTAGTATCTGAACTGAAAATATGTGTTATTTTTCTTCTGGCTACACAAGGGGTAGAAGACCTCTGTCCTCAAACAAAGATACTGGCTTAATGTGGTGTCATATCTTACACAGATGTAATTTTACATGTGGTAAGGTATAAACCAGATAGCATACAATGTAATATAGAATTTTCTGCAATATGCACTTGGTTTGGCATCTTCTCTGCTTTTTCACGCTTACAGATGTTATGACTTTTGTTGCCATACCGAACAGCTAGCAAATTTGGTGGAGCTCTGCTGAGTTTCGTGCTTATCAGTGACCTAGGATAATCACCTCTCAGTTAGAAAACGCAAATTTGTCACCTCAATATTCCAGAAAGGGCATCGTATATTTCTCTTGTATACTGCCCAGGATGCTGAAATCAATATTTCATGTAAAGAGAGACTAGTACCATGGAGATTCTCATCAACAACCTCCCAAGTTAGCACTAAACTTCTTTACAAGAGGATGTAATTAATGGCTGTTTCCGACAGTTTAACGCGTGTTCTTAGACAAATCCATGACCCTTAATGACCACTTAAGGCTCTTCTCTACATACCACGGGTCACTTAGCACTTCGCATACGCACGCTGTTAATACGGTTCGTCTCAAATTATCCGCGTACGAGTTGTAGCCATACGTCGCGATATAAGGATAATGCTGTATATACGCACAAGCATAAGTATATGAGTCACATACAGTGAATATAGTGAAATTAATATTACAAAGTGAAGTCCGATGAAAGTATACGTGCTGTTATAAAATGTATACCCGCGAGGTGTTAAGAAAGCAAAATAAGTATGCAAATCAAGTAAAGGAAGCAGTTCGTAATATTTGAGTGCACCCAGAAAACTAATCTTATACCAGTGATATTACTTTAATTCTGCAATTTGTGAAATATATACACAAATTATTCACACACCTGTGTTTCTTATATATGTATCCTAGTGAACCTCCTTGTATTACTGGAATCTAAGCAAGAGCCATCGCAACCATAAATCCATCTGCTCTACAAACTGCAATTAATTAGCCATCAGTAAAGGAGTACGGGAGCCACAGGAAACTCAGCTCGGCGACTTATAACTACCCATCCTGGCGCTTGGACTCTAGTTCCGACTTCTACATCTGGCACCCAATTAATTAAGGCCTATAACTGCCCATCGCGGTGCCTAAATGAATGGCCCGTGTCTCCCGACCGGCTTCAAGTCTGAGATTCCCATCTGACGAAGTGCTAGAGAGCGAGTTTTCTCTGTTTTATATTTCCCTTCATTCAGCTAATCTGATAAGTTTCTTTCTCAAATCTATTATATGCTGAGTCCATAAGAATTCCTCTCCGATATCATTCTTGGTCTCATGAAAGCTTTCTTCTCTTTTGAAACGAGACGACAGAAACACAAGTCTGTTCCTTCCCAAACAACTCTTCATTCAGAACCTCATTCTATGAAAAGACTTGGTTCATAGGTGACATATTTCACTCTGGCCACATCCTCTCCATTCATTCCTTCCCATCTCAGTGCGTGTAAGACTGGTCTTTGTTATGGTATTCGAGTAACGCTGACATGTATGGAATAAGAATTAGCATTCGTTACAAGACTGTCTTGATATGCAGATTAGCTTTGTTTATTCAACGAGATGTTGTGTACCCTATTCTACCCTTGCATATTCACATTACGAAGAGCTGCTATGCAAATTCTCCACTTCTGCAGGAAGGAAAGAGTAATTCCTGAACATTTTGAAGCAATTTCAAGCTAAACAGAGACAACTTATTAATATGCAGTGTTATATAAAGAGGAAGTTGTTTTCTCGCTTCTTTGAAACAACATTGCACTCATCACAGAGGCCCACAAAATATACAGGGTCGTGCGATCTGACAGGAAGTTGCAATAGAATAATTCTTTACACTACAGTATTGCTAACAGAAGAAAAGGAACGCCACTCTGTATATAATCCACTAGCGATTGGAAAACTAGTTTACTAGTATTTAGTAAATGAACTTACACTGAAGAATACTCCTTTCTCTGCTCGGTAGATTCCAAATGCTAATGTAGATAAACAACACTTCGGTAGTAGACTTCAAAATTTAACAAATCTCCAATCTAAATTGCCTTCCTTATTTAACTAGTGATGAAACTATTTACGCCCAGTTGAGGGCCGCGTTTGAAGATTGATTTAAAGATAAATTGCCGATAATTATTATTACGTTCATCTTAAAACGGCAACACACAGAAAATGAGAAGCCCAAGTATTTGCTGACAGAATAATTAACTTATGGCCCTTATGCTACCGACAGCGCACAGGAAAAACGCTGTCTGAAGCAATTTGCACAAGTTATACAGCTGATTCCGAGGGAGACTGTGACTCGCACGCTGCTTTTTACTGTTTTTAATCATTTTAATAATAATAATACTTGTTACACGTGTGGAGAAAGGGGACACGTGGCTAAAGGCGACAGCATGGACAGCAACTCGAGCGCAAACAGGAAAGCAAGTAGAATGCTTTTATTGTGCATACGGGGCGGGATTGTAAGGAAAAGAACTCAGGTCATTTCGAATCCCTCATCGGGTTTCCAGAATAGGCTACCTCATCGGGAACCCGTCGCCGAGGCATTAATGCTGGGGACATCAAAGTAAAGAATATTAGTGAATAATGCGAGACACAGCATCCAAAGTCACTTATTTGAACAATTAAGCTGAATTAGAGCAATCTCGACTTATCAAATGGACCAGGTATTGCCCTGTAGTCCTTCCTTCCTTTAAAATGTCAACATGTGGTGCAATATGAACACTGCTATGCACGTAGACCTAAGAATATAACCTACGAACTGATGTAGGATTAAGGAAACAAATTAAATTTAATAATTTATTGTTCAGTTTAAAACGTCCGTCCGGAAGATTGGGGTCCGGATTAGTAGGAGTTAGAAGACTGAGACATTGTCAAGCATGTAATATAACTTTTCTATACGCAGAACTTGAAATGATGAGTCGACCCGGGTGGGAATAAAGAGCTTATGAGAGAATAGGCAAGCAGCAGAATGCAATGGAGTCATGTCGTATCTCCATTCTCTTCGTAAGTTCTCAGTCAAACCGCTGCGGTTAAATTACACGAGTAATGTTTTAGCATCTGACGATGCAGCGAGCTTAGTGGAAGCCTGTGACAAGGAACAGAGGCGGGTTACATTTCATTGTTTTTAATTAGATCTAAGGGCTTTTAACAAGGGGTGCAAGTTCAAATGTAGAATAGGTCTGTTAAATCTTAGGCAGCGTTCACACTGAGGCGATAAGCGATTTATCGGAAGGACTTTGTTGCGGCGATATATTGCTAGGAAGGTTCACACAGCGAGCGATAAATCGGCGCGACCTGGGCGATAAAAATTCCCTTTAGGCAGGCCTACAGGCTGAGGTAGATTTCGATGTGCTATCGAGAAACCAGTTACTGATTTGTAGAGTACTCATCAAGCGCTTTTCAACGATACCCCATAAGACGTGGTTTCAAAAATTTCTAATTTCCATCCCCCCACCAATCGCACCCCCAAAACCCCCGAATCGTTGGTGTCACTGTGAACTCCATAGGGAGTTCTCTAATTTATTCAAACAAAGTTTCCCTCTATACTTCATAGGAGCCGAGATATACATATTTCAAAATTTCTACCCCTCCCCGACCCTCCCCTGGGGCCAAATTTGGTCATTAACGAACTTGTCCGAACTATTGGGCCTAGAAATAACATAATAAAATTTGGTTCAAATATCTTCAAAATTATGGCTGCTAGCGTGTAAAGATATATATATCACATTTTTTTTTTTTTTTTGAACGGGCGGTGGTTTCGTACTTGGAGGCATGAAACGTAAAGATATGAAAGGATTTTTCGAAAGTCATGACATGGTATCGATTGCAATAGGTAGATTTTTCTTCGAAATCTACCTAAAATGTGGTGGGAACACAATCTTCACTACAAAAGTTACAATATCGTAAGCAACAAATCGCTCAGGCGACCAGCATGCTGCACTTCGAGCGATATAGCACTTGCGATATGTTGCGCTATCGCGTGAGTGTGAACCTTTTTTATCGCCTCCCTTTAGATTTCAAGTATCTGTCCGTGCGTGTCGCGTATCGTATATCGCTCGCGATATATCGCTTATCGCTTATCGCCTGAGTGTGAACCCTGCCTTAATGTCTTATGTAGTCGCCTATCAAGAATAACTAATTAATGGTAACTACATACTCACCTGTACCATGGGACACTACTGAGGGAAAATTCCAGTGGAGCTAAGGCAGTTTTTCAATGTTATATGCCGTGATATCTCTATCACACAGCAAATTGTTTAATGAACTCCCTTTTACTGCTACATATACCTCCTAAAAAAGAATTTAACAACCTTTTTATTAAATGGCCAAAAAAGAATTCGTTTTATTCAATTCGAAAAATGTTAGCCCATGATCTAGAATTTTAGAGAAGCCTCGAAAGTTTTACATATTTTACAGGTCTATTGTGATTTTATTTATTTTTATTAAGCGTCAGAATGGTACTTTCTGACACTGCAGTGGACGGGAAATTCTCTGTGCGCGCCATAACTCAAATACGCTTTATCGGATTTTCATGAAATTTGGTATACGCATTTATAACGTCCATGGGAAGAAGCCTATTGGTTTTGGACCAAATCGGTTTAACGGAATTACGACTAATCAACCGTAACATGGTATTTAAATAGCAAATCATCACTATAATAAGTTACAAGGCCGCGTTGCTAATCACTGAGGGCCTTGACTTCAATGCAGTCAGATGTTTGTAACTTTATTATATCACGCCTTGCTTTAGATGTGAGACATTTGTTGTAATTCGTTCTGTTGTTATCCCACTTATTCCTTCACATATGCTTATCAGACTTCCTCAAGAAACCGTGGTCTTTAAACTGAATAATTTATGAAATATGGCCTATTAACTCTAACTGGCACTTTGTTATATCAGTTTACCTGATTTTATTTTACCTTCATTTGTGTTAATCAAGTTTAAGTTAGACCTTAAGAGCTTTCATAATAAGCAGACGGATTTTGACAATGCAATGTACATTGTGGGACGACAACAAAACGTTCTTGATTCTTGACAAGGAATGTCAATTCTGCCGGCAATAAAGTGTTTTGCAGTTAACGTGTCGATGTGGAGGCAAGTTCACTGTACAGGTTTGTTGCATTAGTGAACTGTACGAAGAACTAGGACATGCTGACTGAAATGAATATTTTCCATTCTGTAGCCGGCCCCGAAGTAAACAAGTATAACTCGATCGGGAAGACCTTAGCCAAACAAAAGGCTGCTCAATAGTCTACGATGACGTAATCTAGACCTGCTTAACCTTCATAGCATGTGATATTCTTTGCTAGTTTATACTGTACAGACCGTGTAAAAACATCTTAGTTAGTCTCACTTCATTCAATAGTGAAGTCCCAACAGCAATATTCTGTGAGTTACATACCATTAATTCAATAATATTTCCTAACTAAAAAATAAATACTTTATTCACTTTATCTTTGTTTTCAATAGTTACGGACTATTATGAACCACATAGTCTGGAATGAATAGAACAGTATATGCATTCTCTTCTGCCCTTACTCCATTGCTATCTGCGCGTGTTTGGTTCAGGTCTTACCGATCTAGTTATAAGTCTATCTCACTCTTAAGTGGATACGAGTATTGTGCTAATTTGTGTCTTGGGTGGACAGTACCAATTCCACTGTCTCAAAAGACTCTGACCAAACTACAATAACTGTTAACAACATTGAGTGAGCTGTGTTCTCATGGCAATGGACCGGTCAGTCATTTCACTTTAACACATTGGACCTGAATTCTCGTGCTTAATGTCCGGAAGACTTTGATAACAGACCGTACATTAAAGAAACGTACGACAATACTTTGAGATTTGAAAAATAATTGCATGGTGAAGGTAAGTGTAAAAATATTTACAATGATATGGATTCCCAATCTGAAGTCGTGTCCTGAGTGAGAATGTATGGGGATACGGAATGAATCTCTGGCTGCAGTTCATTGGTTCACAACTGTACTTGAGGAGGAACGTGACAGCTCCGTATTTCAGTTCGCCTTGGGAATGTTCCTATTATTCCGTCTTCCACTCGTTCTAAGACAGAAACGCGAATAAATATAATTATCCCTTTAACAATAAATTCCATACCATTCCCACAATGCACCACAAGACTCGTTATTTGCCTTCCGCTGTAGGAATTTGTAATTTTCCATCAAATGTAGAAGTTTGTCGCAGATAAGTGTAGTCTATCTCAGAGCGAGATAACATCGCTATCACACGTCTTGTTCACTGGAGCAGGAGCGAGCCTGATAAAACACACCATTGCTGTGACACATTCTTAGCTTCATATCACATTTACCAAGACGTGTTTGTTAACACTGTAGCAATTTCATTCCTCAGCTAAGTAATTATTCACAAGCATTCACTAGGGAGCTGATTCTGCATATTTGCATGTTTCTTGCCTTAATCAGAAAGACACGCATTCAGAGCGTTAATTCATTTCTTCTTGTTTGAGATCGCGGTGTGAGATCTTATTGTACATATTGGAGCAATATTGTTACTTTTATCAAATCTTAATATATTTGTGGTTATTTTGTCATCTCTCCCAACACGGGCATCTCTGAAATAATCAGATGTCTTTCCCATTGTTAAAGAACGCACATTTCTATACTTTATCGTTCTTCATTCGAATTGTTATTTTTTTTAATGGATCTTACGCAACTCAACAAATGTCCGTTCTTTTCAAACGAAAATTTAGATAAATTAATAAATTATTTTAATTTGTAATAATACGAATTCAAAGCAATTAAATATAAATCCTTCGAAATACGAAGAAAGATTACTGCCATAGAATGAAAGGCTATCTTCTGCCTGTGTATATTTTCTATATGAATCCGTGTCCTAGTCGTAACATATTGCTGTCCTAAGAACTACAAACATCATGGAGCTTTATGTTGAATTTTGGTGACGTAAGATAATAATAATAATAATAAAATATACATTTTTTATAGTAAAACTTACTGTGATAATATGGAGAGCACTACATCCAAATTAATTTCATATTTCAACATAATAGAATATAACACACGAGGTCACCACAAAACCCACGAGAACTACTGTTTACTTTTTGGTTCACACAAGAAATGTTAAAATACACAATTAGATGATCACGGTATATGCAAACGTTTAATGTACGAATTTCGAACAACATCTTTATCAGGACAGAGAAAAAGACCAAATGACAAACATTAATAGTTCGTCACAAATGTGCTCATTTTCAACAAAGAATTCCGGGATCCTTCAAAGTAGTCTCCAATTGAATCCACCAAACGATGCCAACGATGAGGAAGGCGCCGACTATCCTGAAGGGTCATTGCATGGGAGATGGTGTGAAGTCATGCTTTTCTGTGAGGAATGACAACACATGGAACAGCATGAGCCATCTTTCCAATGAATCGTTCTAGCTTATAAACAGAACATGATTCCCCCATGAAGTAAGCATGGAAATCACTGTTGTCATCAGAGACCAGACCAAATAAGCTAACTGAGATCAGAGCATTGCGCGCGAAGCCCGCAATGCGATGATCTCGGCTCCGATTCCATACCTGCATACGAAATGCATTGCTGGAAATGAAAACGGGTTCCTATCCTATAACTTAAATTTGCTTACGCTAACGGTGTTTTGCATAGGACTTGAACCTATGCAGGGCAACTGCAATGACTTAGGGGTTCGGGCCGTGGCCCTTTTTTGTTTAAGTTCCGGTATTCACCTTACAACCAGGGAAAACCACGGAAAACCCTGGTCGGAACTAGCAAAGGGGATTTGGTCATGGTCCTCCATTCTGTAATGCCTGGTAGGGGTTGAACCAACCAGATGGGATACGTGTCAGCTGAAGGCTTATACGTATTGGGAAAGGGTATTGTTAGGCTGAAGGCCTCAAAAATTCTGACGACTTTAATCGTCCCCTGGGAAGCGCAGTCGCTTTCCAAGTTGCCGTACTAAAGGGTTCTCAGCATCTTGAAGCTTGGAGTCGAAACTCTGTGCAAGGCTTCTGATGTGTGTGGCAAGTAGTGGAACCTTTAGGTCTTCATGGATCTGCCTGTTACTGACGTACCAAGGTGCGCCCGTAGCGAGGCGAAGACATTTCGACTGCACGGCTTGTAGTCTTGCGACATGCGTGCGTGCTGCGGCCCTCCAAGCTGGACTGGCATAGTCTAGCAGAGGTCGGATGAGTTGCTTATAGAGCAGCGCTCCATTCGCAGGTAAAAGTCCTCCTCTGCCGTTAAGCAGAGGGGATAAAATTCCAAGCCGTTGCATGGCTGTTCGTCTAACCTGGGTAACGTGGGGTTTCCAGGTCAGCCTTTTGTCCAGGGTTACCCCCAAATATCTGGCTGTTTCGACCCATTCGATTGGCTCTCCGAAAAATTCTACAGGCCTAGGCGGCGCCGTTCTTTGTCTTCCAATGAAGAGCAAAGCTGCGCTCTTAGTGACATTGATGGAAATTCGCCACTTTGTCAGCCAGAACTCTAGCTCTTTGAGATATGTCTCGAGATACTTGACGATTAGTGCAGGCCGTTTCGACGTTGCCAAAAGCGCAGTGTCGTCGGCATAAAGCGCCAAGTCTACGTGGCGGTGTGGTGTGGGCATGTCATTCACATACAGGCTAAAGAGGACAGGGGAGACCAGTCCCCCCTGAGCAACTCCAGCTCGCATGAAACGACGAGAAGATGTGGCTGACTGGAAGGACGCTACGAACGTCCTATTGGTAAGGTAGGAGGTGATAACTTTCACCAGGTAATATAGGAAGTTGAGGAGAAGGAGTTTGTAAAGGAGACCTTTGACCCAAACTGTGTCAAAGGCCTTGGCCACATCAAGGAATACCGCGCCGGTTAGTCGCTTTTCGTCAAAGTTCCTCTTGACTCTCTCAACCAGGCGGGCTATCTGCTGAGTCGTGCTATGTTTGGGTCTGAACCCAAACTGCTCATCACGAATAGCGCTGTGCCTGTTGACGTGCCTTAGGATTCTGCTTAGCAGAATTTTCTCGAAGAGCTTCCCCACCGAATCAAGAAGACTTATGGGTCTATAAGACGATGGAAGTGTCGGATCCTTTCCGGGTTTCCGGATAGAGACAATCCTGGCATGTTTCCATGGAGGTGGGAAATATTGCCTCTTAAGGACCGAATTAAAAATCTTGGTGACGTAGGTGATTCCCCGTTTTGGGAGGTTCCTCAGGGCCCTATTGGGAATACCGCCAGGGCCCGGAGCCTTACCAAGCTTGAGCTCTTTTATAGCCTTGACGACCTCTGATGGAGTAGTTAATTCGGGTTGACTTGAAGGAGCAAACTCAAACGAAGTCAGTTCCCTTTCAACCAGCTCAATCACGGCAGGATCCGAAGGATCGTCAACCGGCGTAAATTGAGATTCAAGATTGTTGGCCAGGGCCTCAGCTTTCTCAGAATCTGATAGAGCGAGTCCTCCTGGCACTCGTAAGGGGGGTGTGGGATCAGAGATCCGCATCATCCTCTTTGTAACCTTCCAAAGGGACTGATCCTCTACGTTTAAGGATGAGAGCGTCTCAGACCAAACGCCGTTCTTCCACTTCTTCAGCTCATAGCTAATAGACCGCTGGAGCCTATTAACTTGGGCCTTGATAGCGGTGTCCCTAGTTGCCTGCCACTCCCTTCTCAGCCGGTTTTTCTTCTGAATATCAGAGAGAATTGCCGGCGGTATTGAAGGTCGTAAACAGGTTTTCGGTCGACTCTTTGGTGCTGATGCCTCCAGAGCTTCCGTAATCGCTTTGGACAAATCCTCAATCCTAGCATCAATATCCTCCTCGGAGTTTACCACGGGATTCCCTGGGAGTCTGCATTGCAAGTGGTTCTGGAAGCTAGTCCAATCTACTCGTCTAACGTCTGGCCTGTCTGGAAGGGTTGCGAAGGATGTTCGACCTTGGAGGTCGACAAGGACGGGCAGGTGGTCTGAGCTGAGAGCTGGGCAAACAGTCAGACTCACTGGTAGTGTGAGGTCCTTGACAACCACTATGTCAAGTACATCGGGAGAGTGTGTGGTACAGTAAGGATCGGTTGTAGGTTCATCCGGTCCATGGACGATACAGGAAGTCCCAGTTACATACTCTGCCAGTTGCAAGCCCCTGGCATTGTTAGTCCTTGAGTTCCAATCCGTGTGCTTGGCGTTGAGATCGCCTGCTAAAATCACAGGTAGTCCGCCCCCAAGACACTCGGTCAGATCTGCATCTATCATGTTCCGGGTTGGAGATAAATAGACAGCCACGAGTTTGATAGGCCTACCTGCAATCACAACGTGAATGGCAGTGGCTTCCAGTTGCTGCAGACCCGAGACCGGCACGGTGCAATGATCAATGCCCTTTCGGACAAGGATCGCCGTGCCACCCCCCTGAGTGAGTCTGTCATTTCTATAGCAAACGTAATTTGCTAGTCGAAATCGCAAGCCCTCCCGAAGGTGAGTCTCGTTCAGGAGGCATATATCAATGCCATGGTGACTGAGGAATATCTCCAGTTCCGCCTTCTTGCTGTGAACTCCATCGGCGTTCCAGTAAGCGAGCCTCAAGAAGGGCCGTGCGCTCCTTGCATTAGTTTGTACTGCCATATACAGCTAGGAAAAGGGCGATAACTTTGAGGACTGCCTTGGGACGGGCATCCCCAGTGGGAAGGGATGGAGCTTGTTTAAGTAGACACTTTGTCACCTCAAAACTAGCTTCCATAGGAAGGTCGTCGATAAGTTGACTCAACTTCTCGATATAGCTGTCTGGAGTGGTAGGTGCGGGTTCCAGAACAGTTGGATTGCTAACAGGTGGCATCTGTGATGCACCTGAGTCGCTAGAGGTTTGGGGTGGTGGTGTGGGTTGCTGGACCTGGACAATACGCCCCCGCTCGGTGACATGGCTCCAACCTGGGCCAAGCTTCTCCTGCTCAGAGGAGAGACTGGGTGCAATGCCTTTTGGCACAGCAGAAGTGGTGCGTGAGTTCCCAGAAGCTCTGGACCCCGCCTTAGTGCGCTTCGCCGCTGCCCCTTTAACTTCCTTCCACTTACTGCAACCCTTATAGTTGGCAGTGTGAGAGGAGTTGCAGTTACAGCACCTCAGGGCCTCCTTGGGCGTACTACAACCCCCTGAGGGGTGGTCTCCGCCACAAGCGACACACCTTGGAGTGTAACCACAATTTCGCTTTGTGTGACCAAAGCGTTGGCAGTTGCGGCATTGTAGAGGGCCGCTCGGAGCGTGGTTAGCTTCCACAGCTATATGGAGACCACACAATGTGGTTAAGGCTCTCACCTTTGCTACCGAGGGTCCACGCGACACTGTCACAATAAAGTGTGGCGTTAAGGGCCTATCCTTTTGGGGATCGGGGTCGCGCCGCTGCGACCGAAGTTGCAGTACAGAGAGCACGGGAACTCCAAGTGCAATGAGTTCCTCGCGAACATCCTCTGTTGGCATGCGACCCCCTAGGTTTTTCAGAAGCAGTCTCACAGACCGCTCCTCCGGCAGGGAGTAGGTATGAAACCTGACTCCCTTCTCCGGTTCGATGGCGCGGAGAGCAGAGATGGTGGCTCGGAAACAGTCGGCAGTATCCGGAACTAGCATAAGAGCATCGCCCCGCATAGCCGCCGTGCCGTTACCACCAGTCTTTTCTCGCAGCCATCTCAAAAAATTGCGAGTGTTTGTCACACCAGTGACATACACGGGGACTTTGTTGCGGAGCTTCCCTGCGGGAATGGCAGCAACATCCGTTTGGGCGTGGGGTGTGGTGCCAAGAGGCGTGCCTAATGGACCGCCGGACTCGCTGCGCGAGCGCCCTAGTGCAGAGTCCATCGACTCTGCGGCATCTGGTAAAGAACCAGAGGCCTTGGCTTGAGCGGTGTTAGGCCCACATGCCTGGTTAGGAGCTGTATGCCGGGCTTGCAGGACCGCGGCATACGGTGCTCTTTCCTGGGTAGGACCCAGTTGGCTTCCACACGAGGTGGATTGTTCGCCCACGGAGGGAGAGGTCACGGAGACCTCCAGACCTTGAGCGCTGTTTTCAGCCACAGTCAGGGACGCATTCCCGGTTATGGACAGTGGCCCAATAGCCGGGCGCCGGGTGGCTGGTTCCATTGAACCAGCAGAGTTAGGCGAACCTAACTCAGTGGCCTTGCGTTTGGCTGTGGCCTTCGCAACTACCCTGGACGAGCCAGGTTGCTGCCCAGCTGGCACAATGCCAGTGGGTCGTTCGCTCGGCCTTGATGCCGCTTTGGCGGTTGCCTTAGCGGGCTTCTTCGTTGCAGGAGTCCTCTTCTTCAATCTCTGCTGCTCCTGGAAGAGATCCCTCATCTCACTCGCCAGCAGTTCTCGCACAGACGGCGAAATTCGCGAGAAATTCTCCGTGAAGAACGCCAGGGGGTCCGGTGGATCGGCCATGCCGGGCCACAGGTAGCTGCGACGACCTACAGAAAAGAAAAAATGGTGGATAGGGCAAGGAAGGTTACAACAAGCAAGCTCTTTTGTATGCGCCCTGAAAAGGGCCGTTCGTAGAGTTCTGAAAAGAACTGCTACGACAGAAGGTTAGGTAAGGAGGGCCAAGGAGATAAGGTAAAGCTCTTTCAGAAAGCCCTGATAAGGGCAGACGTTGAGTTCTAAGAAGAACTCTTAGTTCAGGCGGGCTGCACTGAACCAATAGTAGTCGGTAGTAGAGTCTTCCCTCTCCGCCAACTGAAGAGAACAGTAGTCCCGTAAGCTCAGATGCTCTCTGCTCTGCTGCCTGCTGCTGACGCCTAGCCAGCCTCTCACTGTTGTCATCACATTATGCCAGAATATATATACTACCTTCAACTGACAGCCTCGTTAAAACAGGTCATGTGACAGCACTGTCAGTATGTGCATTTACACTTAATTAATATTAAGTTATTGCTAATTCGCAATGTAATTATATGTGTGTTAGGAATGTTCACTGATGACGCGCATGCGCAACTTCTCTTGCTGGAAATGTTCACCTCCATGAACGAATAGATAATCCTCTAATCGGAATGAAATCAGTGTTGTGAGATTTTAGCTGGAATACGCAAAATTCCAGTCTCATCCTGTTAAAATAAATTCAATTGGTTTAGTACAGCAGAATCTATTCATTTCAATACTTTAAAGAGGTCCATTACACGGGATAAAATTAAGAAAACTATTATCCCACGCGTGGTCTTCGCAGGGTCTTTAAATCAAGGAAAACATTCCATTGCTTCCCTACGACAGGTAGCCTGTTAATAGCAGCTATGATTCAGGCTAATCAGGCCTAACTCCATAATGGCAATGCATACGAGAAATGTAGCAATTTCCAATTAGAGAAAGTTAATGAGATTGCATAAAACACAAGAGAATATTACACTAAATCCCACCCAATGTCAAGTAGTTTAATTACAAGTATGATTTGTTGAGTATTCTTGTTCAGGAATTGTATAACCGGAACTGGGTGTTATCAAGATAGGTGGTAATTGCGATCCGGTCCCAGTCTTAATGAGATTAGAGGTGTACAAATCTCGATTTTAGCTTGCCCATACCCGCTTGAACGCCAGGCAAGCAAGTTGCCAGCGTCATAGCTAGGAAGCAGGCAGGTTTCTTTAAACTTGATGGGTCAGGTCAAACCTAGCCTAGGCAAGTCAGAATAAGCTTGCGACATTCCTATCAGCTAAACAACTGTAGTTGCTAGTGTAGGTAATACTTTCTTGCTTTTCTGCATGCTGGTAGAAGAAATTCACCATGCAGATAAATAAAAGGTGGATAAAGTATTAAAATCCTTTTAGCGTCTTAACACAATTATTATTTTTATTATTAGGTAGATTTCGAAGAAAAATCTAATCTACCTAATCTACCTAATGACTTTCAAAAAATTCGTCTGTTAAAAAAAATTGAGATATTTATATTTATATACAGTATATGTATATGTATATGTATATATATATATATATATATATATATATATATATATATATATATATATATATATATATACATATATATATATATATCTTTACACGCTAGCGGCCGTAATTTTCAAGATATTTGAATCAAATTTTATTATGTTATTTCTAGGCCCAATTAGTTCAGACAAGTTCGTTAATGAGCAAAATTGGCGCAAGAGGGTGGTCGGGGGAAAGGGTTGAAATTTTAAAAACATTTATATCTCGGCCCGTATGAAGTATAGAGGGAAACTTTGATTGAATAAATTAGAGTACTCCTTATGGAGTTCACAGTGACACCAACGATTCGGGGGTTTTGGGAGTACGAGTGGGCGTGGGGGTATGAGGATGGAAATTCGAAATTTTCGAAACTACGTCTTGTGGGGTATCGTTGAAAAGCTCTTGATGAGTACTCTACAAATAAATAACTAGTTTCTTGATAGTTCTCATATAAGGCGAGATTTGAATGTTTGAATAAGTTCTCTTTCCTCTTTTTTGCAGTTATTATTGCGGGTTTGTCATGCCAAGGCTAAAGAAGAAGAATGCTACGCAGCGACAGTAAATTAAAACAAAAGCACTTCGAAATCTACCTCAGCTTGTAGGCTTGCCTAAAGGGATTTTTGTTATTGTTATTAATGATTTTATGATGTTTTCTCGAAAATGTTTGAAATTTTTTCCCATGCCGGACTAGTACTACCTTTGTTCATTGATAATTCAAACTGTCCACATTTTAGTTTCTCCTCGGCTTCCTTCAGGGTAAAATTCTCTAAACACATCTGAAGTTCCTCAACTACGTAACTGCACGACTTACCAGTGCACTGCTATACCCAGTTTCATATTCTCTCCGCCAGGCCGTGCAGTTTCCTTAGGTCCTGTGCAACCCATCAGGTTATGAAGAGCTTGTGACTCATAGCGACAGTATTTCTTATCATCGTTGTAATCTGGCTTGCTTTCAAGTCAAGCAAGTTAAAAGCTGTGACTGGTTGCAGAATTTCAAAGGGGCAGGTAAGCTAAAATCAGAATATGTACACCTCTGAATGAGATGTCCTATTGTCCCTTCTGATCAAGTGTCCCAGATTGTGTTCCATTCTTTTAACAAGAAAAGCCTCCCTTGTTATTATCACAGTGGAAACTCTACTGCCCAACATGGATTTCTCACACTTATTGTTATTCCTATGCCTTACTTTTTAGATACAAAGAAAAAGATCATGTTAATTGAGAGGAATTGAAGTTAATTAGAACGTCAACTTCATACGCTCTAGATCCTGATATAAGTTATCATTTACATGAGCAATTTCATGAAGAACATGACGTAAAGAAGCAACACTTTGCATTTGATAAACTAAAATAACGAGAGAATGCCCACATCTTACAGTAAGTGAATTACTGATTAATATTAAATATTTAGATTCAAGTGTTCAGTTTCCCTAATCAGGACAAATAAATCCCCGAAGAACATTTTCTTTTACTCCTGATGTAATAAACTCACTTAACTGCGAACCCAGTATAATTTCATGTTACATCATGATAAAGAATAAAAGACCGTATTGCAGGGAGGCATTATATTGCTCATAGTTTCATAGCTTAGCTCCATTTCTTCACCAGCGGACTGAACCTCCGTTTCATGTTTTCGTTCCAGTCAGCGCCGATTCACATTCACTGCTTAGTGCGGACCAAACTCAGTTCTATGCCTACTTAATTAGCAAGGTACTTTCTCCCTCAAAGTTTTCATCGTGCATTGTATAACTACCAAAAGTCGACATCTCGCCCCCTCCCAACAATATTTTCAAATTTGTTACTTCAAAAAAGCCCTCAGATCATAAAATTACTAAATTATGCCGGATTCGAGTACAGAAAATCTTGTAATTGCTTGAATTAAGTACAATGTTATCGCTGAGAAAAACGCGTGGATGTTTGGTGTTCGCGTTCGATTCGAGTAAAAAACACGTGAATTCTTCGAGACAGGATCACTCAATACAATGGCCGATCTGTACACTGGTAGAGTTATCTGTGGGACGTCGCTCTTGTATGCATGCGTTTGTTTAAGCCATGTGACCCCCAGACACGTGCTTTGAGGCAACCATTTTGTTTATTCTCTTATCGCTCTGATTCCTGTCACGTGGTCTAACGTCACATCGATCTAAGTAAATTAAGCGAAGTTCTTTGCCAGTGCATCTCGTGAAATGTTGACATATTTATATTTCAATAATTATAATAAGCAGAAAATAAGTTGTATTTGTAATCACATCCCGAATTAAGCTCCAGATCGATTCATTAAAACGGCTTACTGAATAACAAAGGTCTAAAGTTTGATAAGCGTATGTGAAGGAATATGTGGATAGTGTTAATTGTCAAAACTAACTGTATTGCAACTTCCAAAGCCTATATGAACACTGTAAAAATGTCATGAGAACTGGTTTGCCTTTCATAAAGTCTGTCTAATATATTACCACCTAATAGGCGAAAAATATTGGGCATTACTCCGGTACCGGTCAACCGATTTGGTCCAAAATCAATAGGGTTCTTTCCATAGACGTTAAAATTACGTATACTAAGTTTACTAAAAATCCTACAAATCGTATAAAGCGTATACGAGTTATCGCACGTAGATAGGTGGGCAAACGGACAGACATTTTTTCTCCACCTTACAATCTTAGAAAATACCAATCTTATAGCATATAACATGTTCTCTTTGTGTACGAAAATGAAATAATTTCACACTTCTTGACATGTTTTGTACTAAGAGATTCTAATAGACTTTGAGGTAACGTCTATCTTACAAGTGAAATAAAGTAATTTATCTAGTTGTATCTGTTTTGCTCATTTACGCACGAAATACAAACTGAAATCTCCTCGAACATGGAAGTAATACCCGGAAATAACATAATATGATTGTAAGCATTTCAACGTTTCACCGTTTCATAATGATGCCGTTTTAACTGACATCTTCCTACGACACTTCTTGGAGATGTTTCTCGGGCAATGATAAGAACCCTGGACAACACTTTTCATGCAACGAAGGGCAGTGTTGCTATACAAACCCAAAATAATAAGTGCATGGAGACGAAGGCTTTCGTAACCTGTTCCCATAAAATTACAGAACACACATATTATCATATTGAACATCAACATGTCCCTTTTTGTACTTTCTCTGAGTATCTACTTAATGAGACTGGTGAGCTATTTTTGAAAAGTTAATATAGTAAATCTGAATTAATTTCAGATGAGATAGGCTACATAACCTTCTAGTAAGATGAGCTATTCAATCTGAAGGAACTTCAGGTTGTTCCTCAATCTAAGGATTAGCTCCAAGAATTACATTAGATTTCCAGCAGTGAAGAATGAAAGCAGATCTTATATAGATTCCTCTCATTTCTATACATGCTTGAGTGGATGAAAGGAATTCTCAAATCTCCACAGCTTATGACGAATATAATATAATATCGACAGGCACCATACCTTTTAGCAGAGCAATGCGCAGTGGATATAGAAATTGTTATGACATTTGTCTTATCCTCACTTAATAATAGACCCCCGGCGTGGTCTTGTGGTTAGCGTCGCTGACTACAGATCCGTCGGCCCGGGTTCGAGGTAGGGAGGTCTGGTAGGGGTCTGGCACTCAGCCTCGTCATTGAAATTCAGAAGTAGCAGCTCCGGTCATGGAAATCACCGTTAACGGCCTTGGGTGTCGGCATGCTGAGTACATTCCCCCCGATCCTGCCATCTTCCTATGACGCAGTGGTCGGGTGGTAAGCCTTGTCCCTTCAGGGATGTAGTGCCACGGAGTTTAGTTTAGTTTACCTAATAATGTCGTGCTACTTATGGATAATTTCGATACTGACTTGCCTGCACTCTTAACGGATGAAAGGCTGTAGTTATGCAATAAAATTAATTTTTAATATAATTTAGTTTTTCACAAGTACAGCCTGAATCATTGTTTCAATGCAAGGTTTCTCACGCTTTCCAGTTGATTCTTGTGGCTTTGCTTAATTATGATGAATACAGTACATACACAAAAAGAGTAATAATCAACTGTAATTAACTCTCTGTGTATGGTTAGTTTTCAAAGAGATCCAGATATCTGCAAATCATATCAAATTAACGAGATGAAATTACTGTAAACTGTTCAATCTGATGTGAATAGGACTAGAACAGTTTACAATGTAACTGAAACATGTCTTGATTGTATGAATGTGAACCTACACGTCTCCTGCATCTTCGTTATTATTCAAATGTCATAAGTACTTTAAACATATTCATTAGTTTCTGTGTTAGTACGTGTAGGTGTCTAGGTTATTAGTAGTGACTTATATAATAGCTTTCACTCATTGTGTCCGTTTATATTATACACCAATTAAATATTTATTTGTACTTAAGCGTAGCCCCAACTCCCTGTAACTTACAGCAAAGCAGAGCTATAAGAAACAGGTAATAATAATAATAATAATAATAATAATACTGTGTCCTTAGGATTACCATACTGTTCTCATTCCTCTTGATTAACGAAGACGTATTCCAAAATGGCGGAAATGAAGATGTAAACTGCTCAAGATAGGTTGATGTAACAACTTACTAATATTAAAGTAAGAAATGTTTTAAAGTGTGAAATAAATTCTGCAGTTATTTTACTGTGTGTTATACTTCAACTGGAATTTGATTGCAATAAGTGACATTGTACATTATTCAAATGAGGGTCTTTTGTGCAGTGAAAAGATAAAGAGAGTTTTATTTAGAACATTTAAGGACCTAATTTTCTCAGACGCTTCTTGACTTTAATTTTGCTCTTTGCGTTCAAACGCATCCCCATTGCCACTGATCCCCTTGAGGGGCGGCTTTATACTTCTTTCTTTCCTTAAGCATCATAGAGATCATGTTAATTAAAAAAGCCGTCAAGATAGAACAGAGATAATTAATCGAAGATAATAAATGCAGACGAGAGCAGCTGCTTGGCAACACCGGAGAACACTACTTTGCATTACAATACAGTTACATGATAAAAGTGATCTAGGGAGAATGTATTAACTGAGGAGCGTTTATTAAGTTATATACTCGATTTATACAAGAGGAGATGGGTACAAGCCGATAAGTAGAACAAAAAATAAGAAACGGAACTTTAAAATATTTTCTGCCTAAATTGTTGAATTGTTATTGGAAGCAAAGTGAAGTAAAATATGTATTGATATTCTAATTATAGGAAAGGTTATATTAATAATAGTGAGGAAACATAGTCTTATCAGTCGAGGCAAGATAAATTTCTTAAATAGGAACTCAAATCAACTCTAATGGCAAAACGCGAGATGCACTTGCAGGCGCTCATGTGCACTGCGTAAAAAAGGTTAACGCAAGGAGTTAGGCCTAAATGAGGGAAAAAGTTGGGTAGATAATGTTGAAATAGTAATGACAGGAAAAGTTAAGATAGGGGTTAGTTGAAGCAATGGCCTGTGTCGAGGAATAAAACTACGTGAGGCTGAAAGAGGCCTGTGGAGTGGGAACGCTCTGTTTGGATGTGCAATTAAACAGTCCTGTCTTCGAGCATGTGGCATTGTTATTTTTTGTGCATGACCGTAGATAGGGGGGTAGAAGAGAACGCAATTTAGTGCTGTTAAATATTCGACACAAGCGGTCAAGTATGGAATGAACGCCATGTAGCTAAATGAGGTCTATGAAGGAACGTGAAAGCAAAATTAAATTAAGAAGTTGGAAGGTAAAGGATAAAAATAATTTGTCTGGGGAAGAGAAGCTAAACTTGCCAAGGAACCTTAAATAATAAATTAAAATTAAAGTTGAAATAAAGAAGTAGGAATGAATTAAACTGGTAAAAGGAGAACGAAAAAGAAGGAAACATAGACAGAAAAGGAAAAGAAAGAAAAAAATGAAAATGAAAGCGAATGAAAACTAGGATAAAGCATAGTAAACTATTGATTAGATTTAGAGATGCAGACGGTGAATGTTGAAAGTTATAAGATTGAGTGAATGTAAATTATACTGAATGTAAATTATACTGAATGTATGCATTGAAGTTTCGAAAGAAAGATTGGTTTAGTTCAAGTGAAAATGAAAACAGAGGAAATTTATTTAGATGATAAGAAAGGAATAGAAATTTGTAAAATATTTGGTTCTTAAAAAAAAAGAAAGAGGAAATGACAAGCTATATTCATCGGAACTAGTGAAATAAAGACAAGAGAGAGAGAATATAATCATCACAGTGGAAGATAGGAGTAGGTAGAATGTACATTAAACCACAGGTAATAAAGACTACTTGGTGTTTATAAGATGCAGAAGCAGAAGCGTAGAAGTAGAAGTAATCCTGTAAAAACACGGTGTGTGAGAACCTAACAGATACCAAAGAAGATGGAAGGATTTATCCGCAGCAAGAGTAGTTACGCATACATAAAGTCTGATTGTATTTCTTTGTCTTGTCACAGAATCTTTTTCTTCTCTACTTCGAGTCATTTCTTTTGAATCAACTTTAAATTTGTAATTATTGTGAATAATTTTTATACTTATGAGGCCAATTTAAAAATTCCGCCTCATTAGCAGTTTGAACTTAGGCCTATTATTCGATCGTTCTCAAAGATATTTCCCTTGTAATACTAAATAATTAATTGGAAAATTCTTGGCTGTTTCACATAACCTAATTAATTGAATATTACTACCTTGAAAGATTCTATTCTAATAATTAATTTAGGGCTTTGCTATTGGGAATAGCCTGTAGCCAAATTATTTACCTCAATATTAGGAAGGTTGCTAAATCTGATGCACGATTTTGTTGTGGTCATTGTCTTCCTCTTTGTCACGCGCTTATACTTGTACAGTGGAAGTTCTCGTTGACCCAATAATATAAAGAAATAGGTATTTTTTAATAAATATACACTTATATGATTGTATTCATTGTGAATTGTTATAAATTTATACTTATACATTTGTTGGCATTGATAACGTGTTATGCATCTCAAGCAAGTTATACCAATGTTGATTGTTCTTGGATTAAATTATGAACATTCTTTGAACCTAGGATTTTTTCTTTCTCGGTAAGCTTTAAGGTATTTTCCTACCCGTCCTCCCTATTGGGGTTTGTGATGTTACTCATTCTTTAATAAACGATCTTTGCCTCTGGTGTTCCCAGTCACGTTTCTGGATTCCCTCATAATATTCAGTAAAACAATTTATTCAAAACCAAAATCACAACCTACACTTAAGTTAATGAGTGACTTCTACATGACCAATCCCGCGTCTTTGCTGAGTACTCGCCCAGTAATACAATTATTAAAAAGAATTCAATTTGTGACCAATAGTTGGGACATCTGGAGATGGCACCCGATAGTAGGCCTAAATAAATTTTCCTCAGAAGAAGAAGAAAAAAAAACAGACGTAATAAGAATATATAAATTTGAGTGAAGAAAAGGGTATTATAAAAGAAGTCGTTGACCACCCTGTATTTTAAATTATTAAGTGTATATTGTAAGTCAGTTTTGAGATGTTATGATACGAGATTAAGAAAATGTTATTGTGCAGTTACAAGTTACGACGTGAAGTTAGAATCGTGCTATAATTTCGTGAATGCCATTCACAGATTATTATCAAGTATGAAGTGGAATTCTACTTACCGGGATATTCTTCACAATATGTGTGGTGAAGCTAATAATTAGGTATATAATGTTAATGGAACTGGCCTGTCTAATTAAAACCATTAATTTAAATGAAAAAAAGTATAAGATTACTTTCTTATGAAAGTTCTGTCACGATTGAAGGATCTGGTGGTTGTGTTAGGATCCATGTGCACTGGAAATCAGGCAATTATCATGGCAGGCAATTGTAAAAACTTTGGAGAGGAATATAAAGAATATTTAGTGAACACAATGTTAATGATTGCACCTTTTTATTCGACAGTCGCAGCAAATATAATTACAGTTCCGGATTATCTCAAGATAAATTCGTTGCTCGTTTGTTTATCTTGATAAAATCTCAAGTCTCGCTGCATTGCCTATTGAGAATAACGGATCTGTTATTGTGGGATGATATTTTATATGAATAATTGCCGGGGATGGTGCAAGCAAATAAGTCTGCATCCCCTTGTGCAACCTAAGAGTCTGGAGTACTAAATAATTATATACACCATAGATATATCACTTGTATCTAAGCTCTGAACAATGTTGCATCTTGTAGAGCAGGGGTGCTCAAACTTGAACTGCTGGCGATCTACCTCAATATTTTTAGACTACTTACGATCGACTCTGAGAGACTGCAAGTGTGTGTGATGCAGGGTTGTCGTACATACACGATACACCCTACCTACCTAGGTAGGGCGTACCGTAGCATATATAGATATTAGCTTTCTGCGCAGTATAGGTACATTATTTTAGTCAAGGTTTGGGTTAGGTTTAGTTAGGTTCTTCTCTACAATATCAATGAAAAAACTCATAGTTATTCAAAATTGCGAGTTTATTGGTTGTTACAAAACAAAAGAGTTACTAAGGAGTGGCTTTGGATGTTGAAGCGTGGCACTGCATGTCCTCAGCATACTTTTCATAAGATGGTACGTAACCACTGAATGCTAATCGCAAGCATGATGACATATGATCGTCAGTTAGTCGATTGCGATATTTTGACTTAATTATCTTCATTTCAGAAAATGCAGACTCGCACAAGTAAGTTGACCCAAAAAATGCCGTCAGTTGAAGGGCGATTTGCCTTACATTCGGATATTTATCTTCAGATATAAAACACCAGAAATTTGTATCAGATGCTGTAGCTTTGAGATGTATATCTGATATAATCTGCACCAACTCATTTTCAACAGAACATGAGTTCATATTAAACTGACTGGCTATTTCAGTAGCTAATTCCTCAATGTTTTTACATGAAAAAGGATAACTCATAAATGATGCTATATTTTCCAATTTACTGCAATCATGAAAACGCATTTCGAATTGTCCCAAAATATTTGATAATTCAGCCTCATACGTATCATAATTCAACTGAGGAATCCTTGCTTTCAAAGACGGAAAATGTTTCAGATCCTTTCTTTTCAGTTGATCTATCATAAGTTGCAATTTACTTTTGAATGCGTTTACTGCGCTAATCATCTCAATAATAGTTTTTCCTTTACCTTGAAGCTCCAAGTTAACGGTGTTTAAGTGCATTGTGATGTCAGTCAAAAATGCCAAATCATTTAGCCATTTTTCGTTTTTCAAAATCTGAGTGTCATCACCTCTTTCGTCTAGAAAAGCTGTTATTTCGGGCAATAATTCTTGAAACCTTTCTAGGAATTTTCCGCGACTCAACCACCTGACGTCCGTGTGAAGAACTAAATCAGTGTGTTCAGCTGACTCCCTATCTTCCAACTGCAACTGAAAGAGCCGCCGTTGCAAGCTACGTGCACGGATGGAATTCACAATTTTTGTCGCAATGCCCATAATTTCCTCCGTGTTTAAAACTTTTGAACACAAAACTTGTTGATGTATAATGCAATGGAATGAAAAAAATGAAGGGAATTCTTCATTAGCTCGACACAATGCCACAAAACCGTTTTTGTTTCCAGTCATTGCTGGTGCTCCATCGGTTGTAATGCACACTAATTTATATATTGGTAGCTCGTAGTTTTTTACAAAATTGAAGAAAACGTCAAATATATCTTCGCCACGGGTCTTCCCCTTCAGAGGTATGATTGTCAAAAATTCTTCCTTAGCCAACATGTCATTGAATACCATCCGAATAAAAATACACAGCTGGGCAGTGTCTGTCATATCGGTGGATTCGTCGAACTGTAAAGAAAAGTATGTACATTCCATGATATCATGTTTTAGTTTATCTGCGATGTCCTGGCTCATGACTTCAATACGCCTTGTGACAGTCGGACGAGATAACTGAAGTTCTCTAATAGCAGACATGATTTCTGTTTTATTTTTAAAATCTCCAAATAAAGTCTCACCCGCTTCAATAAATGCTTCCTTCACCACCGATCCATCTTCGAATGGTTTCTTGTGTTTCGCCAATATATGAGATATTTTAAATGACGCGATCGTAGCAGCTTTTGATTGTTTGACTGGTCTTGTGAACATGGATTGTTCTTTTTTCAAACAAGATATCAAATCACGTACCTTTAGTTTTCTTAATTCACTCTGTGGCGGAAAATCCTTTTCATAGTTTTTATGAACCGTTTTATGATGCCTCTCTAAGTTACCACGCTTAGGTATTGCAACTGACGCACGACAAATAACACAAATGCACTTATCCTTCACCATACAAAAGAAAAATTCTTCCTCCCAATCCTTATTAAAATGATACGTTTTAGATTTCTTCACTGCACTCATTTTCCACTATTTAATAATAAACTTTGTACTTATCGACGTAGTATCGCCATCAAGTTACAATTCAGAATGACTCCAATTCCTGCAGGCGCAACATTTATATCGGCGTGAACAAAAGTCTCGAATGTTCCCGTCAAACGCGCCGCCCGAAACTAGACTGTACTGTCTCTCGTTGTTTCTAGACTAGACTCCACTGTCTAGTCTAGAAACAACGCGGCTTTTCTTTGACAAGTGCCGCGCGTTCCTTTGATAAAGCCACCTTTTGCCGCAAGCAGTGTTATTTTATTAGTTACCTACCTACTTATTAAAAATTTTTTTCTTCTCGAGATCTACTCAAAAAGCACTCGCGATCGACTTGTCGATCGCGATCGACCGTTTGAGCACCCCTGTTGTAGAGCAAGCAGTGGGTGCCTTAATTGGAATAAAGGCAAGAGGTATTCATATCTGTGGACACGTCAAGCCACATTTTAAGAATAAATTCAATAGCCCTACAGTTTTTACGAAGACAAATAATTGTGTTGTGTCCTGTAATGAGTAAACAGATATTCATTACATCTTAATAAGATCCTATGGCATTTCATGACTGACATTCACGTAGTATATTCGGGAAATAGACTATAGCTATTGTTGCTTGTCTTTCCGTTAAGATCGGGGACTCCCAGAAATTAACCAATCAGATTTCATGTTCCCTAGGCTATGATGAGGTGCGGTCAATATATTATTACTCTTATTTTTTCTTCATATAACATCCCTCAAATGATTGCCATAAAGGTATTATTAATACTGCGTTCAACTGATTATAGATATGAAAAGTATGTCAAAACCAATTAGACTTCATAACCTGAAATATTCAGCAGGATTGAGCTGCGACATGTTAACAGTGAAGTAAAAGATGGAATTAACTTGACATTACAAGGGACTGAATCAGTGTGCAAAGAGTTTTATGTGCTTTGAAGAGAAGTTTCCAAATCGATATTTGCTATGCTTGTCATTATCTAGCCGAATACAACTTGTGTCAAATTTCACTTTAGGAATCTAATTTTTGTAATCAGATTATTGTTCGGATTCTATATCATATCATATCAATACAAGAGAAATTCGTTAAGTTCAATTAAATTATCTGTAGGAGGGAACCGTGTTGTGCAAACCTAACTAGAAATTAGAAGTTGCTGTGCATTGAGTTTTTCAATTCGGAAAGCAGTAGAATAATTTTGAAAGGTTGATTCACTCACAGTACTAACGAGGATAAGGTGAATTGGAAACTCTACTTGCTTTTGTGTTGTCAGTCAACTGCAATATCATACGGTAAATATCTCGGCTACTTTCCCTGCCAATATGTAAAAATTCCCATTATTATGGAACAGATGGGAAATGCCAGTCTGTGGAAAGTGTTGTCATAACAACGCAGCTGTACAAACTCCACGTTCTGCATGTACACACAGAGCGATGACTTGATTAGTGTTGGGTACACTCACCTAGAAATGTAATACCGTGTTCCTCGTGTCCAATCAGTTTCCTACTAATTCAAGGTCACGCATTTAGCAACACAAGTCTCAATTTCTGCAAACACGTCTGGCTTCTACAAAAGAAGTTCTAACTTTGAATTACAGCGTGGTGTGTAGTCGTGTACAAACCGTCAGTGAGAAATAGAAATATTCGAGAAAATTGCGAAGAGTGAAATTTTCTTCATGTAAGTAAGCGAAAGCCGTGTCCCATCGCCAGAAATACGCAATTTACTTTTTATTACATTTTTCCTACGATATGGGTCTATACGTCATGGTACGGGTAAAGAACAGGGTTGCCAACCTAGCAGTACGTGTTTTAAATATGAACTGTGGTGCGCGTCAAAAGTCTGGTTTTACGGCCCCAATTAAAATATAAAGTGCTGACCTATTTATTAAGTGCCAGTATGGTACTTTATGAGATTATATGAAATGAAATGATTAGCCTAAATGTCCCGTTAAGGGCAATGACCTTCTCAAAGAGGGTAAGCTCGAATACACCTACATGTGGTGAGCTATTCCACATGAGGGATATTTGTGCTCTTGGGCTTTTATGCTATTCCTGGTCTTTGTCCACTTACACTAGTCTGAGTCATTGTGCACTTCATTGTAGGTTACGTCATTACACTTGTTACGGTAAGTCTTCGGTCACATATGCACTGGTTTCAGTCACTGTTCACTTGTCTTCTTAAGAGTTTCCAGTCATTCCTATTTCTTCCTCTGCTTGACCACTCTCGTCCTGCAAGTTCCTTAAAGACATCAGCCCATCTCTGTCTTGGTCTTCCACGGGATCTTCTCCCAGTACGAGGGTCCCACATTGTGGCCTTGTATGTCCGTCTGTCGTCTTTGAGTCTTGCGACGTGGCCTCCCCACTTCCATTTGGTGTTGGTGGCTTGCAGAGCTGGGTCGGTAACTGCTGACATCTTCTTTAGTGTTTCATTTGGAACTCTGTCCCTCAATGATATGCCTAGGATTTTTCTCACCATATTTCTTTTGCACACTTGGAGACCGTTGCGAAGTTTGGAAACGTTTCAGTTCTGAATTTTCTGCTGAGAGTTTTCTCCAGGAGGATGACCTTGAGGGACCAAAAAGCGAGATTATATGGGGACGGGAAAATGTCTGTCCATCCATGGACCTGGCAAATACTAATATTGCGATATCAATACTAAAGTGAATGCATATCACTAAAACAAACTGCGTCTCAACTAAGCCGCGTGTTTGATACTGGCCAATAACTTTTAACAATATTCCTCGGATGTGAACCGATCATGATGTTTATGTTATAATATCCTTAAAAGGATGAAATTTTATCTCATAAAACGTCAGCTCGTTACTGGATATGTAAGGCATCAACGTGCCGTGAATAATACGTCATATGCTGCCATGAGCAGAATAAAAACACATATTATAAAACATAACTTGTTTGGAAACTGAAACAATACAAATGTCCATTGATTAAAAGTACAATTTCAATTCCGTGTGATTTTATTCTGTCCTGCTGTTAGCTTACCTGAATTAGGTTAACTATGTCTTACGTGAACCATTGATACGTAAGTTTCAGGCTCAGCAAGTCTGGAGGTTACATATTAATTTTTGAATGGTACCACGTAACTTATATGCGAAAAAAAGTTTGTGCAACATGTCCTGTACCGTTTATTTTCTTCAGGTTTCGTTCATCACATATAGTCTACTGTACTTTGACTATTGGTACATAATCATTGTATTCTTTCAATACTCGATGCAAAATGTAACTTACGTATAAAGAAATTTTCAATTGACAAAGGCAATTTCTTTCCAATTTATCCCTTCCAAATAAAAATATTACGCATAATGTATTGATACGTCAAGAATGACTCATAGTGATGCATTTAAGTAAAGTAGATAGTGCCAATCCCTCAGTTACCTTTGTCAACTTAAGTAGACAATATAGGCCTACCAAATAAATCATACAAAACTGCGTGTAAAAATGAATATTTTATTGTATCTACTACCTTTATCAGATTGCACGTTTTGAATCAAAAGACCTCCCTACCTCAGAAAAATCCGAGGAGGTACAGGGGATCGAACCCGGGCCAACGAATCTGTAGTCAGCGACGCTAACCACAATACCATTATTATCATTATTATTATTATTATTATTAGATAACACAAAATAAGCATAAAAGTGAAACATAATTTTTGAAGTTACTGTAATGTCACAAGTAATGCAATCCTGAATATCTATAAGAGTTGATTTGATCCTCCAACATTCAAACCAAACACTAGATCTTTAGTGCTCTTGGACTTTCCGTAAAAATACCCTAATACAGTATCATTACTGATACACCAGTCCTTGAAATTCGTAAAATTGTTCATTTAAATTTTTCTCGGTTTTTCAGAAAGAATATTTAAAGTTGCATGTTAGACTGTTGGTGGACACATTTCTTTTGAGGGGAGATCTAAATGGAACCTTCAGAATCAATGATTGCTTATTTCTCTTGTTATCAGGAAAGTATTCCGCAAGCATCTAAAGGATGAAGAATTGAATGAATTAATTTCCTGGATTCTGAAAATAGATTTCATTAAATATAAGAAACGTAAATAAAAAACCAGGTCGGACGTGTTTTTTTTAAATATTGACATCATTCGATAATAAATCCCCTCGACATTATAGTTTTAATTTGTACGAAACGAAACAATGTTAAAAATGCGTCCCTAAGCGCAAAGATTATAATGAAATGAAAAATTTGTTAATATATTAAGAATATCCTACATCCTGTAATTCTGACACCTTAAAATACGTAATTCATGATAATGTCTCTATATATAAAAGGCTTTGTCCTGACTGACTGACTGACAGGAAACAACGTAGAGCCTAAACTATAACAGGTAGAGACTTGGAATTTTGACAGTAGGGGTAAATCATTTTCGTAACATCTCTGGGTTTCTCTAGCTGGACAGTGAGCGATCCTAGCAATGCAGCGAAGGGTGGGGGATGTGCAGGGCTAGCTGCTCAGTAGTCAGTTGTCTCGCATTCCATGATAGGTATTGTTCCTTCGCAAAACTGCTCTACCTGCTTCACAAAAGAAGGGGATGGCACTATGGTATTACAGTTGATTTTTAACAATACAGTGCACTTGTGCTGAAATTTCAAGATAGTGAAGAAGAATAATTACACAGCGTTGTACAAATGAAAAGCACAAAAATACAGAGTAAAAGTTTAATGTTTCGCAGAACAGTTCGCATTTTAGTACGTTATTGGAGAAAACATAAATGCGCTCTAAAAATGCAAAAACTTACAGTAGGGCATTTCGTGGTCTGGAAGGTGGGAAATATCTCACTATAGGAGATGAATAGCTTCTACTTTAGTTCGTAGAACTGAGAAACGAAAAGTCCGCATATTTTAAGCATGCATTTGTTATTTTTTCGGTGACCTAATCTGTATTAAAATACTGCTCAAATTATGTGAATAAATACTTTAAATTATTCCTTGCGTAGCAATATTTAATCAATTGCTTTGAAATGTTCAACCAAGTTCTTAGACTTATCAGTGGTAAAATTAACTCAACGAATAGTTAATTAAAAACAATTAGCTATTTATGCCTTTATAATATATAGTTTATGATTTAAACTCGACAAAATTAAGTAAAATAACGTTAACTTTTATTTCTAAAAGAAATAGTAAACTATCAGCTTTTTGGTTTTGACGTGTGTAGAGATGAAATATGCAAATTTGCAATTCGGTTCCAAAATTTTGAAAATTGAACTCCAAGGATCTTTTACCATGAAACCCAATAAAATCACAAAATATAAGTAAGGGCCGTATATTTTGGTAACAACGATAAGCGCGAAATTTTATAAAACAACCTACCTTAGCTATATTTTGCTTCTATATGCTTAAAATAGCAATATGGACCAAATTGAATCCACGAAATATCGCGAAATTTACTCGATTCCGCGAAATGTGTCTATAAGCGCGAAATATGCCCCTTCTGTCCGTAAATTGAGAATTGAGCACGAAAATGTGCCTTAAAATCACAATATTGTGTTTTGGTGTACTATATTTTTTATTTCTTAGCAGCATGCTTTTTTCTGCTGTTTCCGTGGCTGGCGAATATTTACCGATATATCGATATTTGTGATCGATTACAAAGATTGCAGAATTTACGCAAAAATAGTCTGTGACCTTGTTCGTACTGTTGAGTACACTCCTTTCCTGCTATGTCATTGTCAAGTTTGAGATGCCTATGATCGATTACAACAGAAGAGTGTAGAATGTTTGTTACTTATATTCAACAGATTTCGTCTTTTATCCACAGTGGTATGGTTGGCACTTCTGTTTGCAAATGACTATCTGATAGTGTTTAGTAGAAATTACGATAATATTTCTCGTCATTATATTTGAACATTAACTCTAATCATTCCTAAATCATTCATACAAGGGGGGGGGGTGTTAGTTCATGTAAATAAAGAAGCAAAGTTTATCATTGCGCAATGTTCCCAATGTAGTATAAAGTAATTTATTTCACGAAATACCTACCGAAATAGAAGGAAGTTAACACCGAAATCAGCCAATTTATTTCACGAAATACCTACCGAAATAGAAGGAAGTTAACACCGAAATCAGCCATTTTATTTCACCAATAAATCAGGGCCCTAAATATAAGTATATTTTTTCAAGATTAAATAAACTAACAGCTCTCAAAATTTTAGGGATTATCCTAAATGCTTCCGGGGTCAGGTAAAACAAATGAAGAAAATGGAATGAAAAATGTAGAAATTATAAATATTTCACAGATCGGTCCCCATAAGTGCGTGTACTCATGCATAACTTTCATTTCCTGAGAATGCCTTTATTTTAATTTCATTAACAGTGTTTTTAATATTATAAATATAAATATCGAGTGTAAGCAATTTTAACGTGTTCGTTTCAATAGAACATGTTTATAACAATAATTCAAATCTTCATTAAAGCTATTTCGTGAATAGGTTTACTCCTTAAAATGTTGATATTTTAATTTGTTGTACCTTATCCCTATAATATAAAGCCGCACGGCTGACTGACTGACTGACTCACTCACTCACTCACTGACATTAATGTTTGCCCACTTCCAGATGAGCTAGAAAATTGAAATTTGGTACACATATAGCTTTTAGGCTGTAAACCACAGGAAAATTCCTAAAACTTAAGTTTTTTTATTTTTTAGCCCTAAAACCCCCCGAAAAAGGGCTCGACTCGGCTCACCGACATTAATGTGTGTCCACTTCCAGATGAGCTAGAAACTTGAAATTTGGTACACTTATAGCTCTTAGGCTGTAACTCACATGAAAATTCCAAACAGTTATTTTTTTTTATTACTAAACTCCCTTAAAAGGGCTCGGCTCACCGACATTAATGTTTGCCTAATTCCAGATGAGCTAGAAACTTGAAGTTTGGTACACGTATAGCTTTTAGGCTGTAAATCACAGGAAAATTCCCCGCAAAAATATATTTTTAAAATTTGTAGCCCTAAAAACCCCCGAAAAAGTGCTCGGCTCGGCTCACGGACATTAATGTTTGCACACTTCCAGATGAGCTAGAAACTTGAAAATTGGTACACGTATAGCTTTTAGGCTACAAATCACGGGAAAATTCCAAAAAGTTTATTTTTTAAATTTTTAGCCCTAAAAACTACCGAAAAAGGGCTCGGCTCACTGACATTAATGTTTGTCCACTTCCAGATAAGCTAGAAACTTGAAATTTGGTACACATATAGCTTTTAGGCTGTAAACCACAGGAAAATTCCAAAAAGTAATTTTTTAAAATTTTTAGCCCTAAAAACCCCCGAAAAGAGCTCGGTTTCCATGGCAACGGTATTATCAAACTGTGTTCACGTATGGCTCTGAAAGTTTAAAAATAATTATTTCCGTAAACCTAACGGGGTGGTCGAGATAGTAACGTCTTGGACTTGCGTTCTGAAGTCTCAGGTTCATAACAATTAAATCCAATTAACATATTTTTGTCCAGACCTAACAAAAGTTTCTTCTATCTGTTCATTAAAAGTACCAAATATTTAAGATGAAAGTACGAAAATATCTTTTCCTTACAAAAATTTGTTTTATGCTATTTTTTAAGCTGATGTTCAGTTATTAAGAAGAAGCATTGCACTATCTGGGCATTACTATTAAAGAAACTTTAATGAATTAATTTAGTAAGTATCGTATACGATTTTATGATTTTTTCTTTCTTTCATACTTCGTATTTTCGGCTTAAAACCCCTTACACCGGTAAAAGGTGGCTGGCTGTTGGCACTTCAGAAATACGAATAGATAGGCTCACGGCATAAACAGAGGTGAAAACTATTTGAACAACAGCTAGTAAAGACGAAAGTTTTATTTCAGTTACGTCAAAAAATTAAATACAGTATGAGAAATAAGTATTGTATACTATTTTCACTTTAAGTTCAAAGTAGATGTAAACAAACTCTAAAGTACCACTCCGCCGAGCATGTGACAATACCACGTGGAGATTTACCCGCCACGGAAAGAAAAGGAATGAGGATTTGTGTATATTCCAGTGTTCTCAATAGTACTTTTTAAATATTTTTTATGACATGCACCATTGTTGAAAAATGTTATATTTATTTTGAAAAGATCGATACATCTGAACAAAATTAGGCTTAATATTAGTATTTAAGAAAGTCATAGACAGTTAACAAGAAGATATTAACGAGTATAAAAAATTACTCTCATTTTGCAATGTTGGCTGCCCACTTCAGAGGCGTTTTCTTTTTGAATTCATTAATTTCTGTTTGTTACCGCCCCAATCCTATCAGAGCTGTAAGTTACATGTAACTTTTGACGAAATTTTTGTTTTGTTCTAGCACACGACTTTCTTGTCCTCACGTACGTGTTGTATAACCGTTATAAATAAATTAATGAACGCACATTCAGCAGGTCTAACCAAGTTATTGGGAGGGGACTGTAGCAAGTTCATTCCAAGATGGCGTGATTGAGCATTCACACAGCCGTCGTAAACGCCTACAATTTACATCTGTTGTAACGGTTTAATTAGTTCACTTAGTTATTATGCGTCAGGAAAATCTGATCAAATTAATTTTGTTTCATACACAGATCTGCTTCAGAAACGTGTTTTTAAATTTCTCTGCACGAAAATAGCTACAAAAATGTACGGTTTGAACCGGACTATTTTATTAAGAGCAAGAGTATGGATACAAAGCAGCAAAAGTTACAGTTCGTCCACTAGCCAATGAGGCGCTCCCTTGTCACGTGGCTTTGTTTACATCTACTTTGTTCTTAAAGTGAAATTAGTATAGATTGACCATTGCTATTTGAAAAAGGCGCCTCTTGTGCTCTGAAACCTGTTCCGATGGTCTCGCCTGTTCGTTGGCGAAGTGTTTGGAGGAAGGGGCGGGGAGTCAGCTGCGTGCTAAACTCCAGACTCGCACTCAACCTACCCATAACAGATCCCAGAGATGTTACGGAAATGATTTACCTACCTTCGTTTCATAATGTAGGTGCTCACTAGGAAAGGATTTTGAAAAATTTCGATTTTAAATGCCAAAAATAAAATGTTTTTGAGAATACTTAATCCCTTTTTACACAGAATTATCGAATCCAAATCACATTTGACATTAAAACATATTGTTGCCAGTGGGTCTCAGATGGGTTTGGAAGAAAATGAGACTATAATTTGTCAAATTAGAGAACTATCAATATCCACGAAAATAATGCAGTCACATAACTTTCTTTACTCTGGACATAGAGAAAACAATACGAGGTATGGTAATATATATATATATTATTGTATCGCAGAGAGAAGTATGAAAGGGATATGACAATTCTGTTTAATTTCATCCCCAAAACGGTTTTATAGTAACATGAGAGTGAGAAATAAAATATTCCGCAAAGACAATAGAAATTTATGTTACCGGAATTTATGTTTCTTCTTATTTGAACCCCTACCCGACTTGCTGTGTACAAGCGATAGGATACAAAATTCGGTATAGGATAATTTCCACGCTTGAGAAAATTTTGTTGTGATCACAGGTATCGATATAATTCATTAAAATACGTTATGTTCAGGTACTGTGGGCCATGCGATATAATTGTTGCATGTTATACACAGCGTAGCGTGAAATAAATATCCTATTCGGAATGTATACTCAAAGGATTCCATTTTATTTATTGATTTGTTGCGGTTACACAAAACAGTTATGGAACAGAAAAGAGCTGCAGAGGATTGGCCGTCTCCAGATTCAAGATCATGTGAGGTTAAAAAGCGACGTGCGAGGTATAGTAGTCCAATACGCAAACAGCAATTAAAATCGGCTAAGAAAACATTTTGGGGAAAAAATCCCAATGCGCATCAGATTGCTAATACAAATTATCAGAAAAAATTATGCAATTCCTACAATTTATGCAAAAACGATGTCAATGTTAATAAATATGTTTTAATTATTTTTCTGTTAAATAAATTATTTAATCAAAACATCCCGCAGTTGAGTAAATAATCGCGGGCGAAGCCGCGGGCACCTGCTAGTAAGATATAACTGACGGTCAAATCAACATTTTTAGTATATTGAAGGTTGGGTCAGTACATTTCTATTCATTCATTTTTGTTGCTATGATGATGATCATCATTGTTATTGTAATGTTCATAGTTGGTGTTGTTTGGCGTTTCTGAGGGCCAATCTTAATTCCCAGCCCATCACTGGTACTTTCAACGGGCTTATCTTGCGTTGCCTGTGTGGTGTTTTCCGAGAAACAAATGTCTGTTCATTCTACTATGACACACGCAAACTAAAAACGGTAGCCAAATAATCGTAAACGTTTTGTACACTGCATAAGCCTTCACATAACGAACTGTTTATCGCAAACCTACTATCTAATAATATAAAACCACGGAGACAGACTCATGTTGGAATTTATAGAGGAAGTCCATGCACCGACTATTTCCTTTCGATATCAGTTCACAAGATGTTACTATTTCCCACAGTAATATGAGGTATGCATGTCGTAAAGGGAAAGGGCATGTAGATACATATTTTGTTGGCTTCATTTCATGTCAATTTGGGATGGTTCGGAACTGGGTCCTAGTGTCTCGAGTTCAAACCCACGAAAATAGAAGACGGGTCTCGTATCTTGGATTTACTGGAAGCTTAAATAAGCGCCTCTTTGCCAAAATCCCCGGCCCTTAGTTTCCTATTAGAAGGCCTAGAGGCGTACACCTGTAATTCTGTTCTCCAGAGTTAGGTTAACGAGAACACAGGAGTACCACACTCATTTAGGCTTACAAATATTTAATAATTTTCCAGTGGATTTTCGCAGTTTGCTTGTTGAAGTTTTTTTCAAAGAATTTGCTTGTCTGGTGTAAAACTAATCCTTTTTATAGTATTAATGACTTTTTAAATGCCAAGCTAGTTTTAAGAATTGTTAGGATATAAATCTGTTACGTAGCCTTTTAAAAGAGGCCATATTGTATCAATGTAGTAGGCCTAGCCTGGTAGCCTACCACAAGTGTTGCATGACGAAGTCTATTGCATTTCTTGTGAAGTGCCTAATGGCGAATAAACTTGTCTATAGGCAAATATGCGTCACTAAATTAATCTGAGGTAACGAAACCTTCACGGGCAGGTCCTAGGCTCTGTGCCGAGATTGGACAGGATTCGATGTTCGAACGAAGAAATACAAAGATTTTCACACAATATAAAATAAATTATAAGTGTCGCACGTGTACATCACTCCTGGTTCAATCAAATTGATTATAGGGCATTTCAACTTCCCCTGCTGTTGTACCGACAGTAATATGAATGTACCTTAAACGTATAGATTCGGCTATGTATAAATACAAAGCGATGCCAATTTCGTTATACCTAGGTCTAATGAAAATTATTCATAACTATGAGAATATAAATGAAAATTTTACCTGTTCAGAAATTGAGCCGGATGGTGAGAAGCATGACACACGTAAACAAACACTAACACTGATTTAATAAACCTCTTGATCTTTTAACACACAGAGTTGTTAGTACGATTGCTTACACATTTAACACTGATAAACATTACAAACATTAATATATTCAATCACGATTTAAACAATACATTTATACACACACACACCCCGTGTACGCACGTGAGGGGCAGCAGCGACGCAAGACGTCCTCCTCCCTCTCGTCAACTTGGCGACTGAATCTGCGGGGCAAACAGCCCTGTCTCCTGCTCATGCGCCCCGGACACACTCTGACGTCACAGGGGACGGCGTTTTGTTCCCATGTTCTCAGGGTTTGTGTCATCAACTGCCACATTCCATTAAGGAAAGGAAAATGTGATGGAGGGTTTCTGCACGGCCTCAAAGCAAACTTTCTCTTCTCGCTGCTCTTTACTGGATTAGGCCATTTAACTGACATACTTTCCTCTTCCCAAAGGATATTAGGGAATAATTTCAGCATTGATGTGAACAGCAAGATCTCATTAATACGGAGCCAGCAGGCAACACACACACAATAACTTAGCTCAGGTTTTCAGAGTCTCAAATCCTTAAATTTTGTGAGTGAACGCCACAATGCAATGCCTTATCGTTATGAGGCATATATGATTGGAATGACTGGTTCTCCCTTCAGCTATGAAACCTAATAAAGGTCCTCAAAGGGCTAACCACAGTAACCATAACTTGAAGGTCGCATTAAGAGTTCACTGTTGTGTTTCTTATCACCAAATTTAGAGAATATCCTGAAAAGTTACAAAGTGTTAGAAAGCAAGAAGAACTGAAAGTATCAGATTCTTACTTAAAAAATGTTCCCAATAACTAAACTGATTTAAAATGAAATTAAGATCACAGTTCTCGTGATTATACACAATAATTCCTCTAGTGTTCAAAGTGGTGCTCATATAAAAACTGCAAATTCCACTAACAAAGTACAGTTTCGTTCTTATATTATATAGGCCCTACAAGCATGTGCCCGCGGCTTCGCCCGCGATAATTATTTTAAAAATTAAAAATTATGAGCATAATAGTTAAATCATTATATTTATTAGCACCTAAATCACGTGAATTACATACCACGATTAGATAGCGTCGCCTGGTAAAAGCGACCTCAGATTCCAGTTCCTTGGCCCAGAAAACCCCTGTATAGTGAGTTTCGTCCAAATCGAACAACGTTTGACCATATTTAGGCCTATATTGAATATCCCTCTTCCGTCTATGTTGAAAATTTCACACGTCTGTGGGCCTTGATATTCTAAACAAATGAATCGTCCAGGATGGACTTACAAAATCAAGCGATCGCCCGCGATAATTATTTCAAAAATTAAAAATTAAGAGCATAATAGTTAAATCATTATAGATTTTATTAAAATCTATAATATCTATATTAATAAAAATGAATTTACAAAAGGGATGTTGCCGCATCACTTGAGAACGGCTAGACCGATTTGGCTGATTCTTTTTTTGTTGTGTTCGTAATTGTCAGGACAAGGTTTGTATGAAAGAATTTTTTTTGGAAAATCCACGGGAAAAGTCGGAAATGTGAAATGAGGCAAAGTTAGAGAGTTCTGATGTCAATTGTTTACATAACGAAAGTATTGTTTACGATGTTTACATAGGGCTTTGGATTTAATGATAACATGTTGTCATTAAGTATTCTAATAAAAGTTGAAACTTTATATATGGGACTTAAATCCACTGCACTTCTCTGCCATAACTATATTATAATACTGGGCTTTAACAAATGCTGATACTATCGATGTATTTAATATATAATTGTGCAAATAATTCTTGAAGAATAAAATCCACAAAAATAAAGCCGTCACATAACTTTCTCTACCCTCGACATGGAAAATATCATTTTCTCACTTCACATTTTCATGTAGAATAAGCGATCGTATTGCAGGGACAACTTAAGTGTGTGCCAGTGAGTATGCTATATCGGAAGTCGGTAACAAATCCTATCCACTCATAGCTGTAGGCTTTGTATTAGTTGAGAAATAGGCCTAGGGATGTTTATCAGAGGCTCTAAGCATCTAAAAGAAGACAAAATGGGATGGAACATTTTCAGTCCTACGCGCGGAATATTTTATGTCCCAGGTTTTTGGGAAGGAAAGTGATATTGATTTTTTTTTTTTTTACTTCAGCCCAGAAACGGTTGTATGGTAATATGAGAGTGAGAAATACAATTTTCTGTCAAGACAATACAGTCTTATGTAACCGGAATTTCTTTTTCTTCTGATTTGCACTCCTCCCAGACATGGTGTGTAGAAGCAATGGAATGCAACATTCGACATCCTCTATGAGCCATAAAAAGCTATCTCTACCGTTTTCTGAGGGAATAGTCTGAGTGTCATATGTCGTTCTTCCTCATTTCTTATTCTATATACATATTATACGTCGTATAAGGACCTAGAGTTTCAACATCGAAAGTCCTCCATTAGTTAATTTCATATTACAAAATACAAAACCCGGGCGACGCCGGGCCTTTTAAGCTAGTCATTATATAAAATTAAAATATATCTCCTCGGACAGATATTAAAATATGAACCTAATTGTTTTATATGAGATTTTTTGTATTTGCTTTACAAATTTGCTGATGAATTTTCTTAAATTATTTATAGGTCTGTATTTCATTAAATAAAAAATCCCGAGAAGAATCAAAAGAATAACTACCCTGGACCTGTTGCTCGAATGGGGGAGGAAAGACATATCTAAAATGTATTGACGGGGCGACCGAAAGGGGAAAGACCACGTGGAAGACCTAGACGTAAGTGGGAGGACACTATTGGAATAGATTTAAGGGAAGTAGGATTTTAAAGAGATGGTTGGATGGAGTTAGCACATAATAGGGTTGAATGGCGGGCTCAGGTAAGCGTGGCAATGAACCTTCGGGGTTCCATAAAATATATAATATTCTTTTAGCTTGTTGAGGAATTGTCTATTGCCGTTGAGTAAGTAAGTATATCTGATTTAGTATTAAGGAAAAATCTATTTTTACTAATTTTGAGCCCACTCTCAATCTCTTTCTTCTCCGTTTTGCGCACCACTCAAATGTTCTTGTCTTGTTCTAAATAGCAATATTCCTAATTTTTATTACAAGACAAAAGCATAAAACACTTTTGAATTGCTCTTATTGGTTTAATATTGTAGTGATAGGAAACCAGGAACAGACACTAGTTTGAGTACAACTGCATCTGTCTCAATAATAATGCAAGACTATAGCCAATATGCACACCGACATAATCACCCCGACATGTTCACTAAAGCTCGAGAAATCTTTACTTTCTGCACTGGATTTTACCGCGGGGTCTGCGGGGAATTCAGTTACGCCACTGACCAGATACATTTAGAAATTCTTGAACAGTATAAAAAGAGGGCATACTCCCAACGAAGAGGGTCCGTTCACACAAACATTGCGATGTTTTTCTTTTCACCGAAGCAGGATGACCAACCTTGCACCTTCGATATGAAGATATCAGCACAGTTTGAATTTTACCCTATGTTACTGGCAAATAGGTCGGAAATAGTGATATTAGGTCATTCTGAATTTCTTCCGTTTCGTAATGACATCAATGTACAGATAGGTTATTGGCTGTTGGGTTCTCAACCCATTCTCACTGTTTTCGCTGTGATAGACGCTACATTCCTCCAGTTCTGGTATCATTCAGGGCGGGTGGGTTGGACTAAAACATTCGACAAGACAGCATGTTCTGATTGGTGCTCCTGGAACTATCCCGAAGTTTTTTGAGGATTTCAGGAAGGAATTCGACCTACCAGCTTCCTTGAGGGACGGCATTGTGCTATCGGTCCTACACAAATCTTGTCAAATCCTCCACAACCATGTTTTTCATTCACGGACCATGTACTTGTTGGACTTCTGTTCTTTTCTAACTTATCATTCTTTGTTAATATTATTTTGTTAGTATACTGAGTCTACTGGGCTACCGCCAATGGGAGGCAGTTTGTTTTCTTTGTTTCATGGACGCACATTATCTCGTTTATTTCGGTCGTTTTTCTCGAACTGTTACATTATAGGCTAATCCCTTATGCTCCCTAGAAAACCTAAACATTCAATTTACGGCACTACCATATCAATTATAAAATCAGGTAAACTGATGTAACAAAGTGCCAGTATGGTTTTGTTTAATCAGTTATAATTGCAATTATGATGTGCAGAAATATGTTTTTTACTTTTAAATTGATTTCCGAGCTAAGCTCCAGATTGATTCATTAAGCAAGGCTTACGGAAGAACAAAGGTCTAGTTTTTTTAATCAGATTAAAATCGTCCAGCATCAGCAGCACTATACTATGACAATCGCACTCACATAAAAATACAAAAAAAAGGAATGTCAAATTGGTCGGCTTCGTGATTTGAACCAGCGACCTCCAGAATGCGAGTGCAAGAAGTTCCCATCTCGGCCCCCTCACTCAGTTTAAAGGTCTAGTTTGATAAGCGTATGTGTAGGAATAGTGCTATTTGTATTGCAATTTCTAAAGTCGTAAATGAAACTATAAAAGAATATGGTGTCATGATTTGCATTTGTTAAATTCTTTCTAATACATTACCATAAAATAGGCACTAAATTGGACAAGATTCCGGTACCGGTCAATCGAACGTTATAAATACGTGTACCAAGTTTTATGAAAATCCGATATAGCGTATGAGTTATCGTGGGTACAGACGCACGGACGGACAGACGGACAGACATTTTCCCGTCCCGCACACAATCTCACAATAAAGATTGGATGAATTGTGCTGGAATTTCACGGGTACAGGCGGACTATATTTTATTCATAAATAATTAATACTATAATTAATGGACGCTAGTAACTATCTATGCATTCACTTTGGTTGTTTGATCATACTATAATATGCGTGACGTACTGTGTCAGAATGATCCCCATTTCGAAACCAATCTTCATTATGACATCGTTGTGGTGTGGATTACTGTCGAAAACATACTCGTGTCTTAAAAACGTCATTATAGGCTTCTTGCATCTTCATTATTATCGTTGCAGTTGCGTTGTTAACTGCCGCTTGAAATAGTTTTCAGGCTGATTTTTATCCCCAGTCCTAATGGGTAGGAACACATAGCAGGTATATAGGCTATAAAGTGACTTTCCTCACTGAGTGAATGTGATCGAGTTGGTATAACTCTTGAGTTTACTCACCTATAACTTACAGAATCGAACTATGTATGCTCTGTCTCCAGAATCTTGTTACACTAATCCAAAGCAAACAAACGCACTCGCTCTATGAAACAGGGCCGCCACCTCACCTACTGTAGTCAAGTGTTTCTCAAACTCCCCAACAGCAGCGCCACTGTCTGTGGTTTTTTTTAGTTTTATTCATATTCATAATGAACTTCTGTTTGCGTGTGTATAATGTTCTGACGATATTTCGAGAAACAGTGGAATGACGTTAAGCCTATATTAATTAGGGTGCCACGCCTATTACATGAAGAAGATGACTATTAATTAGTAGTTACTCCGGTATCGTTCAATCGATTTAGTCCAAAAGTGACAGGCTTCTTTCCATGGATGTTATAAACGTGTGTGCCAACTTTCATGGAATTCGGATAAAGCGTGTTCAAGTTATCGCGCGTAAAGACACACGGACAGGCATTTTCCCATGCCAACTCAGAAAGTACCATTCTCGCACTTAGGGGGCCTGCATTAGCACCTGCCGACAATTCCTCCCGATACGTGACTTCCAAATAGCTTAACTAGAAGAGTCTTGTAATACCACCGCTGAACTGCTATCGGGAAGAATGCAGTAAAATTTTGTAAAATGGTCCTTAGCTCATTGAGCAAAGAGGTGTGTTTGTTGTAGTTCGGTAGGCGTCCGCTAGGTGTGGCAGCTCGAATTTGTATTTCTACAATTTAATTACACAAGAACATATCGTTTTAAGTGCATTAATCGATTTGTGCAATTCTATCTCATTCATAAGTGAGCATAAATTGACATTTTTGTGTAAATTAAATATTCCGGCATCAGTTCTAAAATTCAGGTGGCCAGAGAGGTTCGGCGTGCTGCCATCTTGTTTCAACCAACCTTGCCTAACTAGCAGTTGGAAATTTGTCAGCCACTCCATCCTCGTGCTAGCTTATCTGGAAGTTGTCTTGCCAGACAGATTTTGTCAGGAGATCATAATACGCAATTCTTGGCCAACTTCCAGATAGGTTCTCTATCTGGCAGATAAATATGATATCAGAAGGTCGTCGTACAGGCCCTATAAATGTCTTGGAGGCTTCATTCACCAGAACATCTAAGAGTGACCTTGCTGATTTTTTTGGTTTAACGGTTGTTTAATCAATAGAGGTGTAACGCCACAGAAACACATGGGCTGGGATCTAATTAACCACAAGACCTTATTCCTTCCGTAGAAATAAATAACATTTTCAAGTATTAGTTTCGTGTCTTCCTCAGAAGAAAATATTTAGTCACAAAACTCTTACCGGCAAGTATTTCTATACTGTCCACATCAACACCCAGTTGGCAGTTTCCTTGCAAATTAAATGAAAAGATTGTTATGTGAACCGCAGAAAATCATTACTTAATTACACACGCCTCAAACACCCCAACAAATTAAATGTTAAATATTACACGTTAAGAAAAAGTTACTATATAACAAAATTATCACTGTATTTGTTGCATTAATGTGGACTGGTAAACATTTATATGTGATCCTGGTGTTTGCCTTTCGTGTATAAATAAATCCAAAATTGTATTAACTTACTTTAAAATGGAAACAGCCCAAGAAATATTATTCTTATCCTTTGTGAGAAAAGAACGAGTGAATTATATGAAGTAAATGGCAAATGCAATAAGCTATCAGTTCATGGCGAGGGGTTTGATTCTTAGGTGCCTGATGAATTATCAAAATGAAGGAAAGAGGAAGTAAAGGCACGAATGATTAAAATTGTAAACACCAACGAGAAAATATTTATCATTGAATACTGTTGGTAGGTTCCTCCTTAAAACAGTAGTATAATTAGTGACATCTTAAATCTGATAGGTTGCTGATTGTGAAGAAAAACATTAGCAATTACATTGTGTATTTCTGTTTACTAATATGTTTAGTCACTTAAGGTTTAATGAATGTAAAACTATATCCAAAAGTAAAGGTTTTATTCATGTAATGTAGAAATACACAATATGGTATAAATATACTGTAAATTTTGTTCTTCACCAACAGCAACCTATTAGATATCAGGTGTCACTTATACTAGTGCTTTAAGGCGGCTCATACCGAACCTGTTAATTATGTTCAGCACTAGTAGTGGTACGAAATACATATTAAATCATAAATTCACCATTGTTAAAAGTTAAGTTCATCAATGATTATATTAAACGTCTGCATAATAAGTTCCTGTGCGGTAAGTAGGCTAGTGTGTTATGTTGGTTAGGTTTCCGGCACTGTGTGTAGCAAATTTAAGTTTCCACCATGATAGCATGAATGACAAATGGATGAAACAACTCTATTGGAGAAAACATTTAGAAGGGTTTTTCTTAGTGAAGCAAATGAAAGCTATAGTTATCTTGATTAATAAAAGCAGCTTAATCCTTCGATGAACTCAGTTTTTGTGTGTAATCAAGGAACGGCATTAGTTTGGGTCTCTGCCGCAATCACTTTGAGCGCTAGAGCGGATTCAGTTGATTTTCACGTGTGGGAAATGCCATCGGATTGGGTGTAATGTATGAACATTCCAGGCTCCACTAATAGTTCCGACAAGAATTCCGCCTTCTCTCGGGCTGGTTCTGATTGTACTACCTAAGAAGATGAAATTCCACTATTTCCCTCATCTCCCTACTTTTGAGGACGCAAAGTGCAATCTGCTTTCTACTCTGCACGTAGTATGCCTCGTGTTTATTCACAGTTCAATACGGAGAATGTATTACTATTTTCTCTTTATAGATTTTTCTTGTATCAATATATATTACAAGCTTAAATGCTTTCTAGGGTAAACAGAGTATTGTGAATTAAGAAGAAGAAATGAAGGGATGAAAGGAAAACTTGTTTCACAGAAATCACAAAAAGCTGAGATTCAAGTTCCTATAATGTTTAAATCACATGATTCAATAGGAATTGAAAATACTAATATGTATTATAATCAATATATATTCAATATATAATACATAAGTTAATTTCATTATAATTCAACACGCAAGTAATTTTTATGTACGAGTACATACAGTTCTGTCAAGGACAACCTTTAGGCAAATGTAATCCCACGATAGATTCGCGACTGCGCAAAAGGAGCGAATTTATCAGATGAAACTCGTTATCTCGTTTTGGATTTATTAAGACTATTCCATGAATAAAAATGTAACGGTTTATATAAGTAATAGTTACTTTCGTGCTTTGTTATATAAAAACAAAACTAACAGCTCCGAGATCACCAGATGCTATGAATCAACCATCCATGTGTCGATTCGAGCTACCCTGGTATAATCAGTGCTACCAATGGTGAATGTAAGTATAGTTAATCTAACCCAGGTAAGCTATCAGCAGACCAGAATAAAAGCACAAGAACTGGCTTGCACTGAATTGAAATTGTGTATTTATGCAATGCATATTTATAATATTTCAATTTGCAGACAAGTTAAGACAAAGTTGCAAGGTGTTTCCATTCTGTTCACTGGCAGCACGTGACGTATTAATCAACGCACGTTGATGACTTTACGTGTCCAGTAACGAACTGACGTTTTATCAGATAAAATTGCAACCTTGCTATCCGAGGATGGATATTATAAGACACACGATCGTGATTGGTCTATATCCGAGGAATTGTTAAACGTTATTGGCAAACATCAAACACGCGGCGTATGAATGAAATAGTCATTTCTAAAACAAAAACTTTTCAAAGCTGATGAATTTATTATTAATAATAATTACACTGGACAACAGCCAAAACATTTTTGGCATGAAATTGGGCGTTTATTATGTGGATTTTAGTGCTGATTTCAATTATGCAAACAGTTTTTCTCTGGCACCCTCAGTTTCAAAAAGAAAGCCTGTTTTCTGAATTAGCACTGGCTGTAAATGCTTAAATTTCTGTTAAAGTGATTGACATAGTTAACAAGACCTAATAGCGATTATAACATTTATTTATTATTATTTTACTGCTTTAGTTAGTAAGGACCGTGGTGTTATGATAATTGGTCATGCAGTTCAAATGAAAAAAAGTTACAAAAATATGCAGCTAATATTACAAAAAGTGCAGTATGACAAGTACAACTGGTCCATCTGTGGCGATTTCAAAATGATTGGAATACTGTTAGGATTGCAAAGCGGATACACGAAATATTGCTGCTTTTTGGGCGAATGGGATAGCCGTGATAAATCCAAACATTACGACACTAAAATATGGCCACCCCGGAAGAATTTTGTCCCTGGAGAAAAGAATATCTCAGCTCAACCATTGGTTGATAGATCAAAAATTTTATTGCCTCCACTTCATATAAAATTAGGCCTAATGAAGAATTTTGTCAAGGCATTAGACAAATCTGGAGCAGGTTTCAAATACCTACAAGAAAAATTTCCAAGAATCAGTGCTTCTAAGTTGAAGGAAGGCATTTTTGTTGGGCCTCAGATTCGAGAACTAATGAAAGATCAGCTGTTTGAAAGTAAACTGAATCATGTGGAACTTGAAGCATGGATATCATTCAAGACCATTTGCGAACAGTTCTTAGGTAATACTAGAGCACAAAATTACGAACAATTATTTGAGAAATTACTAGGAGCCTATAGAAATCTAGGTTGCAACATGTCTCTCAAAATTCACTTCCTGCATTCCCATTTGGACTTTTTCCCTGCAAATCTAGGACAAGTTAGTGATGAACATGGAGAAAGATTCCACCAAGATATTTCCGAAATGGAGAAAAGGTATCAAGGAAGATGGAAACCCAATATGCTTGCAGATTACTGCTGGAGCCTCAAAAGAGAAACCTCAGGAAAGTACAGAAGAAGCAGCAAACGGCAGAAATTCAACTGACAGCAGTAGAGGATGGACTTGAAAATGAGCTGGCAATGTTTTCAGGTATGTTAATTGGTTACTTTTACAAAATTAAATATAATTTTATTATGAAGGATTCTTCTACATACAAATATTACCAGTTAGTCTTTGATATTACGGTGACTTTACGTTTATAAACGACTAGACGTGTAAGTACACGATTTACTAAAAATTTGAGGGTGCTAGACAAAAACAAAGGCCATATTTGAACTCAGCACATCAAAATACATAAGAAATGATATGTTTTGTATAAATTTTTTTTTTAAGGTCAGTTTTGTTGTCCAGTGTTATTAATTATTAATTAATTTAATATAAAAATTCTATAGGCCGCTCTGTACTTTAGTTTTAGTACAAATTATGACAGAAAAGTGATATTAGAATTGTATTAAATACATTAATTGTAGAGATATTGTTATCAATTCAATCGCCCATTGTGATTCCTTGGTGAGAAGTACTTAAAGAATCCTTCCCCTTCAGTTTGCTCTTGAGGCAGCTTCCATAATATCTTAACATTCAAAGTAACTCATTCCAACTACTAGGACTATATTTAATTTTAACTCTTTATTCGAACTTCATGGTAGCAAATATTTATAAATTTTGTTTTGTATGAACGAGAGAGGTAAAGTGATCCCTATACAGGTCTTGGAGGCCCACATGGTTCCAGGAAGTTGAGGCTCCCAGATTTTGGACATTCGGCACGTGAAGGTGGTAAGATTGTCAGCCTTACGCACCGGCCGCCTTTACCCCAGGATTGCTCCTGGTACTCATTTCGATTAGAGGCTGAGTCGACCCCAGGACCATAGTTCCACCTGAAGGATTAGGCTAATTGAAAAACTCCTACGACCTCATCGGGAATCGAACCCGCGACCTTCCGGTTTGTAGCACAGCGCCTCAACCACTACGCTACGGCCTACCCCTGCATGAACAAGTGCAACTTTATGCAATTGCACGAAATTCAAGGACTGAGTAAGGAAGGAGAATAGAATGAAGACACTGTATTAGCGGAGAATTCCAAGGGCATTAAAAGATCTGAGTACTCAACTTCTAGAATTGCACTAGTTATAACATTACAGTAACTTTCAATTGTTGTGTCGCTTTGCCAATGAAGTGTGTTTCAAATTTCATTAAAGCTGTGTTTTATGTGCTATTCGTGTTACGAATTTAATGCTTAGTTTATGTTGACAGGAGCTGTACAATTATTTGCTTAGGGTTCCCTCAGAGGAACATAACTACGCAAACAGAGTAAAGTAACGCCCCAGATTGTGCAGTTCTGTTATGTACACAAGCCAAGTTAGGCTTTTCCTGCCCTGGAGAAATATGCGTTTACATGTGTTACAGGTTAATTTGCTTAGAGGAACGAAGCCAGGACTTCGTACTACGTGCATTGGTAGGGTTGTTTAGTTTGCAAGCGATTAAAATGCAGAAATCACAGGACTCGTGGCTTCAGTAATTTGATAGATATGGCGAAGCTATTGCGAACCTACAAGGGGAGATTCATTTCTGTTCCGGGTATAAATAGGAAAATACAATAAATAGTATCCAGTCAATTAAATATGGAGATAAATTAAAAATAAAATAAAATCAGGTAAACTGATGTTACAAAATGCCAGCATGTTTTTGTTTAATCAGTTATGACTGCAATTATGATATGCAGAATGATATTTATTTTAATTGACTTCCAAGTTAAGCTCCAGATTTATTCATTAAGCAGGGCTTACGGAAGAACAAAGGTCTAGTTTTTTTAATCAGATTAAAATCTTCCAGCATCAGCTGAACTGTACAGATTTGTGATATCTTGACAATCGCACACTCACATAAAAATACAAAAAAAAGTCAAGTTTGCCGGTTTCGGGTTTTGAACCATGGACTCCAGAATGTGAGGCCAAAGCGATACCATCTCGGCCACCGGGGTCATTTTAACGGTCTAGTTGGATAAGCGCTTGTAAATCGATAGTGTTTTTTGTCATAGCTACCTGTATTTGAATTTCCAAACCCTTATAAAATCACAGTAAAACAATAGGTTATGTTGTCAAGATAACTGATTTTCATTGTTTTTATAAATTCTTTCGAATACGTATATTATCATAAAATAGGCACTAAATTGAACATTACTCCGAAACAGGTCAACCGATTTTATCCAGTATCAATAGACGTCTTCCCATGGACATTATAAATGGATATACCAAGTTTCATAAAAATCCGGTAAAGCGTATTTGAGTTACCGCGTCTTTAAAATAGACATTAAATTGGGTTTTACTCAGGTACCGGTCTACCGATTTGGTGCAATATCAGTAGACATCTTCCCATGTAGGCTACTTCATTATAAATGGGTATACAAAGTTTCATAAATATCCGATAAAACGTATTTGAGTTATTGCGCCTTTAAAGTAGACACTAAATTGGGTTTTACTCCGGCACCGGTCAACAGATTAGGTTCAAATTCAATAGGACACTTTTCATGGATGTCATAAATGCGTATACCAAGTTTCATGGAAATCCGATAGAGCGTATTTGAGTGATGGCGCCTTTCTAATAGAAAGGCGCCATCATCTATTAAAATAGGCACTAAATTGGGCATTACTCCGTTACCGGTGAACCGATTTGGTTCAATATCAATAGGGTTCTTCCCAGGAACATTATAAATGTGTTTTCCAAGTTTCATGAAAATCCGAAAAAGCGTATTTGACTTATGGCGCGTACAGACACACGGACGGACGGACGGACGGACGGTCGGACAGACATTTTTCGTCCCACACACAATCTTATAAAGTACCATACTGGCACTTAATAAAATCAGGTAAACTGATGTAACAAAGTGCCAGTATGTTTTTGTTTAAACAGTTATGACTGAAATTATGATATGCAGAATATATATATATATATATTTTTAAATTGATTTCCAAGTTAAGCTCCAGATTTATTGATTAAGCAGGGCTTACGGAAGAACAAAGGTCTAGTTTTTTTTAATGAGATTAAAATCTTCCAGCATCACCTGAACTGTACAGATATGTGATATCATGACAATCGCACACTCACATAAAAATGTAAAAAAAAAAATTCAAATTGGCCGGTTTCGGGTTTTGAACCATGGACTCCAGAATGTGAGGCCAAAGCGTTACCATCTCGGCCACCGGGGTCATTTTAACGGTCTAGTTGGATAAGCGCTTGTAAATCGATAGTGTTTTTTGTCATAGCTACCTGTATTTTAATTTCCAAGGCCTTATAAGATAACAGTAAAACAATAGGCAGTGTTGTCAAGATAATTGATTTTCATTTTTTTTATAAATTCTTTCGAATACGTATATTACCATAAAATAGGCACTAAATTGAGCATTACTCCGAAACAGGTCAACCGATTTTATCTATTATAAATAGACGTCTTCCCATGGACATTATAAATGCGTATACGAAGTTTCATAAATATCCGATAAAGCGTATTTGAGTTATTGCGCCTTTAAAGTAGACATTAAATTGGGGTTTACTCCGGTACCGGTCAACAGATTAGGTTCAAATTCAATAGGGCACTTCTCATGAACGTCATAAATGAGTATACCAAGTTTCATGGAAATCCGATACAGCGTATTTGAGTTATGGCGCCTTTCTATTAGAAAGGCGCCATAATCTATTAAAATAGGCACTAAATTGGGCATTACACCTGTACCGGTGAACCGATTTGGTTCAATATCAATAGGGTTCTTCCCATGGACATTATAAACGTGTATACCAAGTTTCATTAAAATTCGACAAAGCGTATTTGAGTTATCGCGCGTACAGACACACGGACGGACGGACAGACAGACAGACGGACAGACATTTTTCGTCCCCACACACAATCTCATAAAGTACCATACTGGCACTTAATAAGGATTTATGAAAATGTACCTTTGAATAAATTAGACGAGTCAATTTTTAAAGAATTTTCGGAGAAATATACGGAACATATATCGTTGTTGCAGGTACGAATTATCGACTAATCTGCAATATATTGTTCCGTATTTGTTACAATGCGATGCAACAGCAGGTGCTATGTCTACTTCCTTTATCTATATATATAAAAATGAATGTATGTGTGTGTGTGTGTGTGCGTCCTTTATGCATTACTACACCATTCATCCGATCGCCATGAAACTTTGGGAAGTTGTTGAGTACATTCCCGGGAAGGTTTATGTCATACTACATTTTTAATTTTAGCCTTCGTTCGCGAGTTATGGGGGAAAAACAGCAAGAAAACGTGCATTTTTTACGCTTTCGAAGCATCACTTTTCAGTTATTCATTTCAGTTGTCAAATCAATTGCAGAAGGCTTTGTCTATTTTTGTCATACCTTGGAAATAATATCATCGCGATCGCTATGGAAGGCAATGGATATCTCATCTCTATATATATAAAAGGCTTTGTCCTGACTGACAGGAATCAACGTAGAGCCTAAACTGTAACAGGTAGAGACTTGGAATTTTGACAGTACCTTCGTTTCATAATGTAGGCGCTCACTAAGAAAGGATTTTGAAAAATTCTGATTTGAAATGCCAAAAATCAAATGTTTTTGAGAATACTTAATCCCTTCCTACACAGAATTATCGAAACCGAATCACATTTGACATTAAAACATATTGTTGCCAGTGGGTTTCACATGGGTTTGGAATTAAATTAGATGGAAGTTTGACAATTACAGTTGGCTTTGTCTATTTTTGTCATATCTTGGAAATTAAACTTTCGCGATCGCTTGAATGTTGTAAGCCCTAATATGGTCAAACATTGTTTTATTTGGACGAAACTCACTATAAGCTTACAGGGTTTTTCTGGACCAAGGAGCTCGATTCTGAGGTCGCTTTTACCAAGCGATGCTATCTAATCGTGGTATGTAGTCCACGTGATTTAGGTGTTAATAAATATAATGATTTAACTATTATGCTCTTAAGAATATGAGAATATTATAGGAGAAAAATTCCTCCGACACTGGGACTTGAACCCAGGACCTTTGGCTATTCGCGCCAATGCTCTACCAACTGAGCTAAGCCGGAGTTCAATTCACAGCGCCGGATGGAACCTCTCTCCTATGACTGATTGCCCTAATGGTCTACCTCACAGACAGACAAGTTATGTCATATGCAGTACTGTGAGGCACACTAATTAGTGATTTGGTAGAGCATTGGCGCGAATAGCCAAAGGTCCTGGGTTCAAGTCCCAGTGTCGGAGGAATTTTTCTCCTATAATATTCTCATGTAATGTCCAACAGAGACAATAATCTGTGGTTCATGAAAGCTTATATATCTATTATGCTCTTAATTTTTAATTTTTGAAATAATTATCGCGGGCGAAGCCGCGGGCACATGCTAGTTATTAAATAAAGCTACCTGAATGTCAGTTACCACACAAGGCAGAAACTCCAACTAATTTTTAAATATCGGAAGCGACCAAACCGCAAAACATCGAAGAAAAGGCTGGAATCATTTTACTCACATATTATATTATATCTTCTAAGTACTGTCCGTTCACTGCCTTTTTAGCTTTAAGTAGGGGGAAGATCAAGGTACATAAGGCGTGGAAGGGGGTTCTGTACTAGGAGTTAGTACTCCTGCATAACAACAACGACTTGTGGTAAACAGAGAAGGCAACGCGGCGTTGCCACTAGTAGTCTTCTGTACGTACAGTAACTTCGTATTCATTGAAGGAAGTGGAAGTGTTTTCAACATGTGGCGTCCATGGGAAGGTCCTTCAAGTGAAATAGTTGTAAATAATAGTAGTGAGTGTCAGTTAAAACAATCTCCCATTGGTAGGGGAAAACCTGTTCAGAAACAAGCTGCGAACATTATTAAAAATGTTTTCGAATATTTTACAAATGCTGGACATCAATCGCCACTAACAGAGACAGTTAAAGCAAGTACCACTATCGACAGTGAAAAAAATCATTTCACTTGACTTGTCAGGCTACGAAACCCCAACAAAGAAATACCAGGTGTGTAAACAACTGTCCAAAATAGATAATTTCCATCGGGATGTGATCCGGACAACCGTGTACCAACTTTATGAACAACACACAGCGCCTACAGTTGATAAGATTCTTTCTGTGGTCAGAATGAAAACAAAGGACACGGGAAATGAATTTCCCTATGGCAGGACAACGCTCCATAAAATTCTACACTCTATGGTTTTCAAATTTAAAGCACAGAACAGACGAACACCTGCAATGGAATCCCGAAAAATACAAATATGGCGTTCCGAGTATCTAATTAAAATGGAGTATTATAGACAGAAAGGATATCAAGATCTGTACTTAGATGAGACATTGTACGATACGCATACTGGTATATTCCGTAGATGGACTGATGGTACTGATTCGTGTGACGCAAAATTTTCTACCGGTAAGGGGGAAAGACTTTTAATTTTGCACATTGGAGGAAGAAATGGTTTTGTGCCTAATGCAATGCTCGTTACGCACAAAAGTCTACTTGAGGCCCCAGCAGACTATCACGGCACAATGAATTCTACAATTTTTAGCAATGGTTTGAAAATATGATAAAAACTCTAGAAGAACCATCAGTAATTGTAATGGACAACGCCCCGTACCATTCACGTGTGCTTCGACCAATGCCCAAGACAAAAGCGGATTTGTTGAAATTCATTGAAGACTTCAAAATCCCGCTTCCTACTCCACAGCCCACTACCGTCCTGCAGTTACAGAAATTGGTCAGATATACATACAACAAGCATAAAGTTCTAGCTGTTGATGAATTAGCTGCTCAACATGGTCATATAGTAGCGCGACTTCCCCCATATCACTGTTGCTTAAACCCGATAGAGGAAGTGTGGTCTGAGCTTAAAAGAAAAACAACTTCTCAGAACGCCTTGGGAAAGAAAACTGTTTCTGAAATTAAGGAGTTGATTGAAAATGTAATAAACGACATTGACACTTCGAACCATTGGCCAAAGTATATAAAGCATGCTGAACAGAAAGAACATGAATCCCGTGCAGCTGATATTATCATGGATAGTTTATCATCGTTTACAATTAACCTTCATGAAGATGATGATGATGATGATACGTCGTCAGAGGATTCTGATTAATGTAAGTTCTGGTTTATTTGTATTGTACTTGGTAATTGCATGTCATGTAGGCTTAATGTATATTATATTTGTCTTGTGTTAAGTTATTTGGCATAAATTTATGATATTTCGGGGGAAATTAGATTACATCTGGCAACGCTGCGAACTCTGTTCTTTACAGGCCGGCACGCGCGTTACACCTGTTGGAGTATATGAAGCAGGAGGAAAGATAAGTGCAAACTCCCTCCCCTCTTTCTGTGCCAGCTAAAAAGGCAGTGAATGGACCGTATGTACATTATTCCATACACCAGACAATGTGAACAGCAGAACAGATGAAGAATAATCAATTCTCTCGACAGTTGCACTGAGCAAACTGGTAAGTATTATTGCTTTGTAGTAAATGAAATCAGTTCACTTTGAGAGGGACATAATATAACTTATTTTGCTTTACGGTAATGGACATACAGCTTATTTTCCTCTTAGCTGGGCTCATTTGGGATATGAAGTATTTTAAATAAGGCCAAAATGGGCTTAGGGAACTGAAAATTAGGGTTTTTGTTATTTCATTATTTGCAGAACAACACTTCAGCATTTAATTGCAGTAGAAGTTTTCAAAAGTTGAAACCGCCCCCATTTGGAAATGGATTTAAAATTTAAAAATCCTTATAAATACGTCACTTTTAATGGCTTCAAGAAACATTCATGCCATTTTGGAAGAACACCGAACAACGAGTTTGGTAGTGACAGCGAAACTAAGTTACAAACAAAAATTTGAAATTCCGGTAAACCCCTACATTTACGTCAAGAATGTACTGGAACGAAGTTGTTGAAAATTCTGCATTCGAGAGTGGGAGTAGATTTAAATGTTTACAGGACGCACTGTTTGGGTAGAAGCTGAACATTACATGAAACGGAACCACTGAAATGGCCACCATCTTGAATGGGAATCAAAAAATAAAACTCTCCACACATACGTCGTTTTTAATCTCTTCAATGAACAGTTATCCCAACAACCGAATCAAACATTGCGAACGAAAATAAAAATGCATATACTTAATCTCTTCAAAAGTGGATAGGCTATTCTGCAGCACGAAAACAAGAAAAAGAATTCTTTCTCACCGAGGATCACTTTTATAAAGTAACCTCAAAAAATCGAGGCAAAGTAGCATTACGAAGTTGAGTGCTAGTAACTACGAAATATCACAACCGTCTGATTACTTATTTACTTACTCAATGGAAATAGACAATTCCTAAGTAAGCTAAATGAATATTATCTATCTTATGGTACCCGACGGTTCATTTCCGCGCTTACATGAGCACGTCATTCAACCCTATTCTGTTCTAACTCCAACCATCCCTCGCAAATCCTGCTTCCCTTAAATCTATCCTAATATTGTCCTCCCAGCTGCGTCTAGGTCTCCCACGTGGTCTTTTCCCTTCCGGTCTCCCAGTCAATATATTTGAGAATATCAGGTCATGAAGCTCGTCGTTTTCTCCAGTTCCCATTTTCATCTCTCTTAGCTCCAACTATTTTCCTAAGCACCCTGTTTTCGAACACTCTCAGATTATGTTCTTTCCGAAGAAGCGACCATGTCTCACATCCATATAATACAACCGGCAGGATAATTGTCTTATGCATTTTTATTTTCAGATTTCTGGACAGAAGACAAGAAGACAAGAAGATAAGTTTCTGAACTGCATTAAAACAAGCATTTCCTTATTTTAATCGACTTCTACCTTAACATTATTTGTGTCTGTTATTATTGCTCCCAGTTATTTGAATTCATCCACTTGTTGGAAGGGTTTACCGGCTATTCTAATATTTTGTAGAGCATTATTTTGACGTTTCATGACCATGTACTTAGTTTGTTTTTAATGCGGTAAACACAACTTATTATAATTGTTATCAAGACTGTATCTCTTTTATTGTGCATTTATTTGCAACAGCTTGGAACAGCTTAATGCCTTCAAAACCAAGATGACAAAGCGAGTGAAATTAGGTTTGACAAGTTTGTTCAGGCTAAAGGAGAGAATGTTCACCCTGCTGCGATTTAATGGACGAGGAAATCTCTGAATAGCCTTCATATAACAAAGCCGGACTCGATTCCCGAGTTGTTTTCATCTTTGTCTCTCACTTGAAATTCTCCACTATGTACACTGTCTCCCCACTTGATGACGCAGTTCAGTTTGAAGAGATGAAACAAATCGACTAAGTTAAGCACTCTCAATGGGTAGGCCTACTTCGTGTTTGTGACGTCATGGACAGCTAGCAGGGGCTGATAATTGCTACAATAGGATTTCATACAGAATCAACTTTATATTCATTTCATATTCCAACATACAACAAGTGGCCACATTGAGGAAGTGCGTATTCAGTTGTCTAACCCTCATTCAAAACCATGTTATTTGTGTGTGAAGTCTTAAAAGGCAAATATGAATTGTTTCCCGAGATGGTAGCCGCAAAAGAACTCCTATGAAAGGGATCAATTTTTTTTTTCAACACCAAGATATTCATAAATAAACTTGGTCAGCACGACGACCCTCTACAATTATTGATTATACATGACAAATAAGGAAACTTGATCTGAAGTACAAGCTATAAGAGCATTTAGAGGCCCTGCTTTATCTACTGATCATTTCAGAGTTGTTGCCAAATAGCAATATATGAGAAATGGAAAACTAACGCTCAAAAAAAGAACAAAGAGGAGACCAAATAAATTTTAAAGTTCATTTGCTCAAAGAAGATAGAATTTTTTTTTTATGAAATGGGAAATAAAGCCAATATCAGTACAACCACGACAATTCATACTAGCCTGTGAAGATTGAATGGAATTACACAAAATAAATAATTACAAAAACAGCATTAAGAAAAGAAGGAAACGATGGAATAATAAAGGAATAAAACCTAGAATGAAGAATTAAAAGGACTAACAGAAAAAAAGCAAGCTTATCTGAAATTTTTGAACTTGCCAGATGATCAGAATTCAAAACTAGACTACAGAAGAAAATCAGCCATAGTTAAAAGGAAAGTTAGAAAAATTGGAAGAAACAACTTGGAAAGATGCAGAGCATGATGCACAAGGGAGACAAGATAAAGATGAGACGTCTTAGCAAAGCATATGGAGACACTTTAAAAATTATTTCCATATCGAATAATCAATGGCTGCAATATGAAAAGCTGTGGACTAGTAAAGGAATTATAGATAAATAGAAATGCTATAAACTAATGGATATGTTGACCCTCTCACTTTAGCTGAACTAAGGGAAGCAATACCTTCGAGTAGAAATAAAAAAATTATTATTTAAATATGCACCTCAGTGTATGAAAGGAAGAATACTGGAGTTCATAAAATATGCTGGAAAAGCGGCCATATACCAGAAGAACGGAATATAGCCCAAATGTACACGCTGTATAAACAAGGGAAGAGAACAAAGTGTGGGAATTATCGAGGCATAAGTTTGTTGAGTACATAGGCTATACGCTCGAATAACAGCTTTATCCAGTATTTAACACCATGTTATTAGATGTACAACATGGTTTTAGACAAGGAAGATCTTGTACTGATTGCTTATTTACTATCACCCAATTTATTGAAAAGCGTCGTGAATTTAATCTGCTAACTTATCTGACATTTACAAATTACGAAAAAGCATTTGAAGGGGTACACAGTGACTTACTATAGGAAATAGCCAATTATCTAATAGAGGAATTCTCCCACATCTTATTAGAGCTATACAGAGCCTATATAAGACAAAATTCAGATCAAATTACCAATGGGGAAAAAATTGGATATCAATACAGCAGTTAGACAATGGTGTCCTCTTTCACCCACACTTCTTAATAGCCTATTGAAATTGGTTAGATAAGCATCGTCACTTTAATGAGGAGTTGGCATCTTATAAACCACTGCGGGTGAAATGTGGAGACTGCCTATCTCATTTACACATGATTACGAGAATAAACACATTCCTAACGAATAATTAATGTTGCTCATTTTGTCTCTTTCGCTACCCTAATTAAGATATTATCTATGTTATGAAGAATTCATACATTAAGAATAAATACAATTACATCGTGACATTCAAATTGTATGTTTTAACAATAATACTTGCTCAACTATATCCTATTATCGTGAAAAAGATGGTTAGTTGCCACAAGTTTTGAACACTCTTCATGACAAAAGAATCGAAGTACAACACATGCTGGTGGAATATAACCAATGGAGAATCCCTGGAACTTCCACACTCTACGTCTGGCTAAACTGAAGGTTGCAATGACATCTAACAAACTGTAGTAAAACGCTTCTCTGCTCCACCAGTAATAGATGTGTCAACTGTTCATAATTACAGGCAATTAAGTTGTATCTAAACTACTTTAAATTAAACTATCATTTAAGTTAAATTAAATAATTTTAAAAATTATACAAAGAAACCCGGTAAGTAGGCCTACAAATACATACAATTTATGTTTTCAATGTCATAGGATACTTCCGAGAATGTAGTTTTGCATTGTAGAACTGAACAGAATAAAATCCTGATTAGTCTAGATAAATGTAAATGTTTTAAAATAGTATACAGTGATAGGTGTCATTCTACTTCTTTAAAAGAACACGGCACCAGTTACTAGGCCCACACTTTCTGAAAGGTCAAAACACAACATAAGGTTTTTACGTTTCTTTCACCACATGTTACACCAGAATTGGCAAACTTGTAAGTTCTCCAACATCCTGAAAAGTTACTTTGCAGACAGAAAAGTTTCCTCCTGAAAAAGAGCCCTGTTTCTCACACTGAATACCATATTACCTTCTCGTCTTGTCTCATTTACTAATGCTTTAGTTTACTTATTTAACCTTACATGCATTTATTTAATTCATTATCTAATGTGACATGTATTCATTCAATTCCATAATAGGCCTACTTTGTTTGGAATATAAGGTGTAGCATAGTTATAGGAATGGTATTCATAGCTATCTTTAAACATTTATTCCTGTAATTGGCAACACAATAGTTCATGCCTTCTTACTTATGTGAAGGCAAGACACCTGCAACTGATACCAAGAATAATTAGCTAACCTAAATTGAAAACTTCAGTAACTGAAGTTTTCAATTACTGAAGTTTTCAATTTAGGTTAGCTAACTTCAGTAACTCCTTCCACTCCGGCGGCCCGGGTTCGATTCCCGGCCGGGTCGGGGATTTTTCACCGGGTTCAGGACTGGGTAGGTTAAGTCTTAGGTTAAGATAATGCACGTACGCGTAGAACAGACATGTTTTCTGCATAGCTTGCTGAACAATCATCGTTACATGTCACATCGCTTGGGCAAGGCTTTGTTATGAAATGAAATTAGAATGAAATCACTAAACCGATATGGCTTATCTTGTCATTATATTGAATCATTGAGCATATCTCCCGTCGGCAGGCCCATTTCACTCGAACAACTAGACACTTAGACACCTGAAAATAAACTCTTTCGGGGCAAATCAGCCAAGCGTTCACGACTCCAAAAGCAGTAGCGTTCCTAGGGTGGGGCGGTCCGCCCCGGGCCCCACTTACCATGGGGGCCCCCATTGATGCCACATCCTAATATAAAAATTCATGTCCCACCTGGTTTTTACTCATCTGAATTTTTGTAATAAGTAAAAAATAGCGAATTTGACGTGTTACGAATAAAAAAATGACACCAGTTACCACTTTTTGGCATCAGGTTCATGAGTTCATGAGAGGTAAAAGCTATATTACATATTCTGAATTAATATAATCCGGATTTTGCAAATTTATTGCCTGACTCTTCGACTAAAAAGAAAACTGTTGTTTGTTACCATAAACTTTCTTGTTTTGTCATATTTAAACATAACTTTTTTTCATTTCATTACTTTTTAATTATGTACACGTTTATACTTTGTTAATCATATAGCTTAATATTATTGCACTAATGTCTCTTTATATTCAATAAATAAATACAATAAATACTACTCGAGTTCGCTCCCTTCATCTATTATTTTTCCATACAGATTAGCCCATGAAGACGATCAGAAAGAAAAAAAAAGCTAGCCACAGAAAAAAGTGAAAAATACCGTATTGTGGGAGGGGCCTGAAAAATAAATCCGCCCCGGGCCCCAAGTGGTCCAGTTACGCCACTGCTCCCAAGACCCCGTAAAGACTGGCGGAGAAAAACTCGAACTAATACTCTGGAAACATCTGAACTCCCGAATGTTTCTAAATGGAGAAGGCAAGGAGAAAGCAACATGGTTGCAAACAAATGCATCACGATTGGCAAGGCATGGTATCATGTACATCTGACTGCATTGTAGTCAAGGCCCTCAGTGATTAGCAACGCGGCTTTGTAGTGTAGTCATGATTTCCCATTTAAAAAGCATGTTACGTTTAGTCAACCGATTTGGTCCAAAATAATTAGGCCTCTTGCCATGGACGTTATAAATGCGTATACAAAGTTTCACGAAAATACGATAAAGCGTAATTGAGTTATCCCGCGTACTGACACACGGATAGATGGACAGACTTTTCCCGTCCTCCACACAATCTCATAAATTACCATTCTGGCACTCGATAAGTTGAAAATCAATGTGCGAATATATCAATGTATTACAGGAATTGTTTCAAACCATTGTATTTCGGATTTATTCGCATTAAAATCCAGGAACAAATAGAGAGAGAGAGAGGCAAAGTTTGGTTTTATCGGATTTCGTTCATTCGCAGTTAAATAGAATGTACAAAATGTTATATACCAATAACACTAACCCTGTTAGTGTAAAAAGAAGCATTACGATTAAAGTAAACATAATAATAATAATAATAATAATAATAATAATAATAATAATGATTTATTTGCTTATAGACTTTTACAGGAAAAGTATCCAGCATCGTCACATTTAACATATTATTAACACTTTAGGCATTTGATATATTTTCAATAATTAGTTACAAATTACACTAATTAAATATCATTAAAAGCTAATTATAAAATTGCAATTTAATGTCATATTAAATTGCATTATAATTCATTATAAAATTACACTATTAAACATTAAAAAAACACTATAACCACATTTTAAAATTCTAAAACTTTATTAATATGAGTGTCAATAGTAAATTAGTTAATTAAGCTAAAATTCATCTAACCTATAGAGACATCTTTGTATCAGATAATTTTTAAGTGCAATGTTAAAATTTCCTTTCTGTTTCTTTTTTATTTCTATCGGTAACTTATTGTACAGTAAAATTCCCTTACTTAACGGATCTTTGTATGTTGAATTTTTATTTATTGTCACCCTGCGGTAGTCGGTTTCACCTCTTGTGCAGTGAGAATGTATGTCTTTATTTACTGGAGGCTGTTTTTTATTCCTAACATATATACCTACAGGCTAACTACTGTCAAGATTCTTTTGGTTATAAATATTTCTTTACATGATTGTCTATCACTAATCCCATATATACATCTCAGGCTCCTTTTTTGCAACACTAGTATTCTATCCATATTAGTTATTCCCGTTGCACCCCATACTTCTATACAATATTCTATGTGTGGTTGTTAAAAGTATGTTAAAAATAAAGGTTCCCATCAAGTGTGAAACGAGGCGTGTAAAATGGCAACAACAAATTCACTCAAAATGTAAAACGTAAACAAATGTTGATTGGAATCAGTGAACCACCGCCGATATCGGTAATAATTACTGCATGTATGTTATCGAGTTCTATAAGAGACTGCGATGCAATCGAAATTCATTAACTGTAAGCAAAACCAAATTGAAGGGGGCATCTCTGTGCATTATCAGTATTTATATTAATATGTAGATAACAGCTCAATCCAGCCAACACAATTGTGGGCTTTGGTTCTCGCCTCAAAATCAATACATTTCACTTAAAATGTACATTAATTTATTATATCTTTCCCTTAGACTAGTCCACTCATACGCTGTCTGTTTGATATTGACCAATAACGTTTAGCAGTTCCTCGGATATACACCAATCACGTTCGTTTATCTTATATTAGCCTTCCTTGGATCACAAGTATGCAATTTTTCTGATAAAACGTCAGCTCGTTAGTGCGCACGTAAGGCATCAATGTGCGGTGATCACATGCTGCCATTGGGCAGAATGAAAACATTATTTTATGCAACTTAACTTGTTTGAAAATTGAAATAATATAAATGTCCGTTGATTAAAAACACAATTTCCACGACGCCCTCCATGTTGTGATTTGAACTATTGATAACATTGGGAACTCAAATCGATTCGTGGACTATTCATTCATCTATCTTCCTCACTTCCCAGAGAAATGAAATAAAACCACTCATTATTGTCTTTTATCTTTTTATCATTTCTTTATAGTAGTAATTTCTGTCATATATTATTCAAGTAGGCCTAGTTAATGTTTGATTTTTTCTTTGTTTTTAATGTACGTTTCTTGAATTCAGGTACATATCATTTCTTGTTTTGTAAGCATGTACGGTCCATGCGGACTCATGCGATTGTTTGTATTGGAATTTGTAAAAAGTTAATTACTGTAATAAACACTTACATTACATTTATTTCACGTTTTCGCCCTGGCTGAGTGGTAGAGAAGGCCTTATGGTCTTAACTCCACCAGGTTAAATAAATAAATAAAATAAAATAAAAATGAATATTCATTGAAGTTAAAAATCAGTTGAAATTAACAGAAAACGTAATACATTAACAATAGAAAATAGATGCATATATATATATATAACATAATGCGTACTTGTGAGCTTTGTTTGATGTCTCATGATATTATGACCTGAATATTCAAACGAGTGTAAATAAAGTAGAATTTAAAATAGTAGTTAGTTTTTACCCTAAAAGATAACTGGCAAAAATAAATGCAAGAGAAAAAGTCACGAAAATTAAAATTCGAATCCCTCAGTCACCCTAGCTTCCGAAAATCCACAGCTCGTCTGTTTCCGTAGTTCAACATAAGATATTCTGCGTCTACTGAGGTAGGTGATATGTATCGGTTCCAGTGCCCAAACCTTAATAGGCCTAGAGCAGGGGAAGTCAACTACGTCTTGTGATGACGTTTGTGGAGCAAGAGCATGCGGATCCCTTGTGTGTGACGTCAGCAAGAGCGCACGGTAGTAGGGGTGTTTAGAAATTAGAGTACGCTAGATTTAGGTACTAGAGGACCTACTTTAGCTCTGTGGGTAAACAACTTCTGGTTGGAAATACGGAGCATTTTTCAAAGTTAATGCAAGTATGCGATCCTGATAGTGTTCTCTCTGCAGAACATGTGTTAGTTCTGCAAAACATTCTTCTTCAGTTCGAATCGAGGTTTCAGGATGTGGAAAACCTTTCTCCAATGTTTAAACTTTTTGCTACCCCATATTCAGTTAATGTCAGACGTTCCTTGCCGGTATCAGTTGGAACTGCTAAACATACAATGCGACGATCTGTTAAAGGACAAATATGAACGTAAAGTGGTCTTGGGTAACTTTTTCAGAAATTTCTCTGAAACCAGATTCCCGAAACTTGCCGCACGAATATTATGTAATTTTGGATCGACATATGTGGCCGAACAATTTTTTTCACTAATGAAATGTGCAAAGCTCAAATCAAGAAGTACATTGTCAAATCACAACCTAAATGTAGTCTTCGATTAAATATTGCTCAAACATTACGTCCCAACATTGATAAACTTGTTAAAGAAAAAAGAGACAGGAAAGTCAGAAAATTGTTACTGTAATCTTGTATCATCTAAGGTGCAGACGAGCTCGTATGGTAATTAATTCAGTTCATTTTTTTGTTATTTTTATTGTAGTGAATTTTGTTAATTCAAATGATAGTATTGTCTATTTTTGTCAAAGAACATAGATTTTGTGGAAAGGCAATTGTTCTCACAGAATAGAAAAATAGAAATATCTATAATATGTTAAACTACTGTGCTGTAATTAACCGATAAACTATCAAGAAGATCGATTGATGTTTCATCAACTCGGAAACACGTATTGCGTAAGTTCTAACCCCCTAAATTCCCGCTGCCCGCAATACTAATGCTCCTCTCTTCCCCCCTGTTCACTGATGCCACCATTTCACATGCTCCTCGCAGAGGTATTACGCGAGCAGTGAGAGCAGAAAGCAGTGACGTCACAGAGCAACCTTCTGTCTTCCCCTGGCCTAGAGGATCTCAAGATCACACGCTACTCATTCCTAGAGAAAGTGAACCATCTCTCCTACTAGCACAGCCGCCTTCAAACTGAGTTCCCTTAACAAGTATAGAACATCCAGTTCTTTCAGATTTGAGACATGAATTTCGCAGCGCATTTTTTAAATTCACCGTGTTGACGGGCCACTGTTTTCTGGAGTCTGTGTTTCGATGTCTGTGTATTCCAAAATCAGCTGTTGGGATGGGTTGGCACTAATAAGTAATTGTCATGGTTGTTACTACTGTTAGCCAAAGACGCAAGAGGAAACTTGTCCATACAACTCTGACTATTGTAGACGGAGGTACAAGAAACAGTATAATAGCATTGCATTACTGCCATCTATACGCACGAGGTGCATGTTGCACTGTATTCACTGTGTCCTGCTGCCGTGCAACGTGAATCAGGTGAGCTAAGTTACACGTTCTTTCGGATAACTTGTCTAAAATTCCGTTCACCGGTTTTCGGCATGCAAAATGCTTGATAGTTGTTCTTCATTCGGCATTGTACTTCCTCTGCCTGTACTATAGCTGCTATAGGTGGAGAATTATTGTTTTCCACCCACAAGTTATGATTGAACAACTTGCTTATAATGGAAATTTGGATACTCTATGGAAACTATGCATATACAAATACTTATATGTTAATGGATGCTAAAATATGCTCGTTGCATAATATACTAATCTCGCTGTAATCAGTTTATACATGATTTTAGATAGGGATGAAGTAAATATACCTTCCAACGCAACATTAAAAGAAGTTAAATGAGCTTAGACTTCCATTTGAATAACTTACAGAGCGAATGGTTACAACAAGGGGAGTTTGATTTCAAAGAAGTGCAAGTCTCTGTATGTGACTTCCTCACTTCACTTACAGGAAAAACTTCCTCTTCTTCTTTCCTAACAAAGAAAAGATTTTGATACACTCTCCTACAAAGTCGGTGACCCTTGTCCACTGACAGCCAGTAAATCTAACTTGAATTCCTGTTGGGGAAACTTTCCCTTCTTTTTTTCAAAACAGGATAATGCTTTGTGGGAAAAAAGTTTGAAACTTCTGTGTATAGTTTGGTTTCATTTCACTTCCCAAGGCGATGGCCGGTTTCGTTCAAGATCTCATAATTCATTTAGAGGAGAAAAGAAATTCTATATAGGTAATGAGGAAAGACAGATTACCTATACTACTCAGTTAGCAGAACACTCATCAAACATAGCAAGCGGTGATCGACGAAGTCAGTCACAGAAGATGTTTGCATTCGATTCCCGAACACGACAAATATCCCCTGCACATTTTTAGCAAAGTGCCATTTCTCACAGTTACACGGGGATTCTGGACATAAGACATAAGACAGTTTGATGAGGTACTTATATAACACAAGTAACAAATTGCCTATGCTGATAATTCCCTTTGAACTTTTCTTGGACAATTGACTAGCTTCAAAAATTAAATTAGCCCAATGAGAATCGTACTACACTGATAGTATAATCATTAATCAGGTATGTAATATTTTGGATTCATGCAGAAAAGCTCAAGGTATCGTCTCTGCTTTTGAAAATGTAATAATAAACTTCATATTGAAGATAACACGTCTTACATTCAGGGCCAGTTCCATAAAAAGTAGATCCAAGTTTAAGCCCAACTTATAATTTTCGTTGTATAAAAGCTAATCCATGATTGTTCCACCTTCATCTAATATCAAATTTAATCAGCAAACTTATTTCATCATATTATCGTATTGAATGTCAGTTTTAGATTTTCTTTTGTCTCAGTTGCTGTTAGATCGTTGTTTGTTGCTGTTACAGTAAAAGAAAAAGAGATAGTGAAAAGAAGACAGTAAATAAAAACGGACGTGGGTAGGCTACGGGTGCTGTATTCTTCAATGATTCCTTTTAAAGAAAAACAACAATTTAACATCCAGCACAACAGCAGCTTATACACTGCAGAAATCATAGCAATCCGTCAGGCGATCATGAGCCTTAGAAACATACAAGGTGCTAATATAATTATTTTCTCCGATTCACAAAGCGCTCTGGAATCAATAACTACTAATAATATACACACTAAGTTCTCATGGCTTGAAGTCGGTAATAAACAATTGATCAAAGAAATCCTTGCTAATAACTCTCTCCGATTTGTTGGGATACCAGGTCATCATAATATTACAGGCAATGAAATTGCTGACCAATTAGCAAAACAGGCTACTGAACTCCATGCTCAGGAAAAATATCCAATGAATATACAAGATTACATCGCCTATCGTCTACGCATACATAGGCCTACCCCTCCGAAGCAAGATAAACCCTGGTTCCTAAAAGTTCCTGCTTCTCGTTCCGAAATATCCATCTTATATAAAGTGAAATTCAAAACGGCTATCACACCATACTTTCTACATAGGATCAAAAGGAAGGATTCTCCACAATGCCACTGTGGTCAGCTTGGCACCATTGAACACATACTTTTTCCTGTCCAGAAGCCAATACTAGAACTCATGACTTTTATAACGAACTAGCATGTGCCCGCGGCTTCGCCCGCGATAATTATTTCAAAAATTAAAAATTAAGAGCATAATAGTTAAATCATTATATTTATTAACACCTAAATCACGTGGACTACATACCACGATTAGATAGCGTCGCCTGGTAAAAGCGACCTCAGATTCGATTTCCTTGGCCCAGAATACCCCTGTACAGTGAGTTTCGTCCAAATCGAACAATGTTTGACCATATTTAGGCCTATCTCTCTTCAGTGTAGGTTGAAAATTTCATATGTCTACGGGCCTTGACATTCTAAACAAATGAATCGACCAGCGTTGGCTTACAACAATCTAGCGATCGCGATGCTATTATAACAACGGTATGACAAAAATAGTCAAAGCCAACTGCAATTGATTTGACATTGAAATGTATTACTGAAATCTGATGCTTCGACAGCGCTAAAATCACGTTTTCTGCCAGTTTTTCACTCACAACTCGCGAACGAAAGCTAAAATTAAAAATCCGGCTTCGATGCGCATTCGCCCACCTTTCAGCCCATCTTTGTTTAAAATTGCAGATCTCTGCGTTCAGTAGATTTCGCTGGGCATCGTGGACAGACAGACAAACACGTCCTTTTATTATTTTAAGATAGCATGTGCCCGCGACAATTATTTCAAAAATTAAAAATTAAGAGCATAATAGTTAAATCATTATATTAACACCTAAATCATGTAGACTATATATCACGTTTAGACAGCATCACCTGGTAAAAGCGACCTCAGATTCGAGTTCCTTGGCCCAGAAAACCCCTGTATAGTGAGTTTCGTCCAAATCGAACAACGTTTGACCATATTTAGGCTAATATTGATTATCCCTATAATAATAATAATAATAATAATAATAATAATAATAATAATAATAATAATAATAATAATAATAATAATCATCCTCTTCGGTGTAGGTTGAAAATTTCATATGTCTGCGTGCCTTGACATTAAAAACAAAACAAGATTTCGCTGGGCATCGCGGACATACAGACAGTCAGACACTTCCTTTTATTAATATAGATTACGTACAGCATATGGGTACAGCCCTTGGAACTTAACAGCATTTACTGAGGATCAACCATACAAAGCAGCAAGCGCATTATCAAGATTCCTACATAAGTGCAAAATGAAACTGTAAAAGTTAGATAATACAAAGTACATAATTTTGAGTTAATAACATCAACCACATGTACGGACGTCAAAATCCCAGGGTATGACGTCTATCTATATTAATAAAAGGAAGTGTCTGTCCTCCGTCTGTCCTCCGTCTGTCCTTCTGTCTGTCCGCGATGCCCAGCGAAATCTACTCAACGCAGAGATCTGAAATTTTATACATAGGCGGACTAAAGGGTCGGAATGTGCACCTCGAAGCCGGAATTTTAATTTTCGCTTTCGTTCGTGAGTTATGAGTGAAAAACGGGCAGAAAACGTGTATTTATTCCGTTTTCGAAGCATGAGTTTTCAGTAATACAAATCAATTACACTAGGCTTTGGCTATTTTTGTCATACCTTCGACATAAAAGCATCGCGATCTCTTGAATGTTGTAGCTCACGCTGGTCGATTCATTTGTTTTTAATGTCAAGGCACGCAAACATAATATGAAATTTTCATCCTACACCGAAGAGGATTATTATTATTATTATTATTATTATTATTATTATTATTATTATTATAGGGATAATCAATATTAGCCTAAATATGGTCAAACGTTGTTCGATTTGGACGAAACTCACTATACAGGGGTTTTCCGGGCCTAGGAACTCGAATCTGAGGTCGCTTTTACCAGGTGACGCTATCTAATCGTGATATGTAGTCCACATGATTTAGGTGTTATTATAATGATTAGGGCCCGGATGTTTATGACATGTCATATTTTTTCCTTTGTGATGTTACCATAGCAAATATAATTTAAACATGACATCATCTAATGTGATTAGAATTATGCAATTTTCATTGGTCATATAATGTCATATTTTAGCTTTTTCAGTATTTTTTGTCATTTTTCCGTCATTTTTCATATTATGATTATATTTTCAATCATTTTTCATTTTTTCCCATGCTTTTGTTTTTTTTTAGTCCATTTTCATTTATTTGCTTACAGCCGTCTCAGAGATGGGATTTGAACACCTCTGAATTGTTGCTTGTAACTTATCAGTATTTTCTTTCTAAAAATACTTTCACAAAATATACGTTGGCCTACGTATATTTCTGAGAATTAGGAGAAAGAGAGAGAGGCGTAAAAAGGGACAGATGCAAAGAAAGCGAACGGAGATATTAGGATGGCTATTGTCAGTTTTCATAGCAAGGTCAACTAACTGCTTCTGAAAAATAACTTGAGCAGGTAGAAGTTCTTCTTGGGGGTGCCAAGGGGAAAGGGTGATAGGAAGGAACAACCATCCCTCAGTTGTTGAAAAGATTTCGCTGCATGGTGTGCTTCATCGCAATCTCAATACTCTTGGTTTATCATGCCTAAAACTAAGGGTCCGATAAGTGAAAAACTGAGAGCATTTGTACGGGAGTTTGGAGATAAGCATTTCAGTACAGATGACACAATTCTGTTCTGTAAGCTGTGCGAAGTTAAGGTAGAATCTAAAAAGCGATTTAATGTACAACAGCACTGCAGTACGTCAAAACACAAAAACAATTTGACTCGAAATGTTGCATCAGAGAACCGCCAACAGCACATGTTTGAGAAGATTTCGTCATCGTCCACCACAAGCAAAATGTCTGATTTTAACAAGGATTTATGTACAATGATGATGTCTGCGAATATACCGCTGGAGAAAGTTAATAATCAGCACTTCAGCAATTTTCTGCAGAAATACACTAATCAGCACATTCCTAATGCAACAACACTTCGCAAGAACTACGTGACTACTTGTTACGAAGATGTTTTAAATAGGATACGATCTTGCGTCGCTGATAACAAGATCTGGGTTTCTATGGATGAAACCAGCGACGCTGAAGGAAGGTACGTAGCAAACGTTGTTGTTGGTGTTTTAAGGGAAGACCGACCAGGTGAAAAATTTCTCATTTCTTGTGAAGCATTGGAGAGGACTAACCACTCAACTATTGCTGTTACCTTCGACAACGCATTGAATCTGTTGTGGCCTGAGGGAGTGAAGAGAGAAAATGTTCTTCTTCTAGTATCTGATGCAGCTCCCTACATGGTGAAAGCTGGCAAAGGTCTGCAGCTTCTCTACCCTAAATTGATACATGTAACATGCATTGCACATGCACTACATAGGGTTGCAGAAGAAATCCGGGGAAATTATCCTGATGTGGACAAGTTAATTGCAACAGTAAAAAAGATCTTCATCAAAGCTCCACTTCGAGTGCAGAAATTCAAGGAAATTGCCTCTTCTGTTCCTTTGCCTCCCCAGCCCATCCTCACACGTTGGGGAACGTGGCTTAATGCTGCAAACTACTACTGTACCAACTACAATGTTATCGAAGATGTTGTCAATGAGTTCAACGAAGGCGAAGCTTCCTCCATCAAAACTGCAAAGACGCTATTTTCAAATTCTACAATGACCGGGGACCTCGCTTATATTAAGTCAAATTTCAGTATAATATCAACAACAATCACACAATTAGAAGAAACTGGTGTTAAACTCTGTGATGCTCTTCACCTTGTGACAAATGTGGAAAGTGAGTTAAGGGCTGCACGTGGTAAAGTTGGTGATTGCGTGAAAGCAAAACTACAGCGTGTGCGAGGTCGGAACGAAGGGTACTCTACACTTTGCAAGATTGGCGACATTCTAACAAGTGGTAAGCCAGTGACATTCCAGGAAGGTGAGCCTGAATTCGACAGTAATGATTTGACTTATTTCAAATATGCCCCAATAACATCCTGCGACGTTGAGCGGTCTTTCTCCCGATATAAGTCAATGCTGAGTGAAAATAGAAGATCGTTTTCATTTGAAAACTTTAAAATGCATGCGATCTGTTATTGCAATTCTTTGTGACCGTCCATCATAATGAAACATTTCTTTCATTTTGTGTAGTGTCGAGTGTGTCTTATTGTTTGTTTAAATAAATTCAAAAATGTATTAATAAAGATTAATATTATTATTTATTAATGTGTTCTCATAAAATTTTAATTGAAAAAACCAACAAGATTTTGAAAAAATAAATTGTCTCTAGGTCATATTATTAGTCATATTTCGCCATTTTTTAGGTTATAAAGGCTTGCATATTTCTAACATTTTTAGGTCATAAACATCCGGGCCCTAATAATGAGTAGTATGGTTTTCCCACCTACTCCTAGGGTGGAGTCGCGATACTGTCCCGCAACATTGGGTGGAGCAGGGGCAAAGTCCGCATCGACCAAAGTCCACAAATGACGTCATCCAAGATGGCGGCGCGCTAGACCACGTGACCGGCAGTAGGTTTCATATTACAGCACGGTTCCCACGAAGCGGAAATGCAACGTCATCAGTTTTCAGTAAGATGTTTATTTCACTATGGTCCTGGGATCGACTCAACCTGGAGTAAATGCGACCGTTGCCTAAGGCTGTTAACCTTATTATTATTATTATTATTATTATTATTATTATTATTATTATTATTATTATTATTATTATTATTATCAGACGCAGTTGGAAATGTAGAGAAGCGTTATTTTATTCCTTCAAGTATTTTTTTTTATAATTATATTTCACATACAGTTTTTCCGTAAGATGTCTATTTATCTAAAAAATAGCCCTGAGGTCATCTCAACCTAGGTTTGCCGATTAGCGTTTAATATAATTTTTACTTTGGTCCTATGGTAAAGGCGGCCGGTGCGTAAAACTCATGCTGGGGTCTTTAGAGGGGATATATTATGATAATAATTACAGGTTTTTTTAATGCCGATACAGAAAGCCAGTGAATGTTTTTAATCACTTGCATACAGAGATTTGTAACACGTATTTAGAATCTCAACTCGCAAGATTTCTACTCACCTTGCATCACTAAACAGTGGTCATATGCAGACGCAAGCGTTCTAGTATGTCTTATCTCGCACTCGTGTCACCTACATTTCATCTCTTTAATTCTCCATTCATAACAGTGATATTTCATTTATCCATTTAATCTTTAAATCCTAGTTTATTAATCTACCTAGTGCTTTTATTAATTTATTGCTTTGAAGCGGACTTGGTTATAATAGTCCTTACGGTTGCTCCTGGTGAAAATAGAAAAATGGTTTTCAATGCACGGTTTTAGCGAGAGATTTGAAATTCTAATACGTAATTCTTTAGAAAATGGCTTCTAGCGCGTAATTTAAAATTATGAACAAATGACATTGTGGCAGATTTGTAGTATATTTTTACGAGAGAGTTCATTTCACAATAGGTATCATATTACCAAAGTCAGCATTTTATTTTCTACGTTTTGTCACGCAATCCCCGCGGATCATATTAAGTCTTTGTTCATACGAACTAAAACATAATGCTACGACAGCATTTTTTTCCAAACGTATCTTCAAACAAAAGTTTAATTTCTTTATTCATATACAAGAAATGATATGATGTTGATTCAACAAATTCTTTATTTATGACGTCATCATTACAATCAGGCTCATGCATGCTTCAAGGTCTTACACGGCACGTGTGCGGAAGTTAAGTAGGTCACACATCTCATATTACAGAACAAGTCTCTGCAAGTCACGGCTAGCTCACGGCGTTAGTATATAAGGCGATGACGTCACCGCATCACATTCACTTCTTCGCAGACCGTCGCCGACTACACATCATGGAGAGCTCGTCCGCCGTCGTCTTCCAATGTGGTGAGTGTACCTCCGCATTTAAACATAGAAGGAATTTACAAAGACACATCAACCAACATCATAAGAAAAGTGACTACAAGTGTGAAATATGCGGTGTGATATTTACACGAAGTGATGTGCTAAAAAGACATGCACGAGAAAATCATACCGTTACTGCCTTCACCTGTAACATTTGTCACTCCAACTTCTCATCGGCACGAAACTTAAGTAGACACCAGGAGAGGAGCCACCACCCAGCAACAAGGGACGCTGTCAATCGCATTGGGCTGTATCACCAGGCAGGCCACTTGTACTTTCCTGCTGAAGCCGGGACATCATACAACGGAGGCGAGACCTCGAGGATTCCCGTGCATGGTGGTGGTCAAAGCCAGGAACCCGCCCGATTACAGGTACGTTTTATTACATTATCAAACATGTTTTTCAAAATGTAAATACATACATCATAGTAGTGGTGTAACACATGTCCACATTTTATTTTTATAGGTCGGAGCGAGGAGCTACGTTGCGGACGATGCCAGACAAAACAACACCGATCGCTTCCATCTACCAGCCCATAGCGGGGACGGAGTAGCCCACCCACCGATGGTTGTAGAGGAGGCCACGCCTTCAGGTGTACGTTTACAGGTATGTAGTGAAATTATTATTATTTCAGTGATTGTACAAGATATTATTATTATTTTTATTTCTATGGTGGTACAAGACATCGAACTTATTTTTTCCTTATAAAACTCAGTATTACTTTTTCTATGTTACTGAATGGATAAAAAGCAAGACAGAAAACTTAATTTTGTTAATTTTTTCCACGTTACTGAATGTGAGACTTTATATTTCAATGATTAAACAAGACAGAAAACTTATTTTTTATCAAGAGATAAAACTTAATATTATTTTTTATATTAGTACAGAACGGATAAAATCAAGACATTAAACTCATAAATCTTAATATTTTATATTTCTGTTGTTATAGAATGCCAGACCAGTGAGTGCACAGACTTCCACCCGTCCACATGATGACCTATACCAACCTGGACCTTCAGGTGTACAACCACAGGTATGTAGTGAAATTATTATTATTTCAGTGATTGTACAAGCCAACAATCTTATTTCTTTTATGATAAAACTTAATATTATTTTTTTATATTAGTACAGAGCGGCTAAAATCAAAACATTAAACTCATAAATCTTAATATTTTATATTTCTTTGTTATATATGCGTTTGCAGGTATAATATTATTATGATTATTATGCAAGACAACAAACTTATTTCTTTTATGATAAAACTTAATATTATTTTCTATATTAGTACAGAACTGATAAAATCAAGACATAAAACTCATAAATCTTAATATTTTATTTTTCTATTGTTACAGAACACAGAGTCCAACCGTCAGTCGCGACCTAGCGTTTCCATGCTTATGCGTGATATTCCACAGGTATGTACAGTGAAATGTCTTAGTGTTTTATTATTCCATTCGATTATAAAAAGTCTCGATTGCTAATGTCGATATTTTTTCGTTATTACAGAGTCAAGGTGGAATGGATCGCACCGCTATGACCAACTCACCATCGGCGGAAACATGTGAGTTTTTACCCGTCGAAACAGCGTTCAGGTCACGACTGGCAACATATGCTGCATTAGATGTTCCAGCCGGCGATATGGAGTCTATCCTGTCGTCGTGCCAGTATAAAATTGAAAACCTTCTGTCAGAGTCACTATCAAAATTTGCATCAATTAAATTTAATATTTTTGTAGAGTGTGAATTTAAACATCTAGAGCTAAATTCTTGTTTGAGAAATTTTAAGACTAAAAACGAAGCGCTGCTCAAAACATCAAATATTCACGAAGTAGTATCTAAACACATTTCTAAAATTCAGGCTGAGATGCAAGATAGTGAATTGCGAGGGTCTGGGTGGTTTTACAATAAAATCCACAAAATTGAAATTCGTGTGAATGAGTACATGCCATTTGCAGGGCGTAGGCATATGATCCTCCCTGGTAAATTCCAGCATCTGAAGTCATTAATTAATATTGATAATGATGATGAATTTTGTTTCAAGTATTGTGTATTATCAAAATTTATTGAGTCTGATAAGGATTTGTGGGCCAGTTATCTTACCAGACCAGAGTTGAGCGACAAGTACGACTGGAACTGTGTGAAATTCCCCGTTTCGATTCATGATATTGAAAAGTTTTCCAAAAGAAACAATATTTCGATCAATGTTTTCGGCCTCGAGGAAAAGCGGGATGGGAACAACATTTCTCATTTCGTGTTTCCTATCAGAATTGTTGAAAAGGAATTAGATGATCACAGAGATCTTTTGTTTGTATGTAACGAGGAAAATTCACATTACATCGTCATTTCAGATTTCGATGCTTTTGTAAAACCATTCATAATATCCGACAAACATAAAATCAGAGTTTGCAAACGGTGTTTTACACATTTTCAAGCGTACGATGGTAAGTCTGCTGACGTAAGGTTGAAAGAGCATTTGGCCTTATGCAACTCATTCAGCCCAGTCAGATGCGAAATTCCTAAAAATCCTGAAGTCGTATTCAACAAGCCCGAATATTCGCAAAAGATCAGATTTGTCATCTATGCGGATTTCGAGTGTTTGCTGGAACCGATATCAGGATGTTTGGGAGATCCGCAGAAAAGCTGGACAACTCCTTATCAGAAGCATAAACCTTTTAGTTATTGTTATTTTATCAAAGATGCTGAGGGCGCATATTCTCAATTGAGACTTTTTAGAGGGGAGGATGCCAGTGGCGAGTTTATGCGCTCGCTCGTTGCTGATGCTAAAGAAATTGATAAAATCTTGAACAGTGTAAATAAGCCCATGACCCCTCTGACAGAAGATGAAATTAGGGTATACAATAGCTCTACTATTTGTCATATTTGTGGTGAGGGTAACTTTACCGATGTGAACTATAAAGTAAGGGACCATTGCCATGTTAGTGGTCGGTTCAGAGGAGCCGCCCACAGAAATTGTAATTTGAATTATAGGAACCAGGCATTTGTCCCTATTGTTTTACATAACCTGACCAACTACGATGCTCATTTCATTGTGACAGAACTTGGATTCGATGAAAACCGAATCAATGTTATTTGTAATAGTCAAGAAAAGTATGTCACATTTTCCAAATTTATTCCCTCCTCTTATTTGAAGAGGGGAGGTATGGAGTTAAGATTTATAGATTCGTTTCGGTTCATGGCAAGCAGCCTGGAAAAGCTAGCAAACAATCTTCCTAAAGATAAATTTATAGAAACAGCAAAAGTATTTGGTGAAAACGCCGATTTGGTGTGTCGAAAGGGAGTGTTTCCCTACGACTACGTCACCTCAGTTGAAATTTTGAAGGAGAAGAAATTGCCTCCCAAAGATGCATTTTATAATAGACTCGTGAATGAGAACGTCTCTGACCAAGACTACTCTCATGCGAGAAACGTTTGGAATTCTTTCTCGATCAGATCATTAGGAGAATATTCAGACTTGTATTTAAAATCCGATGTTTTGATTTTGACCGACGTCTTTGAAAACTTTAGACAGATGTGTTTTGAGACGTACGGAATGGATTGTTTGTACTATTCCACAGTTCCAGGCTTTGCTTACTCAGCTATGTTGAAGTTCACAAAGGTAAAATTACCGCTTTTGACCGATATGGATATGATCCAAATGTTTGAACGCGGGATAAGAGGTGGAATTTGTCAGTGTGTGACAAGGCACGCTGTTGCAAACAATAACATGTGTGATGAATATGATGAGTCTACAAAAAAATCTTTTCTTTATTATGTCGATGCCAATAACCTTTATGGTTATGCGATGTCCCAGGCATTGCCGTCAGGCGAGTTCCGCTGGCTCGACAAACATGAGATAGCGTCCTTTGACATCATGTCCATACCGGTCAATTCTAAATTAGGATATGTGCTTGAGGTAGACATTGAGTATCCAGACCATCTTCACGATGCTCATTCTGATCTCCCTTTCTGTGCGGAGATGAAATTTCCTTCAGGCAGCAGAAACAAAAAATTATTAACTACTTTGGAGCCAAAAGAAAAATATGTCGTTCATCACACGGTACTTAAGCAAGCCGTGCAACACGGACTGAGGTTATCCAAGATCCATAGAGTTATCGAATTTCAACAAAGCTGCTGGTTGAAACCCTACATTGACTTTAACACGGCCAAGCGTAGAGCTGCAGCCAACAACTTTGAGAAAGACTTTTTTAAATTGATGAATAACGCCGTTTTTGGCAAGACTATGGAAAATGTGAGGAAACGTATCAATTTTCGGCTTGTATCAAGTGAGAAGGAAATTCGAAAGCTGGTAGCCAAAAGTAACTTTATGGATAGAACAATTTATAACGAAAACTTGGTTGGTGTCCATCTAGCAAAAACTAGTTTAGTGTTTGATAAGGCCATCTATGTTGGCATGTCTATTTTGGAAATTTCGAAAACTAGGATGTATGAGTTCCATTATGATACCATGAAAAATTTTTATAAAGAAGGATTGAAATTGTGCTACATGGACACGGACAGCTTCGTCTATAGAATTGAAACGGATGACCTCTTCCGTGATATGACGCATTTCCGAGATGAGCTGGATACTAGCGTCTACCCACCCGAACATCCCTTGTATTCAAACGAAAACAAGGCGGTGGTTGGGAAATTCAAAGATGAAGGAGCTGGTCACTCCATAAAGGCGTTCGTAGGTCTGCGAGCGAAAATGTACGCCATAAAATTTAATGATATGGTAATCAAAAAATTGAAAGGCGTTAAGAAAAACGTCATTGACAAAGATGTCAACTTTGAAGATTATGTTGGTTGTCTACAGAGCGGACAGTCAACATTCTCGTTAAACAGATCCATCAGATCATACAAACATAACGTATTTTCAATTTCGATGAATAAATTAACTTTATCTGGCAACGACGATAAGCGTCATATTATGGAAAATGGCGTGGACACTCTCGCTCACGGACACTACAAAATCAGGGAGGAGGAGTGTGATGATGAACCTCCTACTAAAAAATGTAAACTGTAAAAATGTATATTTGTTTATAGACTTTGCTTTATGAAATATTATCTGTGATTTATATGATGTAAGAAAGAATCAATATTTATATTCTGTATGATGTATGATACATTAAACGATGTATGAAGCATTAAAATGCTACTGTTATCCCATGATTTTTTTATTATATGATGTATGATACAATATTTGTAATACTTATGATGTGAGAATTGTAATACATATGATATGAGAAATATTATACTTTGTATAATCTATGTTAAAATAAAATATTAAACAGATGCATTATCTTTAATGTTATCCCCAAGCTTAAAAAAATCCCACTCCCTACACATATACCTCCATCCCCCCTCTTTTTTCTAGGCAGAACTAGTCTAGACTGGTTTTTTCTAGACAGAACTAGTATGGATTGGATTTCTCTAGACTGAACTAGTACGGACTGGTTTCTTCTAGGTAGATCTAGTCTGGACTGGTTTTTTCTAGTCAGAACTAGTCTGGACGTAGTCCACGACGGTAAGTATCCTTTTTTTTTTTTTTTTTTTTTTATCAAGAACAAGAACAAGAAATATAACAAGAACAAGACTGGCTTTTGTCTAGTTAGAACTAGTTTTAACTGGCTTTTGTCTAGTTAGAACTAGTTTTACGCTTTTTATTTGGTGGTTAGTCCTTGTTCTCGTCTGGTCTCGACCTCGTCTAGGTCTCGGTTTACTTCTCGGTCTACTTCTCTGTATAATTCTCGTTCTTGGTCCACTTCTCGGTACCAATCTTAAAGAACTGGTCTTATGTATTTACCACAAGAACCAGAACAAGAACAACATCGCCATTATAGTCATGTTTGCTTAAGGATTTGGAATGATGTGATACATATTATAACGAGAAACTATATAAAACAGACGGCTCATTTTTGTAGACTTTTTCATAAGTCATCACTAAGAATATTCTATCTGACTAGGACATGTACGTATGGAACATGGAAATCCTGTACATTGGTTTATATATTTTCTTTTTATTGTATTCATCACCCATTATTCATATCCCAACTTATAGTGGAAGACATTATATCACAGCATCGGTTAGGTTTGGATAGGATAGTTTAGGTTAGCATAGGTTAGGTTAGCAGGATGATATTTTAAAATTATTTCTACATTAATGAAAATTCTAAGTTAGGTTAGGTAGATTATGTTGGGTTAGGTTAGGTTATGGAAGGTTAGGTTATGTTAGGTTAGGTTAGGTTATGATAGGTTACGTTAGGTTAGCAGGATATTTTAAAATCATTTCTACATTGATAGAAAGGCTAAGTTCCTTGGTACATTTTATCAATGTTACTAGAAATAATCATCATCATTTCTACATTGATAGAAAGGCTAAGTTCCTTGGCACATTTTATCAATGTTTCTAGAAATAATTTTAAAATATCGTCCTGCTAAGGATACTTACCGTCGTGGACTACGTCCAGACTAGTTCTGACTAGAAAAAACCAGTCCAGACTAGATCTACCTAGAAGAAACCAGTCCGTACTAGTTCAGTCTAGAGAAATCCAATCCATACTAGTTCTGTCTAGAAAAAACCAGTCTAGACTAGTTCTGCCTAGAAAAAAGAGGGGGGATGGAGGTATATGTGTAGGGAGTGGGATTTTTTTAAGCTTGGGGATAACATTAAAGATAATGCATCTGTTTAATATTTTATTTTAACATAGATTATACAAAGTATAATATTTCTCATATCATATGTATTACAATTCTCACATCATAAGTATTACAAATATTGTATCATACATCATATAATAAAAAAATCATGGGATAACAGTAGCATTTTAATGCTTCATACATCGTTTAATGTATCATACATCATACAGAATATAAATATTGATTCTTTCTTACATCATATAAATCACAGATAATATTTCATAAAGCAAAGTCTATAAACAAATATACATTTTTACAGTTTACATTTTTTAGTAGGAGGTTCATCATCACACTCCTCCTCCCTGATTTTGTAGTGTCCGTGAGCGAGAGTGTCCACGCCATTTTCCATAATATGACGCTTATCGTCGTTGCCAGATAAAGTTAATTTATTCATCGAAATTGAAAATACGTTATGTTTGTATGATCTGATGGATCTGTTTAACGAGAATGTTGACTGTCCGCTCTGTAGACAACCAACATAATCTTCAAAGTTGACATCTTTGTCAATGACGTTTTTCTTAACGCCTTTCAATTTTTTGATTACCATATCATTAAATTTTATGGCGTACATTTTCGCTCGCAGACCTACGAACGCCTTTATGGAGTGACCAGCTCCTTCATCTTTGAATTTCCCAACCACCGCCTTGTTTTCGTTTGAATACAAGGGATGTTCGGGTGGGTAGACGCTAGTATCCAGCTCATCTCGGAAATGCGTCATATCACGGAAGAGGTCATCCGTTTCAATTCTATAGACGAAGCTGTCCGTGTCCATGTAGCACAATTTCAATCCTTCTTTATAAAAATTTTTCATGGTATCATAATGGAACTCATACATCCTAGTTTTCGAAATTTCCAAAATAGACATGCCAACATAGATGGCCTTATCAAACACTAAACTAGTTTTTGCTAGATGGACACCAACCAAGTTTTCGTTATAAATTGTTCTATCCATAAAGTTACTTTTGGCTACCAGCTTTCGAATTTCCTTCTCACTTGATACAAGCCGAAAATTGATACGTTTCCTCACATTTTCCATAGTCTTGCCAAAAACGGCGTTATTCATCAATTTAAAAAAGTCTTTCTCAAAGTTGTTGGCTGCAGCTCTACGCTTGGCCGTGTTAAAGTCAATGTAGGGTTTCAACCAGCAGCTTTGTTGAAATTCGATAACTCTATGGATCTTGGATAACCTCAGTCCGTGTTGCACGGCTTGCTTAAGTACCGTGTGATGAACGACATATTTTTCTTTTGGCTCCAAAGTAGTTAATAATTTTTTGTTTCTGCTGCCTGAAGGAAATTTCATCTCCGCACAGAAAGGGAGATCAGAATGAGCATCGTGAAGATGGTCTGGATACTCAATGTCTACCTCAAGCACATATCCTAATTTAGAATTGACCGGTATGGACATGATGTCAAAGGACGCTATCTCATGTTTGTCGAGCCAGCGGAACTCGCCTGACGGCAATGCCTGGGACATCGCATAACCATAAAGGTTATTGGCATCGACATAATAAAGAAAAGATTTTTTTGTAGACTCATCATATTCATCACACATGTTATTGTTTGCAACAGCGTGCCTTGTCACACACTGACAAATTCCACCTCTTATCCCGCGTTCAAACATTTGGATCATATCCATATCGGTCAAAAGCGGTAATTTTACCTTTGTGAACTTCAACATAGCTGAGTAAGCAAAGCCTGGAACTGTGGAATAGTACAAACAATCCATTCCGTACGTCTCAAAACACATCTGTCTAAAGTTTTCAAAGACGTCGGTCAAAATCAAAACATCGGATTTTAAATACAAGTCTGAATATTCTCCTAATGATCTGATCGAGAAAGAATTCCAAACGTTTCTCGCATGAGAGTAGTCTTGGTCAGAGACGTTCTCATTCACGAGTCTATTATAAAATGCATCTTTGGGAGGCAATTTCTTCTCCTTCAAAATTTCAACTGAGGTGACGTAGTCGTAGGGAAACACTCCCTTTCGACACACCAAATCGGCGTTTTCACCAAATACTTTTGCTGTTTCTATAAATTTATCTTTAGGAAGATTGTTTGCTAGCTTTTCCAGGCTGCTTGCCATGAACCGAAACGAATCTATAAATCTTAACTCCATACCTCCCCTCTTCAAATAAGAGGAGGGAATAAATTTGGAAAATGTGACATACTTTTCTTGACTATTACAAATAACATTGATTCGGTTTTCATCGAATCCAAGTTCTGTCACAATGAAATGAGCATCGTAGTTGGTCAGGTTATGTAAAACAATAGGGACAAATGCCTGGTTCCTATAATTCAAATTACAATTTCTGTGGGCGGCTCCTCTGAACCGACCACTAACATGGCAATGGTCCCTTACTTTATAGTTCACATCGGTAAAGTTACCCTCACCACAAATATGACAAATAGTAGAGCTATTGTATACCCTAATTTCATCTTCTGTCAGAGGGGTCATGGGCTTATTTACACTGTTCAAGATTTTATCAATTTCTTTAGCATCAGCAACGAGCGAGCGCATAAACTCGCCACTGGCATCCTCCCCTCTAAAAAGTCTCAATTGAGAATATGCGCCCTCAGCATCTTTGATAAAATAACAATAACTAAAAGGTTTATGCTTCTGATAAGGAGTTGTCCAGCTTTTCTGCGGATCTCCCAAACATCCTGATATCGGTTCCAGCAAACACTCGAAATCCGCATAGATGACAAATCTGATCTTTTGCGAATATTCGGGCTTGTTGAATACGACTTCAGGATTTTTAGGAATTTCGCATCTGACTGGGCTGAATGAGTTGCATAAGGCCAAATGCTCTTTCAACCTTACGTCAGCAGACTTACCATCGTACGCTTGAAAATGTGTAAAACACCGTTTGCAAACTCTGATTTTATGTTTGTCGGATATTATGAATGGTTTTACAAAAGCATCGAAATCTGAAATGACGATGTAATGTGAATTTTCCTCGTTACATACAAACAAAAGATCTCTGTGATCATCTAATTCCTTTTCAACAATTCTGATAGGAAACACGAAATGAGAAATGTTGTTCCCATCCCGCTTTTCCTCGAGGCCGAAAACATTGATCGAAATATTGTTTCTTTTGGAAAACTTTTCAATATCATGAATCGAAACGGGGAATTTCACACAGTTCCAGTCGTACTTGTCGCTCAACTCTGGTCTGGTAAGATAACTGGCCCACAAATCCTTATCAGACTCAATAAATTTTGATAATACACAATACTTGAAACAAAATTCATCATCATTATCAATATTAATTAATGACTTCAGATGCTGGAATTTACCAGGGAGGATCATATGCCTACGCCCTGCAAATGGCATGTACTCATTCACACGAATTTCAATTTTGTGGATTTTATTGTAAAACCACCCAGACCCTCGCAATTCACTATCTTGCATCTCAGCCTGAATTTTAGAAATGTGTTTAGATACTACTTCGTGAATATTTGATGTTTTGAGCAGCGCTTCGTTTTTAGTCTTAAAATTTCTCAAACAAGAATTTAGCTCTAGATGTTTAAATTCACACTCTACAAAAATATTAAATTTAATTGATGCAAATTTTGATAGTGACTCTGACAGAAGGTTTTCAATTTTATACTGGCACGACGACAGGATAGACTCCATATCGCCGGCTGGAACATCTAATGCAGCATATGTTGCCAGTCGTGACCTGAACGCTGTTTCGACGGGTAAAAACTCACATGTTTCCGCCGATGGTGAGTTGGTCATAGCGGTGCGATCCATTCCACCTTGACTCTGTAATAACGAAAAAATATCGACATTAGCAATCGAGACTTTTTATAATCGAATGGAATAATAAAACACTAAGACATTTCACTGTACATACCTGTGGAATATCACGCATAAGCATGGAAACGCTAGGTCGCGACTGACGGTTGGACTCTGTGTTCTGTAACAATAGAAAAATAAAATATTAAGATTTATGAGTTTTATGTCTTGATTTTATCAGTTCTGTACTAATATAGAAAATAATATTAAGTTTTATCATAAAAGAAATAAGTTTGTTGTCTTGCATAATAATCATAATAATATTATACCTGCAAACGCATATATAACAAAGAAATATAAAATATTAAGATTTATGAGTTTAATGTTTTGATTTTAGCCGCTCTGTACTAATATAAAAAAATAATATTAAGTTTTATCATAAAAGAAATAAGATTGTTGGCTTGTACAATCACTGAAATAATAATAATTTCACTACATACCTGTGGTTGTACACCTGAAGGTCCAGGTTGGTATAGGTCATCATGTGGACGGGTGGAAGTCTGTGCACTCACTGGTCTGGCATTCTATAACAACAGAAATATAAAATATTAAGATTTATGAGTTTAATGTCTTGATTTTATCCGTTCTGTACTAATATAAAAAATAATATTAAGTTTTATCTCTTGATAAAAAATAAGTTTTCTGTCTTGTTTAATCATTGAAATATAAAGTCTCACATTCAGTAACGTGGAAAAAATTAACAAAATTAAGTTTTCTGTCTTGCTTTTTATCCATTCAGTAACATAGAAAAAGTAATACTGAGTTTTATAAGGAAAAAATAAGTTCGATGTCTTGTACCACCATAGAAATAAAAATAATAATAATATCTTGTACAATCACTGAAATAATAATAATTTCACTACATACCTGTAAACGTACACCTGAAGGCGTGGCCTCCTCTACAACCATCGGTGGGTGGGCTACTCCGTCCCCGCTATGGGCTGGTAGATGGAAGCGATCGGTGTTGTTTTGTCTGGCATCGTCCGCAACGTAGCTCCTCGCTCCGACCTATAAAAATAAAATGTGGACATGTGTTACACCACTACTATGATGTATGTATTTACATTTTGAAAAACATGTTTGATAATGTAATAAAACGTACCTGTAATCGGGCGGGTTCCTGGCTTTGACCACCACCATGCACGGGAATCCTCGAGGTCTCGCCTCCGTTGTATGATGTCCCGGCTTCAGCAGGAAAGTACAAGTGGCCTGCCTGGTGATACAGCCCAATGCGATTGACAGCGTCCCTTGTTGCTGGGTGGTGGCTCCTCTCCTGGTGTCTACTTAAGTTTCGTGCCGATGAGAAGTTGGAGTGACAAATGTTACAGGTGAAGGCAGTAACGGTATGATTTTCTCGTGCATGTCTTTTTAGCACATCACTTCGTGTAAATATCACACCGCATATTTCACACTTGTAGTCACTTTTCTTATGATGTTGGTTGATGTGTCTTTGTAAATTCCTTCTATGTTTAAATGCGGAGGTACACTCACCACATTGGAAGACGACGGCGGACGAGCTCTCCATGATGTGTAGTCGGCGACGGTCTGCGAAGAAGTGAATGTGATGCGGTGACGTCATCGCCTTATATACTAACGCCGTGAGCTAGCCGTGACTTGCAGAGACTTGTTCTGTAATATGAGATGTGTGACCTACTTAACTTCCGCACACGTGCCGTGTAAGACCTTGAAGCATGCATGAGCCTGATTGTAATGATGACGTCATAAATAAAGAATTTGTTGAATCAACATCATATCATTTCTTGTATATGAATAAAGAAATTAAACTTTTGTTTGAAGATACGTTTGGAAAAAAATGCTGTCGTAGCATTATGTTTTAGTTCGTATGAACAAAGACTTAATATGATCCGCGGGGATTGTGTGACAAAACGTAGAAAATAAAATGCTGACTTTGGTAATATGATACCTATTGTGAAATGAACTCTCTCGTAAAAATATACTACAAATCTGCCACAATGTCATTTGTTCATAATTTTAAATTACGCGCTAGAAGCCATTTTCTAAAGAATTACGTATTAGAATTTCAAATCTCTCGCTAAAACCGTGCATTGAAAACCATTTTTCTATTTTCACCAGGAGCAACCGTAAGGACTATTATAACCAAGTCCGCTTCAAAGCAATAAATTAATAAAAGCACTAGGTAGATTAATAAACTAGGATTTAAAGATTAAATGGATAAATGAAATATCACTGTTATGAATGGAGAATTAAAGAGATGAAATGTAGGTGACACGAGTGCGAGATAAGACATACTAGAACGCTTGCGTCTGCATATGACCACTGTTTAGTGATGCAAGGTGAGTAGAAATCTTGCGAGTTGAGATTCTAAATACGTGTTACAAATCTCTGTATGCAAGTGATTAAAAACATTCACTGGCTTTCTGTATCGGCATTAAAAAAACCTGTAATTATTATCATAATATATCCCCTCTAAAGACCCCAGCATGAGTTTTACGCACCGGCCGCCTTTACCATAGGACCAAAGTAAAAATTATATTAAACGCTAATCGGCAAACCTAGGTTGAGATGACCTCAGGGCTATTTTTTAGATAAATAGACATCTTACGGAAAAACTGTATGTGAAATATAATTATAAAAAAAAAATACTTGAAGGAATAAAATAACGCTTCTCTACATTTCCAACTGCGTCTGATAATAATAATAATAATAATAATAATAATAATAATAATAATAATAATAATAATAATAATAATAATAATAAGGTTAACAGCCTTAGGCAACGGTCGCATTTACTCCAGGTTGAGTCGATCCCAGGACCATAGTGAAATAAACATCTTACTGAAAACTGATGACGTTGCATTTCCGCTTCGTGGGAACCGTGCTGTAATATGAAACCTACTGCCGGTCACGTGGTCTAGCGCGCCGCCATCTTGGATGACGTCATTTGTGGACTTTGGTCGATGCGGACTTTGCCCCTGCTCCACCCAATGTTGCGGGACAGTATCGCGACTCCACCCTAGGAGTAGGTGGGGAAAACCATACTACTATAATGATTAACTATTATGCTCTTAATTTTTAATTTTTGATATAATTAACCTATCGCGGGCTAAGCCGCGGTGCTCATGCTATCTTAAAATAATAAAAGGACGTGTTTGTCTGTCTGTACACGATGCCCAGCGAAATCTACTGAACGCAGAGATCTGAAATTTTAAACATAGATGGGCTGAAAGGTGAGCGAATGCGCATCGACGCCGGATTTTTAATTTTAGCTTTCGTTCGCGAGTTGTGAGTGAAAAACTGGCAGAAAACGTGATTTTAGCGCTGTCGAAGCATCAGATTTCAGTAATACATTTCAATGTCAAATCAATTGCAGTTGGCTTTGGCTATTTTTGTCATACTGTGGTAATAAAAGCATCGCGATCGCTAGAATGTTGTAAGCCCACGCTGGTCGATTCATTTGTTTAGAATGTCAAGGCCCATAGACATATGAAATTTTCAACCTACACGGAAGAGGGATAATCAATATAGGCCTAAATATGGTCAAACATTGTTCGATTTGGACGAAACTGACTGTACAGGGGTATTCTGGGCCAAGGAACTCGAATCTGAGGTCGCTTTTACCAGGGGACGCTACCTAATCGTGGAATGCACTCCACGTGATTTAGGTGTTAACAATTATAATGATTTAACTATGCTCTTAATTTTTAGTTTTTAATTTTTGAAATAATTATCGCGGGGGAAGCCGCGGGCACATGCGGGCACATGCTGTTTGTCTGTCTGTCCACGATGCCCATCGAAATCTACTGAACGCACAGATCTGAAATTTTAAAGATAGATGGACTGAAAGGTGGGCGAATGCACCTCGAAGCCGAATTTTTAATTTTAGCTTTCGTTCGCGAGTTATGAGTGAAAAACTGGCAGAAAACGTGATTCGCGCTGTCGAAGCATCAGATTTCAGTAATACATTTCAATGTCAAATCAATTGCAGTTGTCTTTGGCTATTTTTGTCATACCGTGGAAATAAAAGCATCGCGATCGCTTGAATGTTGTAAGCCCACGCTGGTCGATTCATTTGTTTAGAATGTTAAGGCCCGTAGACATATTAAATTTTCAAGCAACACGGAAGAGGGATAATCAATATAGGCCTAAATACTGTATGGTGAAACATTGTTTGATTTGAACGAAACTATACCAGGGTTTTCTGGGCCAAGCAACTCGAATCTGAGGTCGCTTTTACCAGGCGACGCTATCTAATCGTGGTATGTAGTACACGTGATTTAGGTGTTAATAATTATAATGATTTAACTATTATGCTCTTAATTTTTAATTTTTGAAATAATTATCGCGGGCGAAGCCGCGGGCACATGCTAGTAAATAAATAAAAGTGAAGTGAAGTGAAGACAGTAAATAAGAGATAGCATCACTGCTGAACAGAAATAAATTTCTGCCGAATATAATTCCAGAATTTTAATTTCAAGAGATTGGAAGTATGTCAGAGTGTATTACCTAAAGTATCCTTCAAATGCATCCTATGTGTAGCTTAAAATAAAAGTGCATAGACTTAATCTGCTCAAAATTGGACAAGCTATTCTGCAGCAAGGAAAAAAAAAAAGAATTCTTTGTCACCGAAGATCACTTTTATAAAGTAACCTAAAAAATTGAGGGAAAGTGTCTTTAAGAAGTTGAGTGCTAGTATGTACGTTCGGCGCTGTTGTCAGATGTCTTTTTATGATTATCAATTAGCACTAAACCTAATTCACGTGATCTATGATAGCATTATTCAACATAAGAACCAAATTTAACTAGGTTCATTTCTGAACTTCGATTAACAATAGAACGCCGAGAAGGGTCTATTTGACTTCTTTATACGAATCTATCGTCTTTTGTATACTTGACATGCTAATTGCACTTAATTTGATATCAGTGACAAGCAAATTACACCAAGATTGCAATTACAACAGCAATGCTTTAAAGTTTAAGCAACAATTCTCTGTCACAGGACAGGACTGTTCTATTGCTCGTTCAAGCCAGTTGTATGTAGGGAGCTGTATTGAGAAGAAGATAAAGAAATAATATGAAGAGCAATTATAGTCTTGGAAATAACGTCCTTGATGAAGAGATATTTTCAGATTTTGTACTGTAGTACCAATGTTAAGTACTCAGGAGAAGTGCGAATAAATCTGGAGAGAATGTTAAGTATTTTTATTTTTTATTTTTATTTTTATTATTATTGTTGTTATTATTATTATTATTATTATTATTATTATTATTATTATTATATGTTTTGATTTACTGAACTTCTCATTTATATTTCAGGCCCTACAGTGTCCTGAGTGCTTCAGTGTCTGATGCTGGCCAATGAACGTGTGTTCATTACCAGAACTGTTGATTTGTATTATAAATTCCAGTATTTGTTAGGAATATATTAACAATAATGCTGTAATGATAACTGTTTAAAGTAAAGGGATCATAATGTTCAAACACTGAATTTTATTACTAGAAGTAAAAATGACCTCTTTCCGGAGTTATGTTAAACTGAACTAAAATTAGTGATATTCATTCAACCGGCCTTTGTTGTATTTTCTCTGCTTTTATAGAAAATCTCAAAATTGAGTTATTTTTCTTCGTATGGAATTACCTAGCCGAATACCACTTGTGTCAATTTTTACTTGGGTAAGTTTAATTCGTTTTTGGATTCATGTTGCTTGTCTTGATAATATTATTACCAGTGTTCGTTGTATTGGTGCAGATTTGCAATAAACTGGTGATTGTACAGCGTTTATGAAGAAATAACTTCTTTTAAGCTATAATGAGGCATTTCTACGTAAGAGGTTCACAGGTTGGAACCAGCTTCACTGTGAGCCATTATCAAACACTTAGCATTGAAATTGTAAACAATGTATCTCATTAGGGTTGTAATAATGGAACAAAGCAGCCCCTTGTTTTCATGGCTAGTGACCAGGGATCGAGGCTTGTAAAGTACAGATGCACAGTGCCTCATTAACACATGGCTTTCTCCACCTTTATACAGCATTATAGAGCAAGCGGCCGCATTCTGTAAGTACACATTCACAGCCTTATTATTGCCGCAGCACGAACTGAAATAAAAGTTTATTCATGAAAGGTGAAGCTTATATCTAAACTTCAGGGAATTTACGATAGAATGTATGAAGTGAAAGTTTATTCACTTTACATAAACATTTTGAACAAAATATTTAGGGTGTTTTGTAGAAGGTCTCATAAATGATAAATTTTATTTAATGTGGTGGCAAAAGTGAGAGGAGATTGCCATCCAGCGTCATATAAAATTCCCAGGAAGTATTGAACAAACATATAACGTGTAGTTTTTTGTTCTTTTAGCATGTGTCGTGTGAGAAGACATTATTCTTGACTACAGGGAACCTTAAAATTATAGCAGAGACGAGATAAGAAGGAAACCTGAAACAAACAAAAACCAAGTATGTCTGTCTCACTCTTAAGTCATACGACTAATGTGCTAGAGTGAGACAGATGTACTGGTTTTCATTTACTTGAGGTTTCCTTCTTAGAACGGCCAGACTTTAGTAAAACTGAGTTGTCACAAAAGTCCTCTATTTAAAGTAGTCATAGAAACAATGTGTGGTTCAGATGAGCAAAACGAAACACAATCATAACAAAAACGGAATCATAACATTCCTGTGGATAGGAACAAAACAGAAGTAACAAGAAATTTACTAAGAACAAGTGTGACGTCAGTAACTACCGTACAACAACATTGTAGCACAGCACAGCGGAAAAGCCTTAGAGGGAAGAAACACCTTAGACATGAGAGGGTCTGCGAGTGATAGATGGCGGATATTCCGACGCCGCGGCTCTCATCTAGCAAAGTGACAAGCATCATAAGTCACCTTTAATGGGGTGTACAAGCGAATTTCCTTTCCGGCCTATATTACGATGCAAATAGGCATGTCATATTTTAGATGATGTAGGGCATATCAAAGTCAAATTGTCCTATTTCCAAATACAGTAACAACTCATACAGTAACAATACCGGTAAAAAGGAAAAATATCTTGTTTCCTGTCTTATAGGCTAAGATCTCCTCGCTGCTGGGGATTTCTCAGTTTGGCTATCGAGAGGATGTTATGATTGTAATATTGTTTGCGCATTATGTAATGTAACTAGGCCTACTTCAGAACTTGTCATTTCAACCACCATGTTCTGTGAGAAGTGGTCTGGGAATAGTTTCGTCTTCATTTATCACACAGAGCAGTTAGCTTTCTAATCTGATAATGTACATATATGTTAAATTTTTGTACCCAAGTTTGTCGTCTATTTTACGAGCTCCCAGATTTATCTTTTGTCTATATTAAATTTCTGTTGTCAGAGCCAGGTAAACGTGCTGCTTTAGATCTGTTCACAACTAACTAATGATCTGCTCCAATAGACCAAATTCTACCATCTGTGGATTATTTATTACTAGCATGTGCAATAATTATTTCAAAAATTAAAAATTAAGAGCATAATAGTTAAATCATTATATTTATTAACACCTAAATCACATGGACTACATACCACGATTAGATAGCGTCGCCTGGTAAAAGCGACCTCAGATTCGAGTTCCTTGGCCCAGAAAACCCCTGTATAGTGAGTTTCGAAAAAAATCGAACAACGTTTGACCATAGTTAGGACTATATTGATTATCCCTCTTATAATAATAATAATAATAATAATAATAATAATCCTCTTCGGTGTAGGTCGAAAATTTCTTATGTCTGCGTGCCTTGACATTATAAACAAATGAATCGACCAGCGTGAGCTACAACATTCAAGCGATCGCGATGATTTTATGTCCAAGGTACGACAGTAGTGGTGTTTTCTGTGTAACACCTGCGGTGGCGCACTGAATGCAACCCGCAATACAGGGGCCGCCACCGTGTATTGCAGGGGCAATACAAGGTGGCGTCGTAGGGGAAGGTGGCGCGTAGGGGAAGGTGGCGCGTAGGGGAAGGTGGTGTCCTCAACTACCGGCCCCCCAGGTCAGCCAGTCCCCCACCCACTGCCCTTTGGTCACCTGGGTGCTAGCATGCTTATTGATCATAGCTCTGGATGCTAGCGCCACAACGGCCTAAGTGTTTAATTATTGGTAATATTGTTAATATTGGTATTTATTAGCTTGCGCCCTTATTGAACATAGTTCTTTTATCCATCTGGGTGCTAGCGCCCTTTGCTCTGCCTGTGTGTGTAGAACAAAGGCCTAAGTGTTTAATTATTGGTAATATTGTTAATATTGGTATTTATTAGCTTGCGCCCTTATTGAACATAGTTCTTTTATCCATCTGGGTGCTAGCGCCCTTTGCTCCGCCTGTGTGTGTAGAACAAAGGCCTAAGTGTTTAATTATTGGTAATATTGGTAATATTGGTAATTATGAGCTTGCGCCCTTATTGAACATAGTTCTTTTATCCATCTGGGTGCTAGCGCCCTTTGCTCCGCCTGTGTGTGTAGAACAAAGGCCTAAGTGTTTAATTATTGGTAATATTGGTAATATTGGTAATTATGAGCTTGCGCCCTTATTGAACATAGTTCTTTTATCCATCTGGGTGCTAGCGCCCTTTGCTCCGCCTGTGTGTGTAGAACAAAGGCCTAAGTGTTTAATTAATGGTAATATTTGTGAGTTTGTAATATTATTGCAGGCTTGCATATGTTAGCATGGTTCCAGACGTGATGCAGCTGCGCGTACTAGAATAGCCCGGCTCACCGCACGGGAGGTCCCGCATGCACACATGCTGTCTCGCACGGCAGAACCGCATCTATGCGTACCAGAATAACACAGTTCGTCACGCGTGGGGCCCAAGCGTACGCGTTGTACTCTAGCGTATGTCAATGTTGCAGTACATGTCATATAATATTATTGTGTTGTCCGGCAGATGTTATCCAACAGCCACGCGTCTGAAAATAACCCAGCCTAGCGCAGCAGTGGCCCCCCGCTTGTATACCGACGCCGTACCTACGCGTGGTGACCGTGGTCCCTAGCGTGAGCCGATATAAATACACATGCTGCAGACGATTTCGCTCATTCAACGGATAGCAGCCGACATGGAAGGTACTACTACTGGATTCTTCAAGTGCTCAGAGTGCGATGCCAAGTATAGGCATAAACGAGACCTGAACCGGCACGTGAGGCAAAGGCATACACAAAGCCATTTCTCCTGTGTTTCGTGTGGGGCTTCATTTACCCGTCGCGATGTATTGACCAGACATGTGCGGGAGGCACACTCTAACAGTCAACTAGTCTGTGTTAAATGTGGAAAAAGTTTCTCCTGTCAACGTTATCTAAACGACCATTTGGAATCTACCCATAATCCAATGAATCCTAATGAAATGTACAGACAACGTGAAGCCAAGACACCGAGACCTACGTCAATAGTCATCGAACCCGGGTCACCTGCAGCCGGGCCATCAACAGCCATTGAGCCAAGGACAGCGGTAGCGAGACCACAGACCAACCCATCGGTACTAAGCCAGCCTGATGTGTCCAATGAACCAAGTCCACGGACAGCCAGACAATCAGTGTTGAGAACAGCTTTGGGCGGCCAAGCCATTGATTACTCGGTACGTGTTATATATATTAATGTGTTATATATTAGTGTGTTACTTCCGAGACAACTCGCCTCATAAGTTTTTTTTTTTTTGTTACAGCCTTTCGCCGTGCCAGATGCAAACACGCATCCCATTGCAGTATCATCTCAGCAAACTGCAGACGGTGGCCAAGGAGTCGCGCCCCATCACATGCCAGATGTTAACGTGCAGACACAAGGATCCATCTCATCGCATGCGGTGACAGATATCGGCAGCCGTTATAATGTGGGGGGAGCTCTCACCGCTCACGGCAGCCAAGCAGTCTCGCAGTCAGTCAACAGACATGGGGCCGCTACTCAGTCTGATGTGAGTAGCTTACTACAATCACATGTTTTTTTACGCTAATGTTTACATGGTTTTTCTATATGTTATGCTAATGTATACATTGTATTAATTCTTACAGAATGATTTTCGCAAAGTGGACTCAGCCTTCAGATCGAGAATCGCTACATATGCAGCAACCAATATCCCGCAAGGGGACCTGGAGAGCGGCCTAGCAGCCTACAAACCCAAGATGGAGGGACTGGTGAGGGACTCTATCCAACAATTTAAGTCTGTAAAATTCAATATTTTTGTGGAATGTGGTTTTGAGAACTTGGAAGGAAAATCCACTCTACGTAATTTCAAATCAAAAAACGAGGTAGCTGTTGTAACGACCAACCTATCAGAACTGTTAGATAAACAAATAGAGAAAATTCAACAGGAATATCAAGACGTAGCCTTACGAGGGTCTGGGTTCATGTTCAAATCCATACATAAAATCGAATTACGCGTCAACCATTATAAACCTTTTACAGGTAGGAAATTCATGCTCCTACCCGAACGTTTTAGGCATTCAAAATCTCTAGTGAACATTGACAATCATGACGATTATTGTTTCAAGTACTGCATCTTGGCAAAATTTATAGAGGTAGGTAATGACTTATGGGCTAGCTATCTCGGGAACCAAGAATTATCTGACAGATACGACTGGAGCTGTGTAAAATTCCCGGTAGCATTACAAGACATTGGTAAATTTTCTAAATTAAATAACATATCGATCAATGTGTTTGGTTTAGATGACAATGCGGAAGTATACCCAATCAAAATTGCTGATAAGGAGTTGGACGACCATAGAGACTTGCTCTATGTCTGCGATGAAGTAAATTCACATTATGTCTTAATTTCTGATTTCAACGCATTCATTAGGCCTTTTGTCACATCGGACAAGCGTCAAGTCAAAGTATGCAAACGATGTTTTACGCACTTCCAGTCGTATAAAGGTGAGTCAGCCGACCAGAGACTTGAGGCTCATTTGGCTGTATGTAATTCGTTCTCACCCGTCAGGTGTGAATTTCCTAAACGTCTGGAAGTAAGTTTCACTAAGCATGAGTATTCGCAGAAGATTAGGTTTGTGATCTATGCGGATTTTGAGTGCTTATTGGAGCCTATTGCCGGATGTCAAAATGAACCTACAAAATCCTGGACTCAAAAGTATCAAAAACATACACCTTTCAGTTACGCCTATTTTATTAAGGACTTGGAAGGCGAACATTCAAATCTGCGGCTATACAGAGGACCCGAGGCAGGAGCCCATTTTATGAGTTCTCTTGTAAAAGACGTAAAGTCCATAGATGCCATTTTAAACTGTGAAATAAAACCCATGATCCCTCTCACGGCGGAACAAATTAATCAGTATATGACCAGCACCATCTGCCATATCTGTAAACAAGGTAACTTCACCGAAGAAAATTACAAAGTCCGTGACCACTGCCACGTGAGCGGTCGGTTCAGAGGTGCAGCACACAGAAACTGTAACCTAAATTATAGGAACCAGTCTTTTGTCCCTGTTGTGCTACACAACCTGTCCAACTATGACTCACACTTCATTGTGACAGAGTTAAGTTTTGACAAGAACCGTATCAATGCCATTTGCAATACCCAGGAGAAATACGTGACATTTTCTAAATTTATTCCCTCCTCTTATTTGAAGCGGGGAGGTATGGAACTAAGATTTATAGATTCGTTTCGCTTCATGGCCAGTAGCCTGGAGAAGCTAGCGGACAATCTTCCCAAGCAGAAATTTATAGAAACCAGAAATTCGTTTGGTGACAAAACCGATTTGGTATGTCGAAAGGGAGTCTTCCCCTACGACTATGTGTCGTCCTACGAAGTTCTAGATGAGGCAAAATTACCGCCTAAAGAGGCGTTTTACAACAAACTCAGCAATGCGGGTGTCTCAGATCGAGACTACTCTCATGCTGTTAATGTCTGGAATTCGTTTTCAGTCAAGTTTTTAGGGGAATATTCAGACTTATATTTGAAATCTGATGTACTTATTTTGACCGATGTGTTTGAGAATTTTAGGCAAATGTGCCATGATACCTATGGGTTAGATTGTCTCTACTATTCGACTGCTCCTGGATTCGCTTTTGCATCCATGTTAAAGTTCACAGAGGTAAAATTACAGCTGTTGACCGATATGGACATGGTGCAGATGTTTGAGCGTGGAATAAGAGGTGGTATTTGTCAGTGTGTAACGAGACACGCTGCGGCAAATATCCCTTGTTCCGCCGACTACGATGCATCAAGGTCGAGCTCTCACCTTTACTACGTCGACGCCAATAACCTTTATGGTTACGCCATGTCTCAAGCGTTGCCTACTGGTAATTTCCGTTGGCTTGAGAAAGATGAGATAGCGTCCTTTGACGTCATGTCCGTACCGAGCAATTGTAAATTGGGATATATCCTTGAGGTAGACATTGAGTATCCAGATCACCTCCACGACGCTCACACTGATCTACCCTTTTGTGCAGAAATGAAGTGTCCTCCGGGTAGTAAATTCAAGAAACTTTTGACAACTCTTGAAACTAAACAAAATTATGTCATTCACTATTCTGTGCTTAAACAGGCGTTGCAACACGGACTGAAATTGACAAAGATCCATAGGGTCATCAGTTTTGAGCAAAGCTGCTGGTTGAAACCTTACATTGACTTTAATACAGCCAAGCGTAGGGCTGCAGCCAACAACTTTGAAAAAGACTTTTTTAAACTGATGAACAACGCCGTTTTTGGCAAGACAATGGAAAATGTACGAAAGAGGATAGATTTTAGGCTGGTGTCTGATGAAAAGTCAATGTCTAAACTGATAGCTAAAAGCAGCTTTCAGGATAGAACCATCTATAACGAAAACCTTGTAGGTGTTCACCTTGCTAAGACTAAACTCGTTTTGGATAAAGCCATCTATGTCGGCATGTCCATTTTGGAAATTTCAAAAACAAGGATGTACGACTTTCACTACGACACCATGCGAAAGTATTTCGAAAACAAAATTAAGCTCACATATATGGATACTGATAGCTTCATATACAAGATCGAATCCGACAATCTAGACCGTGATTTGTTAAATTTGAGAGATGAACTGGATACTAGCGTATACCCCCCTAATCATCCCTTGTATTCATTGGAAAACAAAGGAGTGGTCGGTAAATTCAAGGACGAAGGTGCTGGTCATACTATAACTGAGTTTGTAGGCCTGCGAGCAAAAATGTACGCCATAAGGTTTAACGATATGGACATAAAGAAATTGAAAGGCATTAGGAAAAATGTTATTGACAAAGATGTCAACTTTGAAGATTATGTTGGCTGTCTTCAGAGCGGACAATCAACATTCTCGGTAAATAGATCCATCAGATCGTTTAAACATAACGTGTTCTCGATTGCTATGAACAAAGTCACTTTATCTAGCAACGATGACAAGCGTTACATTTTACCTAATGGCGTGGATACTCTTGCTCACGGGCATTACAAAATCAGGGATGCTGAGGGACCCCCAGCTAAAAGATGTAAAGTGTAAAAATGTATATAGTGTCAGAGTCTTGTATGTAAATAAAAATGTATTATGCTATATGTCTTGTGTGTGTAAATAAAAATGAAATATGCTATGTGTCTTGTGTGTCTTGTGTATGTTGTGTATTATGCTATGTGTTGTAAGGCAAAGGAAAGGAAAAAAAATGAATTATGCTGTATGTTGTAAGGTAAAGGAATGGAAATAAAAACACATGACTATACTTGAGTCTTTAATGAAGTAAAAAAATACAAGTGTTCCTTCCTCCTCCTGCTCCACCACTCCACTGTTAAGACTCTGTTCATTCTATATAATTTCTATCCCTCAATTCCAATATGATTTCATGTATTTCCTTGTGGTGATGTAGTGTGGCAGCAGACGAGGACATGAGAAGCTTTAGTCTGTCAACGAGCTGGTTGGGGTCGAAGTCTATTTTGTGATTCGCATGTAAGTCCTTCCACATGCCTCCACGGTGTGACAAAACCTCATCGGAGGAGTCCTCCTCTTCCGAAAATGAGTTTGAATATTGTTCCTCCTCTTCTTCTTCCAGAAATAATTTTTTATTAACATGACACGTATTGATGGGGTCAGCCTGCTGATGAGTGTTCGTATCCGAGAGAAGATATCGATTGGAGATGAATTTCTGTCTGTCTTGACAAATTGGGCACTTGGATAAATAAAGAGAAATCATAGCCTTTGTAACGTTTGCAAATTTTCTGGATAGTTCATTATACATTTTATCGCGACCACCATGTCCTATTGCCGCATGAGCGGTATCAATAACGTCGTATATGTCATCAACCGAAAGGTAATATTTTCTATCGTTTTTTGCAACAAGTTTCCTAATTCCTCCTATTTCTACCACATCAAATCTTTTCAATCTTCTTTTTTGTGTAGCCGTCTTCTTTTGTGATTCTTTAGCAGTATCTACCTCCCGCATGAGTGATAAGTAATTTTCCTTTGTTAGAACCTTAAAACGAGTAGATTTTTCACACTCAGTTCTTAAAAGCTCCCCCACGAAACTCTCTCTCGCCTTTTTACGACTCTCATCCATGATATCGTGAAACGTAGAATGATACCCAGGGATGATGACTTTACTCTACGCCGGTCTATTCTGGACTGGTGTAAAACTTGTCTGGGCTCACTTATTTATAGGTAAAATTAATCTGGACCGGTTAATATGAGTCTGTAGCTGGTCCAGATCGATCTTGACCAGTCAAGATCGATCTTGACCGGTCAAGATCGATCTGGACTGGTCACTACTGTTTAACAGTTTCGCTACGCCGGTCTATTCTGGACTGGTGTAAAACTTGTCTGGGCTCACTTATTTATAGGTAAAATTAATCTGGACCGGTTAATATGAGTCTGTAGCTGGTCCAGATCGATCTTGACCAGTCAAGATCGATCTTGACCGGTCAAGATCGATCTGGACTGGTCACTACTGTTTAACAGTTTCGCTACGCCGGTCTATTCTGGACTGGTGTAAAACTTGTCTGGGCTCACTTATTTATAGGTAAAATTAATCTGGACCGGTTAATATGAGTCTGTAGCCGGTCAATATCGATCTTGACTGGTCAATATCGATCTGGGGTTGGTTACTACTGATTAATAGTTTCGAATGGGTCTAGGTCTCGGTCTTATGTATTTACCGTACCGTGCTAGAACTAACAAAAAAAAAATATAATTTTTAATCACATCTTACACCTCACAACTCACTGACAGCTGGTAGGTCTAGGTCTCGCAAGACATCAAGAACTTCTGCGATGCGTAAAGGAGCACAGTCTTGGAGTGGTCTTGATATGGCAGTCATGATCTTGGATCTAAAGGGTTAGTTGATTTTTTTAGGTTTGCATCTTGTTATATTACCACAAACAATTCAGAGGTGGTTTTGTACACCTCATGTTTCTGTGAAATTATATTGCACTCGATGAAGTATATAGCTATCGTTTTCCAACGGATGAACAATTTATACATGATGAAATGATACAAACAAAGTGGAGTGTGATGAATTTGCATGGCATTTGATGAAGGTTAAAAGATAGCTCCAATGGATATCATTAAATAAGAGCAAATTTTTTTTTTTTGCATATTTCGCCATTTTCAACATTTTTAGGTCATTTTTCAGCATTTTAGGTCATGTTTGAGTGGGGGTAGAGAGAAGCTTTCACACAATAGACAACAGAATCTCCGTTCATTTTTAATTCAGGTAAACACCTCAGATTTTCTTCTTTCTAGGGGTGATTTGATGGGCGTATCAGATCAGAAAGAATTTTTTTCGCTAAGTACTGTAGTGTGTTTTATATATTAACCAATTCAATAATAATGGTACATTTATTGACCAATATTTGGGTCATTTTATGGTTTATGCCATAATGCCAAATGCCCGCAGCTTTAGTACACATCCCATGCATCGTCAGATTGCATCCAAAGTTAACCGTGAACGCTGTAATCCTATAACTTCAGCGGGTTTGCGGCTTTGTGTAATCAACTCTAAGAAATTAATGGGGACACGGACAATGTTAAAAAGTTAGGAATTTTTCTCAGAATATATTAACTGTAGTTGATTGAAATTCTTACAGAACATTAGGGTTTTCATATCTATGCTTTATTGTAAGAATAATTATTATTTTTTACAGTAGTCTATTTTTCATTATAAAAAGTCATACTAATCACTTAATATCTTCAACACTATATGGCTGCCTGAAAATTTCAGTTTTCTATGTTCAATAGTTTCGCGGAAAAAAAAAAAGGTATTGAGATATGGAGCTTTAAAGAAAGATATAGGCCTATCAGTTCTACCATGGCTACCCAGTGTGTATGCTGAGTGATTTTTGTTATAGATGGAATTATTTTGTGGATATTTCGAGTAATGTTAAAATATTTAATCAATATTTTACAATGCTAAGGTGTTTAAAAAGCGGAAGAATGTTACCACAATTAGACCAGAACCAGAAATGTATGTAAACACTAATGTAGGCGCTCTGAACAAAAATTAGTTTATTCAAAGGTGATTGTGAAATATTGTGGAAAATTTTTGCAGTGGTCACGATATATATAATCGATATAACACCGGGAATGCATCCTTCACGAAGCCTAGAAACAGAAAAAAAAGTATATTTTTGACCCATATTCAACCTTCTGGGTCCCCTTAAATGTGTGCTGTAAAGAATCTTCGTGTAAGATGAAGATTGCAATGTCTCGCGTTGAATTGTATAAGACTAGGAGATGATAAAAAATTAAGAGTATAATAATTATTTATTAACACTTGCACGCGAATCATTCATAAACTAAGCCATGAAACAGCTAGAGTATATTCCACGACATGAAAGCGAAAACTATATCAGAATCGATTATGCAGTTCCAAAGAACCTGTGAACACTGTTTCTCAGCTGTTTATTGACATGAATATGATGTGAATTTTATTTTACCAATTCAGCGTAATTTTAAGAAATCATATAATATTTCAAGGGAAGGAATGGTTTGCTTGGATTATTATTATCAGCGATATTTCAAGAGATAAAACCATCAATATTGGTGCCCTCGGCTTAGCCTGCCATTATTCATTGACTCCAGGATTTTTAAGAAAATTACACTGGTAGATTATTAAAAAATGATTGTGGTTCAGTAAGTAAAAATAATATTAGAATATTTGTTCATTTCACTTAGGCCTTATATAATAAAGAAACGGTTTTACTATTCGTCATGAAAGCTTACAATGCGAGAGACGAACATCGCCGAGTATACCCGATGTCTCACGAAGTGAGGGTCGTTGAATTGTTGCTGACCCATCAATGCTTCACATTGGTAGATTTATGTGTAAACACAATTTAAAGTCGATTTGATATACTTCAGCCGTCTAGCCATCATGTTGGCTGGATACTCCTCCACCCATAGCCTACTGTGATTATGGCAAAAACATACAGTAAATAGCTGGACCTAGGGATGCGATCGCACCTCTCCGGTCGGGGACAATGGATTTTTCCTCGCCTGTGAGACAAATGTAGGCCCAGGCTGTCATTATTATCCTCACCTTGTTCAGAGTGAGTGCATCGGAGGTGGCCCCGGCATTGTACTGAACAGTAATGCCCTTGTCTGGTGATAATCCCTCTCCCGACAGGTCGCGGACCCGTAAGGCCCGGGGCGGCTTGGTTTTTTTTAAATAATAAAAGTGAGAGGTAAAAAAAAAAAAATAGAAATTAATCAGGAATTTATCTTTCTGCACAACGCAAATTGCCTTGCAGACAGAGAATATCTTTCAACTTACAAGCTTTCTGTTACATAATGACAGGAAAAATTAAAATAATCAGTAGTAAAACCATTAAGGAAACCTATATGAACTATCTGCTAACTATAAGAAAAGAGTTAAGAATAGGAATTTTATATAATTCTCATAATTTTATATTTATTAAGTCTGCATGAAATCATGCAAAGCCACCTGTCTAGTTTTTTTAAAAAAATGATGATGTCCCTTAGAGGCCAAAGATTTTTGAAATCCTTTCTGGCAACATTCCTAGGCTGTATGGTTTTTTTTGAGAAGACTGTGAACAGTCAGTGGAGAAAACTGTTAGTATGGATGGTGTGGGGAAGTTATATTTAACGCCTGCTCTTTGATTCCATATGTATGCCGTGACAACTGTTACAGTGACGTCATACCGCTGTGTCTTAATGAAACTGCATGTAGTCTGGTGCGAGAATTTAACAAAAAAATAACAGTCACATATGTAAGGCAAATTTCATCTTAATTCTCGTATAAGCTTTGAAAAACCTACTGCTATGATATAATCATACGCATCGTGTGCATATTCACAGCAATACATTGCGAACTAGGATATCAATACGCATATCTTTTTTCGTGTATTTCGTTAATTGTGGATCTCTCGTTTATAATGTCAAGGCACAAAGAAATTTTCAACCTTCACCGAGGAGGATTATTATGGTCAAACGTTGTTTTATTTGCGCATCTTAAAGCTGTGATGATTTGAAACATTGCAAGATGTTAAGACCTAATCAACCCTGACTTAACATAACAACACAATGAAAATATGCCGCAATTTTACAAAAACAGTAAATATATATTTCTAAACAAGATATGTGGTAGCTAGCTAAAATATTTATTCAAAAAAAAAATATCGAAAATATATTTCTTTATGTGATATACAACTCAGTATTTTGAAACCGAAGGCCCCAACCGGAACTTTGATAAAGTCCCGAAGCAAATATGTATTTACCTAAAAAGTCTGAACCCTATACAACCATTGTCTCATTGATCGTTAAATCACAACCTTTATGAAATTGAATGAAACTATCATTTAGAATGAAAGTTCATGAGATGCAGATGTTGTTTATGACAGACAGAATGTTGACTGCACAATGATAAAAAAAATAGACTCGTGCCAAATACATCTCTAGTGCTATGAGACGTAGTGCAATGGCTGCGTGATCACAACAGCTGCAAGCAGATATGAATGGAATACCCCCCATCCCACAACCACCCCACCTTTATGTTAAACACCAAATTATTATTTTCAATCTGTACTAGATTTAATTTGATTGTCAATTCAGCGTGGAAGAATCCTCACAGCCTCCTGTAAAAAATAGAAAGAACATGCTTTTGGACTATGACGTATTGTTGGATTTATGGGAGTATGGGTTTTTGGATGAGGATATAACCGACCTTTTTCATTCATAAAAAATGGAAGAGCTCGATTTTTAAATGATTTTTACACAAGTATTCATTTATATCAAAATTTATTTTTTAATTTACAATGGTGAGCGCATCATCAATATCGTTGACCCACTGCTGGACTCTCCCAGCCCTGAATAGATCTATTTTATTCTGAAACACAGGAAAAAAAACAAAAAACGTATAAGAATGGTGTAATAACATGGATTGAAGTCGAATGAAATTTAACTGTATGACTATACGAATGTTATAATCAGGGGCTGGATTCTGATGACCTAAAATTGTTTGAAAAATGACCTGTAAAATGACCCTAAAATGACTTAATAATTATAAAAAATGATCTAAAACTGATATTTTATTTATAAAAATTATTATACACTCAAAGCTATAGACTAGTTTGTACATAATTGTAAAAACTGTAATGTTGTGAATGTTCTTCTCTCACGGAAATTTATACTGGCACTGAGTCAAAATTCGGCACTATCTATTGAGGTCTGCCGGATTATATTGTTTTTTTTATTGAGGGCAAACAGTAGTTTGCACTCTCAGATCCAAGCAGGTGGTAGACTCTGGTGTCAAGTCAATCTAATAACAATAGTAATATAATACAAAATTTTGGCGTTTCTTTGATTCTCACTTCCGACTGAGACATGTTAACACTTTTCCTTCTTGCATTAAACAGACAACACTTCAAAGACACCACCACTAGCGACGAAAAAAAAAAAGTTAATACACACAATGTAAATGCATGAAACTGACTAAATAAGGAGGCAAATGACACGAAAATGACAAAATAATGACCTAAAATTGAAATAAATGCCCTAAAAATGGCATAAAATGGCAAAAAACGACCAAATAAAAATGCATTTCTATAATCTAGAGGCCATGATTTTTCTACAAGTTGATGCAGCATCAATAAAAAGATGACATGTCATTAGAATCCGGGCCCTGGTTATAATTCACATGGGATGAAATCGCTTAAAATGGTGATTGAACATGTAGAATTTCACACAATTTTTATAATAAAAATGAAGTACATACCTTTAGACACTGGTTTTTGAACGTGGTGCACCACCTGTGGCACCCACGCCCCCAGGCCTCGATGGATGGTGGCCCTGCCGGCTTACAGCATACGGTGACGTGGCGGTCACCGTCACATGCCTCCATGTGATGTTGGGAGGGGTGAGACTCCACGTCGTCCAGGTACTGTTTATCACCCCTCCCGCAGGGGTGTACGGGGACAAAGCCCTCCAGGTGATGATCAGAGCTGGTTATGATTTGGTATATTTCGGGGTGCTGCTGGAGCCGCACCTCGTTGCCCAACATATCAAATACGGTGATCTCCATTGCAGTAAGTATCAAGAAATAATAAGCTCGTGCCGTGGAAAAATCTACACTATATATATGGAATCAGTTTACCACACGCTAAGATTCGCACAAATAACCACCAGCTGCATCATTTACGCTTGCGAATAATGTTTTGACTTCACAGGTGGGGGGTATGCCATCAACACATGCAGAACGTTAACATGCCATCGCGTATCTCACAGCTTCACCATCTAGGCCTGATAACAAAAAAAATGGACACGTATTTCAGCTTTCAACTATTTCATCTGTATCGGTCGTATTCTCCACCGACGCCTAAGTAGCGAGGTTTATCCTTCCATTGCTTGAGACGATGACGGCCAGACATGAAGTGGGGGAAAATATTATTATTTAAAATACATAACAGATGCAGGATTCGAACCTGAGGTGTGGATAACGAGCCGACTTGGGCTGAATATTATATCACATGTGTGGCAAAAGCGATACATGTGTTGAGCCCTGGTGTATACCTGAGTATACCACGGTTATAACGAAAATCATTGTCATTGTTTCTCCCAGATTATAATAGCAATGTTATAATTTAGGATACGGCGATGCATGGGTCACACATTATTCACAGATTACTTAGTAAGGATAAATTAGACTAGTTTCTATTGGTTGTTGATGAGGTCATAATTATGTCGTTATTTTCCGTTGCTTAACGCAAGATTTAAGCTTTTATTGAATTAAGTCAATTCAGTAATATTTATGCAAATAATAGACGATTCGCATACAAGAAAGGCATATAGTACTTTCTTATGTTATTTTGTTAAACCCGAGGTTTGGGTGTGGCAAGGATGGTTATATAAACCCGACCGAAACAGGCCTCAGTCTCTTTACTTTCCATGACGTCGCAAGACGTCGGAAGCCATGAAGATGAGGATGGTTGTGAAGAACTCCGTAAAATGCGAGTTCAAGGAAACATATTCACTTATTGACTTTTAGAATAAATATGTAAATTAATTTACGAGTGTTTTCTTACGAGAGTATAAGATCCTGATCAATCCGATTAATAGTTTTATTTAAGTTAAATAATTAAAAGAGTAAAATTATAATTGTTGATGTTAGAAATAATATTTATTTCAGAAACGAATGAATGGTAATTAAATAAGAAGATAACGAGCGTAGCAACATGCAACATGTGATCCGCAATAACACATCTGGTGCATGACCTCACGGTGTGTTTATTTCTGTATGCTGTGTTGAGACGCAAAGCTGCGGTCCTGTCTGCATCCACACTAAGACATGCAAATATTATAATATCACAAATATTTACCAATATTCCCATAGTTTCCACAAAACACTTAGGCCGTTGTGGCGCTAGCATCCAGATTGACTTAAGAGCTATGATCAATAAGGGCGCAAGCTAATAAATACCAATATTAACAATATTACCAATAATTAGGCCATTGTTCTACACATACAGCGGAGCAAAGGGCGCTAGCACCCAGGGCAGTGGTCTGTGGTCAGCTGCTCCTCCGAGTGGACAGCGCGCCACCTACGCGCCACCTTCCCCTACGCGCCACCTTCCCCTACGCGCCACCTTCCCCTACGACGCCACCTTGTATTGCCCCTGCAATACACGGTGGCGGCCCCTGTATTGCGGGTTGCATTCAGTGCGCCACCGCAGGGGTTACACAGAAAACACCACTACTTACGACAAAAATAGCAAAAGCCAACTGTAGGCCTAATTGATTTGACGTTGAAATGTATCTGAAAACTGATGCTTCGAAAACGCAAAAATACACGTTTTCTGCCCGTTTTTCACTCATAACTCACGAATGAAAGCGAAAATTAAAATTCCGGCTTCGAGGTTCATTTTCCAACCCTTCAGTCTACCTATGTTTAAAATTTCAGATCTCTGCGTTCTGTAGATTTCGCTGGGCATCGCAGATATACAGACAGACAGACACTTCCTTTTATTAATATAGATTAGCATAGCAAATGCCTCCAATTACGCTGATATAACAACACAAAAACGTACACCAGTTAAAGTGGCCGGTGAATTGCCGATGGTTTAAGAGCATATCAGCGGGCTATAGTTAAGGCAAGAGAATGGTATTTTTTAATAAAAAATAAGGGAAAATGCTTTGAAATATTGTGCGATATATGTAGAACGCATTGCAAAACAATTTTTGCAAATCTGTATCCTTATCGGATGTTGAGACCTCAATTTTAAAGATCCTGCGCCCTCTTTTTGTAGTGCGGCTTATGAAAATTCCCTGCCCTGCAATTCATAAACCATCCCTTAGTTTTTTACTTTCTCGCATATACATAGTAGCCTATAGAGATAGTATTGTGATCGTCACAAAAAATCAAAATCGAGATAATACCGGAAATACATGTTTCACGATGCCTAGATACCAAAAAAAGTGTTTTTGAATGATGTCTGTCCGACTGTCTGTTTGTCTGTGGTCTGTGGACAAGCACAGTCAGTAAACGGTCCATTATAATTACTTCATTTTTTGAACTAAGGACTTGGGAATTTTACCGAACTGCCCAGAATTTGAGTTTTATAACTGATATATTAAGGGGACTTTTCATGAATTTTTTTTAAGAAGTTTGATTTTTTTAAAATTGGCTCTAACGATTTTAATAACAATTTAAAATTGTAAACTACTATCTATGACTAACAAAATGACTATATTCGTTTTTCTGCAAAAATGACTTAGAGGGTACTTTACTCGTATCCAGTTTTAATTTTTCTAGGCTGTCTCCATTACATTGGGGGATACACGGAAACTTAGCACAGACAAGTTGTAGAGAAAATTAAATTTTTCGTTAAACACATTTCTTTATAAAATAATTAGGTATCAAGATAAAAGCGAAATAACATGACTTAAATGAGAATTTCAGAACATACATTTTGATTAAAATATGAATATTCTTCTTTTGCCCTTTGTAACAAGAATACGAAAATCAAATTATTGTTGTGAAATATAGTCAGTTTACCACAATTTAATGAACACACCAAAATCAATTAGAGCGAATTGGTATAGGATAGGATAGGGTAATAGGGTAGAGGTCCTGGGTTCAAATCGATTTTCGTGGACACCTAAATTCACCAGTAGGCTCTTGTAATAAACTCATTCGTGTAGCATTTGCTTCTATTGTTCGGCTATATGTCAATGTATCCTACATTTTTGCCTTTGAGATTGAGGAAAGCATGCAAGCCCATGTTATTATTATTATTATTATTATTATTATTATTATTATTATTATTATTATTATTATTATTAAACGGTAAAAGCGTTGGATATAAAGATCGACCCTCATGCTTTCCGTCCTAGATGCTTGTTAGCTTTATCAAAATGTAATAAATAAAATTTAATTGTTTCTCTATAATTTACTTTTTTCTGTACTAGCCTTTAACACGTATATGCGAGAAAGTTTGTGAAAGATATTTTTGCACCATTTATTTATATTATCTCTGTCACATAATTTGTATAATGATATACTCTTTTGACTGTGTTTCATCTGCATAACTTAGCCAGCAGAAAATTAATGTTGATATAAATAATATTACCATTAATACAATATTAATACAAATTAATACTCTTTAATATTCTACACAATGTAATATTAATATTAATTAACAAAAATATCCCTTAGCTGTTTTCTACATTACTTTTACGGTGTTTTTCTATACAAATATACATTCTTTAACACATTTTCATCAAATTATACTAACATACCCTCTACCCTATTTTCTGGGCAACAAAATAGTATATGAAATCATTTAGCTGTTTTATGCCTATATTATATAACTGTTAATTAATTGTGAACGTCTTTGATTTTTCGAAAGACGTGGAACGAAATTTTATGGTCAAGCTTCTTGCGATCTGAGAAATTACTGTTACTTACTGGCCACAGCACATCTCTGGCCCGACTTAACAGTTCGGTTATTTATATTTATTTATGGAGATGAGATCTTCCAAGACGTGTAAAGCAGACAAAAGTAGGCTATTTATTAACTTATTTTAGATAAGGTGAGTCATTTTGAAATAGATTAATGTATTATTTTGTTTAAGATCGTTTGCAATTTTTTCTATACCGCCCATAGTCATCTTGCTTCCACGAGTCTCAAACGGAGTAACTGCTACCTAGCGGCGTAACCAGTGAACTACCTGAGTCGTCACACTTTCTCCCCTATTCATTATGCCACTATTATAAAACACTACTGAGGGTACAGAAACAGTTATTAAATTATCGTTCATCATCTTCGTTGCAAATTATTCTGTTTCACCTGGACAATACATGTTGCTGCTGATTGGGACAATCTGAACCGTTATGTGATTGAAAATAACTGGACTTCAGTGTAAATAGCTATTGTCTCCGATCAGATAAGCATCCATAACATCCATGAGAGTTGTCATTCTGCCTTCTGTTATAATATCAGTTGTCCAAATTTCTATATTTTTATGACATATTTACAGAGATGTATTTTGCTTCTTGGAAACGTTCATTTACAAAACGGAGAGGAAGTTGAGTTTGAGCTGCAGCATCACAGAGACTACGTCATTGATTGCAGTTTCCTTTCCATTGAATTCCAAGTGCCATATAAACCCTGTCATATCTAGCTATTTACACGTACACTATCTGCTCACAAGAAACATAAACACGCTGTCTTTATCAAAAGCAATACCACAATTGCAATCTCTCAAAGCCAAGAATTGCATTCAATAAAAACAGTTATGTTAGTGAATCTACTGTAATTCAATTCTACACTGAGGCGATTCATGACATGTAGGCCTAATCAATTTGGTTGTTGTCTGTGGCTGCAAGTGAGAACGTGAGTCCCTATATTTAAAGAATACATTTTAGAACAAAACCACTTAAATATATTATTATTTCAGTTGGTAGCGATGCACATTGGTGAATTCTATATTTTATGTACATAAAAACAAATGTATTTCATGCATATTATATACGTCATAACTTTGTCATGTTTAAATGAGGCGGGAACGAAATTTAGACAAAGGGGGACATTTTTTACAGCAGTCTTTAAATGTAGGAGACCAAGAAAATGATCCAGCATACAGCAACAACTACAAAAGTGCATTACATAAATTTTAAATGTAAATGAACAATTTTTATAATACAAAAAACACAATAATCATTCAAGTTGTTAATGTCATTAGACAAATTTTCCCTAAATGCTTCTTGCTTCTTGCGATAGACTGATTTCAGATCATTTTCATAAGTTATTTGACCAAATTGAAAAAAAAAAAGTCATATTAGTTATATAGTGTTATTAAGACTATAGTGTTCACTGATGAAATTTCACCCGTGTTCCTTAATGGAATGATAGGTCTGCAAATATCCATTTACTATAGGCTATTTTGTTTTGGTACTCAAATAAACGAAGAATTCATTATTAATACTTCACACTTCTCCGTTTTTCAGATAAAGCTGGCTAAGTAATTAAATCCATTAACGTGATGAGGTATTATTATTAAACATGTAAATGCACTGATAATTATTAACATAAACGTACACGGAATGTATTTGATTTTCAGTCAGTCAATGCTTGTTTGTCATGAGAAATAGATTGTAATTATACAATAGTATATTGCGATACCAGTGCCGTAAGTGGTGTTTACGATCGAGGAAAGAGTTTTTTCAATTTCCGAGATCCGTTATGCGCTTACGGCATAAGAATTGCATGCTATTTTTTGCACGATGATTATTTATATCAATTTATTTATATTAATTGAGATATTAGCTGAAAATATTATGTATATACACTATTGAAGATGGATGTTATATTTCACAAAGTGATTCGCATGTGTTTGTTGTTATGGGAACCGAATATTTGTAAATAAGTATGGAGGAATTTCTTTAAATAATTGTACAAATTGTAATATTACGATAAATATATCAAAATAAAGGCACGATGATTATTTATATCAATTTAATTATATTAATTGTGATATTACCTTTAAATATTATGTATATACATTCTTGAAGATAGATGTTTATTTCAGAAAGTGATTTGCATGTGTTTGTTGTTATGCGAACCGAATATTTGTCCTGGGGGGCCTTGTCCATAAAGGCTTGTATTATGAGGTGTGGCGTAAGTAAATTCATAACAGCACGGAAACTCTTATCGCACATAGCAACAAGATTGCATGCGGGAATGTCAACTTACGATCCACGGCAACAACATTCGTAAGTACCACTAATTAGTTAAGGAATGCAAAAAATGGTAAAAATAGATGAGAGGCCTACAGACAACAAAATTGTGTCATAAATATACCTAGAAGGTAGAACACAGTCAAACAAAGAAGCTTATTCATGGGACATCTCTATTCCCATTAAAGCTCCTGGTACTCATTTCTGTTAGAGACAAGGCTAAAATTCCACCAAGGAGCAGGTCAATGGAAAATTACCAACGAAGTCATCGAGGGTCGAATCCTCGACCTCCTGGATTATATCGCAGTAATAAAACATAGTGCTGCTATAGAAAACTAGTACCTACTTAGATAATACACATAATGGTAAAGAAATAAGTAAGGAATGACATATACAAACTTGATGGAGGCACTCGGACCCGGTTTGTGGATGCGTAATTTGATGGTCCACTGATCGATTCTTGATTGTCGTGTAGTAGATACCGCACTCTGTAGTGGCTGAGGCCTTGCTTAGACAGTACAAATTCTAGTGTGATGTGGTTTTGATTGCAATATATTGACAGATTTTTGAAAAGGTATGCAGATTTTGATAAATGCCGAGATGGGTTATTATGGTGATTTTGCCAGTTTAAATGAGAATCAATTTCCATGCGAAGAAATTTGGAATTTTTGAAGTGAAATTTCTTTAGCCGCGCTAGGAGTACATCGAGAGCTAATCCAAACTTGCGTTACGAACAAAATCGTCACGAAATTAGTGGGGTGTGACGGAACGGACTGCACAGAAAACAAACGACTCAATGATTAGGCTCATTCAAAATTTTAAAAACAAAAAGATCAGAAATTAAAAAATCCCAAATCCAAAAATTTAAAAGATCTAAAAATCCAAAATTAAAAAATCTAAAAAATGGAAAAAATTCAAAGATTCAAAATTTAAAAATCCAAAATTAATAAATCTAAACTTAATAAATCTAAAATAAAAAATTAAAAGATCAAAAATTCAAAAATTTAAAAAGTTAAAAAACCCAACATTAAAATGTCCAACAATCCACGCACCCTTTTTAATTATTGAATGGAAAGATTGTTGAAGGAAATTGTGTTCAAAATAGAATCCTGTTTCTTCTGCCTGGATTTAAAGATTATGAATTTTGTTTCGACGGTGTTAACACGTAATTCATTTCGTGAACACCAAATTTAAATTCTGTTTATTGCTGTTAAGCTGATAAATGTAAGGATTCTAGAGTTCAACTTCCTAGAATCAAGGTGCAGTCATCACCATAGAAAATATAATGGGCTTCGGTTAAATGATGCGGTAGATCGTTTATGTATTAACTTAGTTCAATTGCAAGGGGCCAAGGATTGAGCATTGAAGCACACCTCTTACAATTTTTTTTTCTGGATTCTGATAAATTTTCAGTTCCTCGTTTATTTTATTTGAGACTTATCTTGCAGGTAGGATTTTATCCAATCGTAAACTGGACCCTGAATACCGTAATTATGCACTTTATTAAGTATTAACTTATTTCATGTTCTATGCTACCAAATGCTATTCATAAGTCTGTGAAAATTGCAGCTGTGTACATATTATTATTATTTAGGTTATATATATAGATTGTAAGGCAAAGAAGATGGCAGCTGAGGTGCTTTTGTTTGGAACAAAACCGTGTTGGTTTTCGGATATACCGTACAGGTGTGTAATCTTAGGAATGACGATCTTGAGACTTTGAGAGTATCAGCTGAATACTGCCCTGTATTTAAAATAAAATCAATTCAGTTCATGTTCATGTTAATATCATACTAAAATTAATTCATTTCTTGTTGTCAAATTCGTTAGTTTCAAGAAAAGACCAACGATTTGACCAACTCCGTAAGCTGCCATCCGTCGTAGAAGGCAAGAACTACAATAAGCAGCATGCAGCAGATACGAAGGACAGTGCGAACGTCTGTTTGAGTGAATCTGAAATCTCAAAATGTAAACATTTACACTTATATCGAACAAAAACAGTCGTATGCACTAGCAATTAAACAAACTCTTAACAAAATATTCATAAACGTCATTATGGGTTTCTGCAGCCTAGCAAAGAACTTAATGTGCACAGTAATGAAGTGCGTGGTATGATTCGGTCCGTACTGAATCTAATGAATATTCCGCAACTCAATTAGCCAATCTGTTTGAAAATGTATCTCTTTTCCTAACGTTTGTGTCTCGCAAAAACTTGATTCGTTAACTACGTTAGTAAAGTGTGCTAAATTCTATCAGGATTTAACTTCTCTTAATTATTCTTCCCTATGTTTAGGATATCGCTTGCCTTTCCATCTCAATATAATGTAATGTGTATCCTGATTTAAATTGAAGTAACCAAATCACCGCACACATAACTGTAAATTAAAAGGGATGGACTGGTAATGATAGCTAACTGCGAGGCTATCTGTGACGGCCGGTTAAATGGACTAATCACACACCCGACACAGTAGAGGCGTGTTTCTACTGTTTCCAATTGTTGTAAATTCAACTGGTACATTATTGCCTCATGCTGATACCCCCGAATGACGATACTGTCCTGTCTAATAATTTACCCAATTAATCGCAAATATTCCCTCATAAATTTGATTTTATCGTTCCATAATTTGTACCATAAACAAGATTGATGTCCCATTAGTGGTCACGACGAGGGACCTGTGTACTGAACAAGCTACAATAACTACATAGAGAATTAATTCTTGGTCCTCATTCAGAAATATTAAGTGCCAGTATGGTACATTATGAGATTGTGTGGGGGACGAAAAAATGTCTGTCCCTCTGTCTGTCTGTCCGTGTGTCTGTATGCGCCATAACTCAAATACGCTTTTTCGGATTTCCATGAAACTTAGAAAACACATTTACAATGTCCATGGAAAGAACCCTATTGATATTGAACCAAATCGGTTCACCGGTACCGGAGTAATGCCCAATTTAGTACCTATTTTAATGGATTACATTAGAGAGGCTCATTACTCAAATACCCTGTATCCGATTTCCATGAAACATGGTATACGCATTTACGACGTTAATGGAAAGAACCCTATTGAATTTGAACCTAATCTGTTGACCGGTACAGGAGTAAACCCCAATTTAGTGTTTTTTTAAAGGCGCAATAACGGAAATACGCTTTATCGGATTCTTATGAAACTTCGTATACGTATTTATAATGTCCATGCAAAGACGTCTTCTGACAGTCGACCAAATCGGTTAGCAACTACCGGAATAATGCCCAATTTAGTGCCTTTTATGTTAATATATAAGAAGTCGCGATAACTAAAATATGCTTTATTGGATTGTCCTGAAACTTTGTATACCCATTTATAATGTACATGGAAAGACGTCTACTGATATTGGACCAAATAGGTAGACCGGTACGGGAGTAAAATCCAATTTAGTGTCTATTTTAAAGGCGCGGTAACTCAAATACGCTTTACCGGATTTTTATGAAACTTTGTATAAACATTTATAATGTCCATGGGAAAACGTCTATTGATATTGGATAAAATGGTTGACCTGTTTCTTAGTAATGCTCAATTTAGTCCCTATTTTATGGTAATATACGTATTCGAAAGAATTTATGAAATGCAAATCAGTTATAATGACAACATAGTCTATCGTTTTAATGTGATCTTATAAGGCTTTGGAAATTACAGTTAGCTATGAAAAATAACATTTGCTTTACATGCGCTTATAGAAACTAGACCATTAAACTGACCCAGGTGGCCGAGATGGTAACGTATTGGCCTCACATTCTGGTGTTCCATGGTTCAAATTGCGAAACCAGCCAATTTGACTTTTCTTCGGTATTCGCATATCATACCTTATTAATAAGGACCGGATTCTTAGGTTTTTACCTATTTTTTCCCTTACTTGCAAAACAAAAAGCGCTCATACACTTTTTCGAATCATGTCCACAGGATTCACCCACATTAATTTTGTGGCACCTAAAATACCTAAATGGGGTATAAAAACCTAAATACACCTAAAGGGGATATAAAACCTAAAATATCTAATTTAAGCTACTTTTTTGTCTTTTTTGTTTGTCACCAGTTGAAAAATCGATATTTTGCGGAGAGACAATATTTGACGGGTTGAAATTAATACCACCAGCGTTTCGTTCAACCCATTGTCATCTAGGATGACCGGTACGAGTACCGGTGTATACCTTTTAAATTATTCGTACGAACAGCCACTGTTGCCGTGTATGAACAAGGATAAAGATTTCTGTGTTTTAAAGCGATTGTTTGCTTTTATTACTGCCCCTGTTATGTGAATTTTATTTGATCAATTCAGTGTAATTTTCAGAAATTACATAATGTTTCAAGGGAAGGAATGATTTGTTTGGATTATTATTATCGGCGATATTTCGAGAGTTAAACCATCAATATTTTACTGCTGGTGCCCCCGGCTTTGCCCGCCATTATTCATTGACTCCAGGATTTTTAAGAAATTTACACTGGTTGATTATTAAAAATGTTTGTGGTTCAGAGCTATGAAAATTGTAAGTAAAAATAAAATTATAATATTTGTTCATTGTGTTCATTTCACTTAGGCCTTATATAATAAAGAAACGGTTTTCCTAATTTTGTAGTCGTCATGAAAGTTTACACTGCGAGAGACGAACTTCGCCGAGTATAGCCGATGTCTCACGAAGCGGGCGAGCGAACAAGCACGCTATTTAATGCAGTTGAATTGTATAAGAGTAGATTGTCCTAAAGCAAGTTTACACAAATTTAAGTCAAATTTGTTAAGTTAAACTTTACAAGTATTATGTATTGAATCCTATGTAACACATTCAAATTCATTAAACCAATCTACCCGAAAACGATATTTTGGACAAAAAACCTAAAAAAAAACTATTTCACCTAATGGGAAACCTAAAACAGTGTTTTTAAAAACCTAAAAATCCGGTCCCTACTTATTAATCAAAAACATAGTGGCACTTTGTTACATCAGTTTACCTGATTTTATTATGTAATATCTCTATTCTCTTTAGTATATACATATATATATTGTCTGGGCCTTTCTTTGGGCTAAGGTTTTACTCCCTTTTCTTGTTTATTTGCTGTTGTATTTATGTTCTCTTTATTTTTAGTAATAAAACTTACCTCCTTATATATAGCTTAGTCTTACCTTTCCAGTTGAATTCTTAAAGTAATTGATTTGCACCAGAATTAGCTACACAATTTAAATATTGCTTTGATAGCAGCATCTCCGGGGTTTGAGACTTTTTCACAGTGTAAGGTTTGATGCAACTTGCACTGTCATTCCATCCTGTTCCTCACAGTAATATCTGAATACGTCTACTACAGCTGTCTAACTTGAATTCGGTACTTACATACCTGCACTACAAACACATTTTATTTTCATGGTGAGAAACTTCTTGCGGGTTTTAGTTAGTACTCTACCAAGTATTAAGATTATTACTATTAAAATCCTCTCGTACTTTGCCATACTTCTACCTGTTCTTTCAATCGAAGCATATAAAAGCTCCGATGCTTGTTTTTATCATATTGCCATTAGGCCTACTGTAGTAGTGTATACCTATCCTCAATTGCTCGCTTGTTCTATCTTGTAATAACGTATTAATGTAATTCACTTTGTGATTGCAAATTCATATTTTCCTACTCTTACCTAACGAGGCTTCGCTCCCAATTTCGTTTCCGTGTATGTCTAGATCATTATAATTTATAACTGTTCAAAGAACCATACTATCCAGTATAATTATTTTCTTTACATGGAATTCTTCAATGTATTATTTTAACCCGTGTCTATAACTCTCACTCCCCTGTTATTGTCGAATGTAAATTCACTCTCTATATCCTCGCCACAATTGTTATTTAAAATCACTACTGCATTATACTCACAAAACTTCAGGAATTAATCATTTTCTTGTTTAGAAATTCTTTTCGATTTAATTTTCTCCCTTTCCATACAGTGGCGGCTATTCAGGGGAAGTAGGTGAAGTAGCACTTCACCAGTATTTTTCCTTTACAATACGTATTTTTAAAGTTTATTTTCCATATCACGAATGTTCGTTTTTACTATAATGTATTTCTACAATTTTGAATATCCCGCCACGACTGGTGTCAACGCTAGGAGGCAAGTGTGCTCCCAAGTCCTCTGTCCTCCTAGCATTGAATCTGAACCTTCCCAGACGCATGGGTAGTCTGTTCCACTAAAAATGGGGGCGTGGGCTCATGGAAACCAGCCGTTTTCTCGCTTATCCCACTGTCTTCTTACTGAGGGGATCAGACTACCAAGTGAAGGTGAACAGTTCTCTCAGTCTCCACCAGACTTCTCTGTAAAGAAGTCACGTGATATTTACTTCTTTCTGCATATAGGAATAGTCAAGCGTCCACGGTGCCTTCTACGCATGCGCGACCTTCCAGCTGTCGACAATTGTTCTGTTGTTGTCCACGCATGCGCGATAATCCAGCAGTCGACAGTTTTGTTCTGTCGTTAAGTTCATAACATGGACAGTTTATTCTTTTCCAATATTTAGGAAGCATGAGATCACGTTTTTAAAAATCATATTAATAACTAAAGAAAAATGAAATATTAGAAGACTTCACTTTAATTAATAGTTTCTGTAGAGAAAATCATAGTGCAGTGTCAATTTATGCTAAAACCCCTCTTGTTGAAGGTGCTGGTATCAACGAGTCCTGTAAAAATACAGAACCAGTACTCCAAGATCGTCACGAAATTAATGTAACGCTCAAAATCGTCACGAAATTAGTGATCTGTGACGGAACGGGCTGCACAGAAAACAGTCAACTCAATGATTAGGCTTATCAAAAATCCAAAAATTAAAAAACCCAAAATCCAAAATTTAAAAAATCTAAAATTAAAAAATCGAAAAACCAAAATAAAATAAAAAAAATATTCAAAGATCCAAAATTCAAAAATCCAAATTTATAAAATAAAAAATCCAAATATCCAAAATTTAAAAATAAAAAAATTCAAAAATAAAAAAATTAAAAAATAAAATATCCAAAATTCAAAATCTAAAATTAATAATAAAACATCCACAATTAAAAAGCCCAAAAACCCAATATTAAAAAGTCCAACAATCCAAAATTTAAAAAATCCAATAATCCAAAATTTAAAAATCCCTAAATTAAAACACTTCTGTCGCGTGGCATTCCATACACACTTTTTTTCTCTTCACCTAATTTTCCGGTCACGAGCCGCCACTGTTTCCATACCTACAAAGTTATTATCTAGCCTCGTATCCTTAATTCCAGTCCTACAATTCGAATCACAGACTAAAATAATTTCCATAGACACCAAATTTTCCCTTAACTCTTCCATTTTTTGGTCTAGTGCTGTAAAAGAATTGGAGAACAGTATTTTGTCCTTGAAGGATGGTGATTTATAAACCCGATTAGTATTTTCATTTTATTATTTCTGTCTTTAATTCTTAACCAAAGTACTTCCTCCGTTCATTCTTACCAAAACCCCTAACATTTACCTTTTCCACATATTTCATCCACGGCAACATTTAATTCCTTGTTTGCGATTTCCTTCAAAACCCCCTTTATATTTACAAACGCAATCCTTATCGCGTTTGCCACTTTCCTTTCTCCTATTTGTTACTTTCCTTAGTGGATACCGAGGTTCCAATATTGGGGTCTCATATTAACATAAGAGTTGTGGTTGCTTCCGGTTGCGTCATCACCAGTGGGGTGAGTTTTCAAGATTGTGGCACGTGACTGATGATCTACGTCACACCGGGAATCAGTTCGCCGTCCTTGAGTTATTAACGTTCACACTCTGTGAATGGTTTAATCCGCTGGCATGTCTCTTCGGTTCAGGCACACTTTTCTCTGTCACCTTCAATTTTTCCTGAAATATTCTCTAAGCCTTCTTACACACTAGCGTTTTTAGCAGCGCTTCTGAGTCGCGCTGCAAACGCTGTATTCTACTTTTGCATGTATTCAGATTGTAGCTATACACACTAGCGACTCCACACGCCAAAGAAGCGCTTCTACGCAAGCAGGCGCGGCTCCTCGCTGCTAGCAGCGGCGTTTTGCAGTCTGTTTCCTTTTCACACGCAGCGTGAGAGAAGCGCGGCAGTTGAGTTTCAGAAGCCGTGTAGATCAGTGCAATGAGTTTTGACACAGAGGTATTTATTAATGAAGTGGAGATACGTCCCGTTGTTTGGGACTCGAGGTGCAGCGAGTATAGCAACAGAATTGAAAAGCGAAAAGCGTGGGAAGAATTATGTGAGAAGTTTATACCTGATTTCTGTAGTAAAACAACAGTAGAGAAGAATAATGCAGGTACGTGAAATGTTTTATTTTTTTATTTCGCTTCAAATGTTACAGTGATATTGGAGGATATTCTAAAAAAAGAGTATAGGGAGTATGAAGTAGGAATTTGTGAGCTACCAAATCAGTACACTCACTTCACTCACAGCATGCTACTAGGGTTTTTTTTTTTTTTTAATTAATTTATTAACATCATGTCCCATTACATTAGTAATACTACATGATTGATTGTTACAACAATACACGTTCTAGTACACCTTACTACAATAGTTATTTAAGAATTTAGAAAGATAATGTTATATACAATACAGCTACTAATAATTAGATAATAATATATGTACAATCATTTCGTGATTTTTTTACAGCACTTTTGAATTATTGCCTTGTTCTTTTTTTTTTTTTTTTTTTTTTTTTATTGATGTAACATGCATCTTATCCTCCTTAATTATAGAGTAGGCCTATTTCGAGTCAACATCATCATAGTATTTGCAGTCTCAACATTTAAAATTGTTCACAATTGTGCTACTAGGGTGATTCGCGCGGAATATATGGACATTCCAGAAAGAATGAAAACTACAAATTTTTAGTTTTAATCCCTCTGTCAGTACTAGGTACTAGGGGTCTAACGATTTTGTTTAAATTTTGTAATTGAGGTGCTTATGCTAAGAGCTAAACTTTTATTTGAAATATTTTTTTTTCGAAAAAAATTCTCTGATGGGTAGTTACAAGGCAGGCATCGTTCATAGAAACTCAATCTTGTCTGGTGAACGGTAAGCTTTGCATCAGGCTAATACAACTGAATGCCTATTCTCTGCAACACGGCCTCTTATTCTATATTAGAATTTGAAGAAAGGTGTATTGCCACGCCTAGGTTATACAAAAGTATTCGAGTGCATTTATTAAGATTTTATTTGGATTGTGTATCCTTCAGGGATGCGACACGAGGTACGGCAACGACTTTATTTTCGTTTTTACAAGCACTTTATTTGACGAAAATTTAATTTTTCTTAATTTTCTCGAAATAGGTTTAACAATTTTATAGGCTTATTATGTAGGCCTACTACAATATATTATAATAAGTACTATTTGAAAAACTTATCCCAATAAATTCCCTGAAGGCTAGTTATAAGCCATTCATTTTATACAACATAGACTTGGATGTTTTGGTCTTGCCTCGCGAATAATGCGACTTGGAAACGAGGCTGATACAAGTGAATGCGCACTACTGCAATTCAGCCGTGTACTCTACACAAGAATAGGCTATATTAAGGGTAGAGGGAGTATGAATGTTTCATATCACATTTTAAAAATACTAATTATATTAAATGTTGTAATTATGTTATAGTGAATTTTCATTAAACTAATTTAATCCTAAAATATTATGGAATTAAATATTTTCATTTATTCAGAGAGACCTGATAGAATGAATTGTCTTCCTCTTCATAATGCTGATGTGGCTGCAATTTACTTCTCCCAGTGCGAGAAGACCCTTGTTTATTTTCTTAACGTTTCGTGTGGATTGCCTGAGCATAAAGTGATATCCGGTGAGTCAGAACTTTCTGACGTTCCGATGTTTTTAACTTGTGAGAGACAACAGTTCTCAACAAGAAGTGCTCATACTTTATGCTTACTTTTTTAGAATATCCCCCATTATTTCAATAATGTTAAAGTACAAATACCAGTATCATTGTTGTAGATTGCTCATTTTTAGATCTTGCTCTGTTGCCAAGGTACTGATCCTTCTTCACTTGAAAAATAATCAGCAAATTTATCTCTTATTGCAATCGCTGACTTATTTCGGGCTTGTGGCATACCCTGATGTTCTCTGTCCTCTATCCCTGCCACTTCTAACGTGTCATCAAATTTATAGCCATCTCTTTCACGAACGAAGTTGTGAAGAATGCAGCAAGCTTTGACTATATCTGTTGCAAAATTCACCGAAACATTCATCGGACGGTGAAATATTCTCCATTTATTTGTTAAAATTCCAAATGTGCATTCTATAAATCGCCTTGCTCGAGAGAGACGGTAATTATAAATTCTCTTTTTCATTGTCAAGTTTTTACCTCCATAAGGTCTTTGCATATAGTCTGTGAGGGCAAAAGCTTCATCGCCAATAAAAGTAAAAGGAAGTGGCTCTCCAGAACTCGATATAGATGTTGGTCTTGGTACATTCAAATTATTTTGCTCAATCTTTTTAAATAGTTCACTATTCTTGAAGATTTGTGAATCGGAACTTTTACCATAAGAACCAACGTCAATAAATATAAAATTATAATTTGAATCACACACTGCTAATAACACTACTGAAAAATAATGTTTATAATTGTAAAACAGAGATCCACTGTGCTGCGGTTTTATCACTCGCACATGCTTTCCGTCAATAGCTCCTAAACAGTTAGGAAATTGTGCATTCTTCTTGAAACCATCTGCAATATTTAACCATTTCTTTTCCGTTAAAATTGGCATACATATATCTTGAAGCACTTTATAAATATTCCTGCATGTATCCCGTACTATATTTGCTATTGTTGACACCCCATATTTATATGAATAATGCAGATCTGTGAATGTACACCCGCTTGCGAGGTATCTGAAAATAAAATACGGGTTTCCTTTATTTTCAGCATTACAGTTGCAAAAAAAATGGAAGAGCATAAGAGATTCATACACCAGAGAGCTCAGCAAACAGAAAAGAACTAAAAGTGGTTCAGGATGTGATGGCAGAAAACAATATATTTTTTTAAACAGCTGTCTTTTCTGTCTCCTATTTGTGAAACAAGGCCCCCTATTGAAAACCCTACAGAAATTGAAGATGTAGAACAAGTTGGCTCAGAAGTGACTGGAGTTGGCTCAGAGGCCGGTTCCTCATGTGCGCCTAAAGGCAAAAAAAGAAAATACAGCGAAGAGGAAAAATTATTTCAAGCTCTGGCACGAAGCGTTGAGCATAAAACGAACAGAATCCCAGAAGGTGATGATGCTGACAAGCATTTCTTACTCTCGCTACTGCCGGACCTGAAGGCTATTCCGGAACATCAAAAATTGGATGCCAAGTTTGATCTGATGGGTGTCATGAAAAAATATAAAGTACACAACCTTCCACCACCGGCTAACCAAAATCCCAATTTCTTTCGTTACCGCAGTAATGTGCAAGACTCTACTACATTTGTTCCTGTGCCATCTGCTTCATTTGTTCCTGTGCCATCTGCTTCTGGAAATTTTCGTCGGTCTGAACCCAGTTTTTCACAATATGACTACTCAACTGATAAAGAAACTATCACTGCCATTTCATCACCACAAAGTGTAGAATTTCATGATTCAAATACATCACTGTATGCTGATTTATTTCAGGATTCTCTTTAAAGTTAAATTTCAAATTGCTTTCCATGAATAAATCATAAATTCAGTCCAGTATCATTTACAATATTACTTACCTTAGAGTTAATACAATTCTTTCTTCTGCAGAAATACTGTTCCTCATGCATGTGTCTTGCCTTGTGATGTGTATTCGAAGAATATTTAATAGTTCGTCGAAACTTGACATTGACATTCTAAAATAATTGAAAAATTTAACATCATCTTGTCTCAATTCACTGTATAGGGTATAAAACTGACCATTTATCATACGAGCTTCTATCATTGGATGCTCCCAATATTTGCGTTTACGTCGTATATACCTTCTTCTTCTAATTAGCAACGCAAGTGCAAGAACTTCTTCGTCCGAATCCATGACCGAGAAATGAGGCACTGAGGATTCGCACCGGAAAGTAGCGCTGCTAAGCGCGACTGAGAAGCGCTTCCTGGCGCTACTCAGAAGCGCTGCTAAAAACGCTAGTGTGTAAGAAGGCTTAGTCTACTGCTCTCGTATTGGATTTCTTCCATGCCATATTTGACTCTATTTCTTCTTGATTGTTCATGCGATCTCGCTTTTTCGATCTTATAATTCCTTTTTAAATCCAGTAACTACTGCACTTTGCCTGCTCCAAACCTCTTGTGCTTTGTCCAATTTCCAATTGATATTTAATGAAGAACTCTGCGTTTTCCAAAATCGCGTTTTTTTTATCTTCCATGTACGCGTCCCTATTGCCTCCCTTAGGGTTAGTTTCCGGGTTCAATTCGATTCCTCCAATTACTATAATCGCAAACAAAACTAATATTAGGTGCCATGGCACATTGTTGCATTTGTCTTCCCTTTGCTTGTTACAAATCTTCCCGCAAACAGAAGTATGCTTGGTCTATGCACTGTACCACACCCGTAGTTGAGACATGCTACGGTTGCTGAATCTTACAACTAAGGGCAATCACTCCCGTCCGATCGCTACTGTTGTGGATTGAGACTGCATTCAAGGCAAGTATATGGGTACACGTGCAAATGGAGCGAAGAAGCTAACAGTGAGACATTTTACCAAAACACATAAAACAGAGAGAGTGTGTGTTTTGATAAAAGTAGGTTAAAACGCTACTAGACTATAACATTCTTTTTGAGACGAATAAAAGAAAATTCTTCCGACTTGTAATATGTGTTAATGAAACTTAGCGATAAGTCGCTACAAATGTCGACAAATATTGAAAAAATCTTTCCATGGGAAAAAGAAGCGTGAAATTCATTGGATTAGGAAATAGTCCCGTAGGAAGACTGAGAAACGAAGTCAACGGTACAGAATTTTTGCTAGTATCATTGGTACATTTGTGAGAAAAAGGAAATCAATAAACATGTTAGTAAAAAACGATTAAATAAAATATTGAATGAATGAAGGAAGCGAAAAAATGAAGAAGAAAAAAATTGGAATGGAAACTAAAATTTTTAAAAATAGAAACAAATTAAATACTACAGGATAGGATTTTTAAAAGTAAAAGAAAATAAGAAGATTGTGCTAAAGAAAGAAAGACAAAAAACACAGGTTTTCTACAGTTATAAATAAATGCTTCAAATGATAACGCAGAAAGGTTACGCATAAACTAACCAAGAAAAAATATTTAAGGGTATCTTTAAGGACACGATAATTCGATGTATTCGCAGTAAAACTGGTAAATTCATAATAATTGTCTGTATAAATATCAGCTTTATGGCCAGGTATTTCTAAAGGTTCTTGTTTATTGTTTGAAATTTTCTGTAGCTTGATATAAAAACGGAATTGGTTGAATACGTTTTCACAAAACTCGATCTAATCTAACTCCAATTCATAACGAGGCAAACTGGGAATTTCAATTGAAAAGAAAAGAACGCACCAATGGGATGTAATGGAAGCTTTGTTTATGCAGTCCCAACGCCGCCTCTAAATTGCACCAACCCGATATTTTCTTCTTAATGGATTGATTAATGAATGGAAATAATTGGTATTCCCCTGATAAATGCTGATTGCTTTTGTTTCGCTGCTAGAGAGCACAACCACACGCTGAGCGTGTTTTGTAAACAGATATGGCGCTACACAGAATGCATTGCTGTATGTGACTCAACATATCAACCAATGGAAAAGTCAACAAATCAGTATCCTTAATCCAATCAATCTCCTCTTCCTCTATTTAAATTTCGTTATCACCTTTATAGACATGATAAAGGCATGAATTCTTAATCCGCATAATATATTTCAAGAAGCATAGGCGCGTGTCGCCTATTAAGTTTGCACCACTTAATGTAACACTCGAATTGTCTAGGATAGCACTGGACGGGTTAGGCACTGCGGATCCTATACTCTGTTGCGTTCACTGGATCATGCATAAAGGATTTATCAGTTGGGGAAAACTCACGTAACAACACAATATAATGTAACTAAATATATTATTAAAATAAAACAATATTAAATTAAAAACAATAGCATAAAATAAAGTTCACTACTTCTTTGCATAATTATACTGACAATAAAGAAATGTATTTCTTTATTTGAATTACCGTACTCCTAAAGTTTTGTTTCAAATAATGTAATTAAATAAAATTCCCTGCAACACACATACTTGTGTTGACATTTATATTACTTTAAAATACAAATAAAAATAGGAACGATAAGTTCCATCGTTACAGAAATATTGTAAGTTCCTTACTTACAGAAAATATGTCTGGGGTGACATCTTCAGTTCTTCAAACCAGAATCAGAATGGGGCTTTTAATCCATGTTTAGCATATATATATATATATACATATATAAGTCCATCAAAATCTGGACAACGCCCGAAACAATCCATTGACCTCAAGTAGGGCGAGGTCGTACTTATAACGTTCTTGCATGAAAGTGCGCGTATAACACAATAGTATACTAATTAAATAGATCGATACCCGATTTAAACATCTTGCCTCAAAATTATTGCTATTGGCCTTACGATGTCACACGAGGTTAAGGATTAAAAGGTCTTCAAACATTACCGTTTGTCAAAGAGATAATGGTCACAAGATAATGGTCAGACAAGCTGGAAGCTCCAATAATTGTTCTCACTGAATTCTGACAATATACACCATTATAGTATTATAATAAATATCTATTATTTATTATAATATACCGGTATATAATATTCATGTGCTCAGGCTTAACAATATGTATGTAGAACTTGAAACGAAGAAAAAGACTTATCACACTCAAACTATTCCCTCAGAAAACGCTAGATATAGCTTCGCTTCTACACACCATGCCTGGGAGGGATTGAAATAAGAAGAAACAGAAATTCCGGGTACATAAGATTGTATTGTCTTGACGGAAAATTTTACTTCTCACTCTCATGTTATCATACAAACCATTTCGGCGCTGAAATAGAAAATAAATTCAATATCACTTTCATACTACGGGACAAAATATACTACGGGCATAGGACTGAAAATGTTCCATCCTAATTTTACTTCTTTTAGATGCTTAGGATTTTTTACATACATCTTTATAGCATACTCTTTGGAACACACTTCAAGCTGTCCCTGCAATACGACCCCTTATTCTACATCAAAATGTGAAGTGAGAAAGTGATATTCTTCATGTCCAGGGTAGAGAAAGTTATGTGACTGTATCACACTGTGCGTTATTTTCGTGGATTTCATTATTTATTTTAGCCAATGTATTACCTTACATCGATAGCATCAGAATTCCAATATTATGTAGTTCCCAAAGCCCTGTGTGAATACTGTAAACAACACACTGTTGTCTTGACAACTGAATTGGATTTAATTTTTCAGTATAATATTCTTACAAATTATATAAAATTTCAAGGGAAGGAGTAGTTTGTTTGAATTTTAATGTTGACCGCGTTACTTTCCGGGCTTAACTGGGTATCTATGCAAAATTTCGTACAAATTGGTCAAGAAATGTAGATTTGTATAAGGAACATCGTACATACATACACACTTTCCATTTTATATATTAGAAGATGTAGAACAGGAAATCGCCCGTTATGGAATACATTAATACTCTGGGACATACGAAGTGTACTCACATTAGAGTTTAATGAAGTTTCAGACAACGACTATAGAGATGTTAACACTATTATATTATTTTATTTTTTAAATATACTTTAGAGATGAGCTATTTTCAAATTAATTTTTCATATTTCACAATCAAATTCACATAAATATAAAATATAGCGTCCAAATAATTATACTTGTTTTGTTTGTTTCTTGGTTGAGGTATTTTAGTATTTCAATTTCAGCGTCAAAGTCACGATCTGGTTCACTACAGTCTTCTGTTTGTAGAAACACGGCTTCCACAACCCCAATCACGAATTCTGATCGCTTGGAACACTCACACGACTTTCTCTACTAATAACACTGAAAAACAAAAAAATAGAATCGGAGGATATCTTGGTATCCAATACTTGTTCTAAGATAATTGAAACGTGCTGATTCAGAATATGCAAACCATTTGTCTCTATCACCCATGGTTTTCTAAATATACAACTCAACTATTTATATGTCATTAGAACACTTACTGATACAGAGAGTACTAATGAACATGGCGTTAGCTGAGAAAATAGTGCGGTTGAGTCACAGGACACATATTCTGTACATAAATATGTAGTTAAAGGTGTTGGGGACGGCCGGAAATTATATCCGGTCCGAAAGGGCAAAATGTACGGGTCAGGACCGTGAGGAGCAAATGTTAGGTTAAGGTACTTCTCAAATAGGAATAACATAAGATAGGAAAGATTAGCCACCTCTGAATAGCTAGTGAGGACCAGATTCGAACGAATCAAAATGAGAGCAAATAGACTGTAACCTCAGGACACTGGTATCAGGAATCCACGGACTACTTAAGGAAAACAATTTAAATATGAAATAATCACAACTTACTAGATTCACACACAATAATTATTGAAACTAATTGAAAAGAAACACTGATACATAAGATGCAAGAGTACGTTATCACACGTGGTTGTAAATATTAATTTCTTGGAAAACTTGATAATTAATATCTTAAAATGCGTAGCTTAACTTGCTCTTGAAGTTAACACTAAACTTTTGCATGTAGTTTAGTCGTAAAAGCTGATATAAGCACTGGAACATGTAGCGTTGGTTACACAACTGTTGCGTAATATCAAACTTCTGTAATTCGGAGAATTCACTCGCGAATTTGATGAATTATATGTAATTATGTATGAATAATTACTGAGAGCCACAATTGCGCACAATTGTGACTATTCGCCGCTTTCTAGAGCAAGTTTAATGGATCTTGGTAGAAAAAGCGGGAATTCCTCGAGCCTACTAGATACACTGTTATCTGTGTGAGGTCTCGTTCAATACTAACTGGCGTGACGCTACACCACCACATATAACAAAAGAAATTAGCAAGTCATGCATGATCCCACAATGCCTTGAGGCGGGAATAAAAGGACAATCAAAGCGGGACATTGCAAGCGGACAGTTTGAAACATTCTAAAGTAGAAACATGTTGCTTGCGCGAACAAAAGGCATAATACACATATAAAATCCAAGTAAATTGCTATATTTTCTTAATGTAACCTGTGTTTGGTTTGAATTTCTTGGCTGTAGACTTGCGTTTGTAATAAGCATTTGGCATGTCACTCTGAAGCGTCCAGCAGTAGTCAGCCAACATTGCTGCACTCCATCAACCCTGATACCATGACTCCATCGACCCTGATACCATGACTCCATCACCGAGATGTCCTGATGAAAACGTTCACCATGTTCGTCACTGACTGAACCAAGGTTCTCGGGGAAGTCAAGATGTGAATCAAAGAGATGAATTTTGAGAGACATGTTGCAACCCGGCTGTTTGTATGCACTAATGTACTTCTTCATAACATTCACATAGTCACCAGTTTTATAATTTCCAAGGAAATTGGCCACGACTGATTTGAAATCAGCAAATCTTGGAAGTGGCCGTCAGCAAATATCTTCCTTATATGTGGATCTGTGAACACACCTTCTTTCACTTTTGCATAACTCAACTCCGGAAACTTGTTGCACAAGTACCGAAAACTATCTGAATCGTCTAGTGCCTTCACGACATTCTTCATGAGCCCCAGCTTGATGTGAAGCGGTGACAAGATAACTTTGTCACGGTCAATCAACGGTACAAGATGGACATTTTTATTTCCTGGCTGCATTCTGTCTCTGATCGGCCAATTTTTCTTTATGTAGTGGTGTTTTCTATCTCTGCTGTCCCGGTGCAAGTAAATTAAATTCTTTAAGGCGTGAACCGAGCAGTTCAGCTTGCCCTATTGTTAGTGTTAGGTCCCGTACGAGGTCGCAAAGTTCAGCATTGTTTATGAAATGGATATTCTCTCCAGGTTGATAGTCAAGAGTCCGAATCATTGCTAGGAGGTGACAGAGAACTTTGTTCTTGTGTTTCTTCATCAACTGTATATTTTGTAGGCGCTGTTGGTATTGGACAAGTGATGGAATAATGTGGAATTGGTTTAGAAACTGTGGGAACATCTGGATACTTCACACAGATGTACGAGTTTTGTAGGAAAATCCGGTGACATTTGCCAAACAGAAATAATAGTCTGTGGTGTGGTTGCTTGACTCACGCCATATAATAGGAACTCCAAAAGCCAATTGGTTATTCTCCTTCACCTTCCTTACACAATCTCGCAAGTTGCATGAACATGTCAAACGATGCACTGTGGTGCCCACGATTTACCAGTATCCACCTTTGAATCGAAGTATAGTTCATATGCTTTATTCAAAAACGGTGTAAAATTCTTCTGATGGGATTTGTCTGTCAGATAGCTACACACATAGCAAAACAGGTCTGGTGAATTTATACAACCTCTGGAAGCCATAATATCCAATTAATGTAAAAATAAAGATACAAATGAAAGTATATTAATGCGATATCAAAAATATTTTGATATATTACATTAAGTATAACTGGTTTCATAAATGACACAACAGTGTAGGCCTATGACGTTGCATGAAACATTACTAAAAACTACATAAAGATTTTTATGAACGGTGTTCAATGAAAATTAATTTTTGTTGATATCTTCAAAACCTGACGTGATAGAGCAAAACGGTTTGCAGAATTGAAATTAGCATACAAAACTGCATTAGAAAAGGTATACAGCATGCAAGATATCTACAGCTTGTTTATCAGTGTAATTAAATATTACTTTACATTATAAACCGTTTTTCTCATCAAAGCTTTCAACGATTTTTTTACATTATTTAACAAGCATTTTATTGCCAAATTTATATTAAGAGTAAGCAATGATAATTCACATGTATACAAGATATTGTTCATAAAGTTCCAAACACGATGCCAGTCTAAACCACTGAAACGTAGTTTATAATTAGACTAAGTTTATTTTCAGTTTTTCAAAAGACCTTGCCTATTTGTACGTCCTCGGTCCAATTTTGACCATTAACGAACCCTGCCGGGATTTTTCATCTCCATATTATAATATGTACTACTCTGGAATTAAGTACAGCACCTCAAAACATACCATTGGAAAATAATTGTAAAAATAATGAATCAAATTGGTACCACTTCTTCCACAGTAGTAGCTTTTAAGGGAAACGTGTTTGAAGGTTTCCGGTTGTAAAATGTATGTATTTCTAGGTTGGCAGTATTAACGAAAACTAGAATTCCTTGTAGGACTTGTGAAGGGACAACAAAGATGAAGTACGTTATCGCCTCCTACAGGAAATAACTTGGGCGTCTGGAAATTGCGTGAGTGCGTTTCTGTGTAGATGCAGTTCCGCTGGGAAATTCAGCTTTGAGAAAGAAGTATAGTATAATATCTAACTAGGATACGTTTATATGTTAAACGAGAAAAATGTATGATTTTCAGGCCATTTCATTTCATTTATTCTTCTCCAATTAATTATTTACACGCACTGTCGAACTTTCCTCAAGTTCACTGCCTCTGAAATGAACACCAAAGACATAAAGAAAATGTCATTACAAAGTAGCCCACATCTCAAAAAATAATCGATAGCCTTCTACAATAGCTGGAACAATAGCCCAGTGACGGATCCAAGGGATGGGCCATAGGGGCCGCGTCCTCTCTTGGTTTTTCTTTTTAATTTGATTTTGTTATTCTTCGAAAGTAATCATCTAATAAAATGGCATTCGAATTTAATAAAATACGAAATAAAATAAAATAAAACCATTTGTGTGCTCTCCTAATTTGAAAAGAAGATTGTAAAGTGCAAGTTGAATAGTATTTTAATTCTACACGCCTTGTGCCAAATGCGCAGACGAGACAACCCATTTGTTCGGGCTCCTTATCTTTGTTGTTATTATATATTACATGATTGGTTTCTATTTCAGACAAGCTTCTACTTTAATTCATATCTCATATTTTTATAACATTTTTTGTAAAGCCATAATATTCTCAAATACAAACTATTAAAACTGCTCGCTATGAGAAGCCGCCGTTAATAAGTTGTGTTTCCAAGGCCTGCTCCTAACAGAGTTCCTGAACAACCTAAAAAATATTCACCCCAACCATCACCTAACCAGAGATCGTTAACCTTCCACCCCCAAAAGCTTACATTAAAAACTGCCAGTTTCTTGTGCAGCCTACCTGTAGGGAAAGAGGTTCTATTCTAGTGATAGCACCAACGTGGCCTCCGCCTCAGGGCACCTTCCATGCCCTCGTCATCAAGCCGAGCAGTGCTACCAAATAATGCATGGGTGCGCATCTGTGACACATCGTGTCACTGTGCGGTAGGGGAATTTCTCCCACTACAGTCGCCCTTGACGTCAGCATAAAGCAGTTTCGACGTGACACTGAACATGAAGAACAGGTTTCTTACGTCACAGCAAGGGATGGGGACTAAAAGTTTCCCCTCAGTTGCTCACCTATGGAATAAAGCTTAGCAACTCAAGCTATGAGTGTACAACAGTTGGAAACCTACGACGATGAGAATTTTCTCCCTTAAAAGTAATGTTAACGGAATATTGTTAACTTTTGTTTCAGTAATCAACAATATTTATTTTAACAGAATGAGCAGTATGCTATAGCACAGTATTCCCCCTGCAAACAAGAGTTATTGATAGGATTAGTGTACGCTCAGAAACATTGCAATAAAAAATATAAATAGTGCAACAATAACAACTTTTACGAAATGGGGTTAGCACTTTCTTCCCCGATTTGTAATATTTTACTACTCAATCTCATGACTTCTATGTCTGTATAATTATATCACTGTATACAGTCATGGGAAGAATCGAGGAAACTTTTCTCGATTATTCGAATGAAAACAGAATCCGAATTCTCGCGATGTGGGATAGGAGAAGTGAGGACCGAACCTACTTCTAATGGTCCGCGCAATAAATGTGGCTCAAGGGTGTGTTAGTGTTGTGAGATATTGTACTATTGGCTCTCACAAGTCGACAGTTTGGCAACTCTGCGTGTGGTGGCTATGAGTTCATGCGAAATTTATCACGCGTTAACGAAGATAACCGAAGAACACGACTGCGCGAGCTGCATGTCTTTTGTTCTCTAGAAGTTCTCCTAGAATTACATTAAATCACGAAGTAACCAATACTTTTTAATACGATCCTTAACATCACGAGAACTTTTAGGAGTCGAATTCGATACTAAATCTGCTTTCATTTAATATGAATCTGATCGACACGTCACAAGCAACACTAGCTGTCTGATGAGTTACCGTAAGGAAGAAAAAGGAAGTAAAGACTCAGGTAAGGTAGGGATTGTAAAATTCAAGTAGCAAATATAATTATACTCCATGTCTGCAGTAATAAACAAATTAACAGTTACAGATTTAGGCATAAAGACGCTCCTGTGCCGTAAGTAAGCATTTTCCACCGACATTTTCCACCATGATAGAATGAATATGACTTGGTTTAAGGTACAATGGATTTATAGAATCGACTGCATTATTGACCCAGATGTGTGGTGTCGCCCGTAGATCTACTGTTAATAAATCTGTTATAGAACTAGCCACATCAGGAATTGCAGAATATTGATTGGATGCTTTGGCAGGTCCGTGCCGAGGAATTTGAGTTCCACCTCGTGACCTCCATTGGCACCTGAGATAGGAAATTGCTCTTCCTTCTGACCTCTAATTACACCGCAGGGAGTTGGCCTGGCATGCATAGGATAGGTCATATTGATGATTGATTGTTTGTTTAATGGTTATCGAAGATAGTAGTGTGGATGTGCTGTTTCAATTACCACTTTATTAAAGTCTAACTTATAAATAAAATATCCGTCTTCGGTAAACTGGAAAGTTTACCTGGATATAAACAAATCTCTTACAAAACACTTTTATGTTATTTTAAACCGCAAACATTGTTCAAAAGAACTCTCTTCGCCTATGTAAACTTCCATATTACGGGCTGAGATTTAAATAAAGGTCCCAGCCCGTTAAGTGTAAAGAAAAATGGTGTTAGCCCGATATGCTAATTATTGTAGATATCACTACATGCCTCTATCGTTCTCTCCACTTTTTGTCGCACAAATAGAGACACATTTCCTTCATTTTAATCACACAGATACTACTACTATTTTCGTGTAGCAATTGATTATTTAAATTGAAAATAACACAAATTAATAACCATTTCATCATTGTAAATTTCTTCCATTAACTAGACAGTTTTAATTTCCTTTTCTAAAATACGAACATTATTCAACACAAGTATTTCACTTAAAACATTCTCAAGAGCCTCCATTCATTAACTACGGCGAACTTCTTATTTAATTTGTTACTTGCATTTTCAATAACTTCAAGGATTTCCTTTTTACATGGGTCACAATTCATTCTTTCCCACAAATATTTCTGTTATTGTCAACGCTTTTCAAAAGAGTTTTGGTTTCAAGAAAGGATTGCCAGCCAAAAGGGCTTAAATTAAGCTAGGAGACGAAATTATTTAAAAAAGTAAGTTGCATTTAATATTCTAAGCACAAAAGATATTAAATTATTTTCGTTTCAGAATTTACGATTAAAAATAACATAAAACGTCATCGGTTTTATATCATAAATACTTATTATTATATTTATACCAATAGATAATTTTACTAGCAATGCAATTTCTGAAAAGTCAAGGAATATAAAACGAATAGTGCGAGTAAATACTTATTTAAATAAGTACACGGTGTTGCTTATGTATTCGCTTGCTATGTCCACCAAGAAACACGTGCAGCTACGTAACAGAGAGAAACAAATGATAGTGTAGCGACAAAACAGGTAACAAGTGCCACCGACGTGGTCAATCAATTTTACTGAATTTTAAAATGTCATTGCTCCTCATTGGTGGAAAGTGACACGACGTCATATGAATGATAACTTATTCCAGCTGTTTGATTCTGGCAGACCGTTTGGTCTTTCCTTTCGATGTACCACTGAAATAATTACAATTATATAAATTCAAATTAGACATATTACGTGAAGGTAAGGTTTATATTACATTCTAATACAAATTTCAAAATAAATAATAAATTACTAGAATGAAATGGGAGTTTACAATTAGGAACATGATCTCTACATTACTAAAATTACAGTTTGTGAAGTCTCTAACATAATATAAATTCTCAAAAGAACAATAACTTAGGTAAATATGTCAAATTACTATAAAGAGCAGTAAAGAGGAAAAAGTATAAATGATATCATATCTCTGAAGTTCACCTAGGCATTCCACATCCTAATACTAGCTTTGAAAAGCATAGAATTTTAGGAGTGAACAGCTGATGCAGTGAATGGTGATGAATAGGATGATGATCGATGGGAAGTAATGATTACATCGTTGATTTTCAATTATGAAATGGGAAGATGACAACAGAAATAATATGGTGAAAGTGAATGACAAGGTATAGAAGCAAAATTTCTGCATGGTTTGTACAAATCAAATGAACTCCCTGGAGTGACTGCCTGCATTTGAATTTGGTTGCTGTCCCGAGTCTGACAGAGTGCATTCTAACCCACTCTTACATTTTATGTGACCACTAACTGGAGCATAAATCGCGGCTGCCCACACAAACATGGAGAAAAAGTGTCCAACCGTCCAGTTTCATTCAACCCCAATGTTTTTACTTTTACATTAATCTCCCCTCTTATTACAACACGACTGGTTAATCTTCATGGGTCACTATTTCAATCAGAGCCATGTCCAGTTGAAAACCCACGAGATACAGTCACTTTCTAAATTCGACTTTCATTTGAAAATTTTCCTCATTGCAAGGAATGCAAAATTGCCAAACTCACGTAAATGCTTAATGTTAAGCAACACAAATATTCCTTTAATGAGAAGTCATGCAAATTACAATAGAAACAATTCTGAGGTATTCAAATAACTTTCTCACCTATGCACGAGAAACAACTTGTTAGAAATCTGGCATAGAATAAGAGTATGCACTGCAGGCAGTGCGCATTCTTTCTCATGTAAAGATTTAGTGCTCGCCAGGCAAGGCGAACCTGGGTTTGTGCAAACGGTGACTGCCTTATAACTACCCTTCAGAAATTGTTAAGGGGAAATATTGCAAACGAAAGTTTTAGCACGTAGTATCCTATGCACCTCATCAACAAAATGTAAACAATACCTAACTAAACTAAACTATACTTCAACTATATTAAACTATACTTGACTAAACTAAAGTCTGTAAACCGCTCGCCTGGAATCAGCTTCGCGTCCGATACATTGTGATGAAAACATAGCCCACGCACTATACTACACGACTGTGACCACAGGTCAATGTTTTCATCTCAGCATATTCGAATTCCCCTATCTCTGTCTGGGAGCTAATACTGTAGGCTACTTGAGGTGACACGTCACATAACTTCATCTGCCCAAAATATGGGCAATACGACTTTCTCACCTGACATTCTGATAGTGAGGTAAGGAATGTGAATACAGTTGTTGCATTATTAGCCACGCAACTTAAAACAAACGACGTGTGTCAACATAAGGAATGGAGTCGACAACGCTTTTCACACAGCAACTACGCCGATTTTTGTGTACACCGTAAGAAGTTTAACATTTAGGAAGGCACTGCGAATGTTAACATTTTCAACTTTTATCAAACTGAGTCTTTCTAATAATCATAAATAAAAATGTTTAAACTGAAAACGTTTTATTTATGCTGAAACCAAAGCTGGTTACAGTGGATTTTGATAGCACTATTGCGAGAATGTTCAACTTTCAACTTTAAATCTACATTTCATTCAAGCTGTCTAAAATAATTTATATTTTCGAAAGTTCCATTTTTATGCAAATAAATGTCACTTCTGAATAATTTATTGCCAATATTGGGAATGAAATGATAGCTTTCTGTGATTGGAAGCTCGCCTTCATTTCCAGTGCATTGGAAATAATGAAGGGATAGCATAACAAACTAAAGTGATCTAGGGGAGCGATCGTCATGTGTTATGGATGGGTATTTCCGTCTTCTTCCATTACTAACCCCGAAGAACCAAGAGGAAATCGAATTGTTTATATGCAAATTATAATTCCCAGTTACGTAGGCTCTGAGCTTCGTATATGTGACAAGTGTAAATGAAACAGAACAGAAATGAGGAAATTGAATTTGAGACCAGGAAGGAAGGACAAGTATGACTTTTCTCTCCTTGTCGCGACGTAAGCACGCACAGACGATCTGCTTCTGTGTGAGCGAGATTCATCCTCCTCTGTACCATTGAACACTACTTGGCTTATAACGCATTCAAGACTGTTTTAGTGGAAACCCGGTCTCAGAATCACAAAGTTATTGAATTCCGCAAAAGTAATCAGAAGCGAGATACCATCTGGCGCCTACAATCGAATCGTGGCTCGCACATTTTGTGGAGCATCAGTACGGGATGCCGAAGGTCACGGGTTTGAATTCCGGTGTCATAGATATTATTCTCCTATATTATTGTAATTAAAGTCAACTCAGGGGGACATGTGATTCATTGCGATGGTTTTTCGATCACCCTTTAGAAGAAATCCATACAATGAATTTAATTTTATAAAGGAAAATAACCGAAGTTTACATACAGGAATCAATACTAGTCATATACACAGAGGTATAAACTCGTACAATTATTATTCAGATTTTAAAAATTTTTAATAGAAAAAGTAGCCTAGAAGTGAAGAGATCTGGAAGTGTAGGAATGAAATATTTGTGGAAATGTCAATATAATGGGTATTAATATATTAAAACGTTCCAATGTGTTAACACTGTGCACACATTTAATTTCCCATATGAAGAGATCAAGGATCTATATCCAGCAGAACAATTCTAGACTGATAGGTAAAAATCGAATAAGTCATATGGGGCATAAAATGAAAAACACAGTGCAAACAAAACTGTTTTATTTAGAACATTTAGGTACACCTTCTAGCTACTTCTCTACATAGTCGCGCTCCGATTGAGACATTTGTCGAAGCGTGGAGCAATTTTCAAATACCTTCTTCATAGAAGCTTGCCACCAGCGTATTGAGAAGGGTCTTGACGGCATTTTGAAGTGTTTTGAAGTTCTTCGTTGGTGTGGAAGCGCTGTCCTCCCAGATCTTTCTTCAGCTGCCGAAAAAGATGAAAGTCACTCGGCATGGGAACGAGATTTTGAAATCCATCGTGACAGGGAATGAAACGTGGATTCGTTACAATCCAGAATCAAAAGAACAATATAAACAATGGATGCACAGAAATTTCTGGAAGAAGTCTGGCTTCCATACCAACGAAGAATTTCAAAACACTTGAAAATGCCATGAAGTCCCTTCTCAATACGCTGGCGGCAAGCTTCCATGAAGAGGGTACTTGAAAGTTGGTACCACGCTACATGCAAATTACTCAGTCGGAGCTAGATTAGGTAGAGAAGTAGCTAGAAGGTGTACCTAAATGTTCCAAACAAAACAGTGTGGTTTTCATTTTATGCCCCATCGGAGGTTAAAAAAATAGCCCTCGTATATCACAAGCTACAGGCTTTGATATAATGACACAGATGTAGGTTAGCGCACAGGCACTGAGTGTCACAAATTCCAGCTGCCAGGGCAGGATGAATCTATCTCAGAAATAATACCTAACAGCTAATGCAAGTATGGGATTGCTTTCTTATAAAATTGTCCGTCGATATTATTAATAACTAGCATGGGCGTACGGTGAAATTTTGTTCGTGAGGGGTTCAATGTATAGTCGTCTTAGCTCCATTCCTTGCACACGTTGTAAATTATTACTTTTTTAAATTACTAAACAGTTGTATTGTGACAATTAATACAATGTAATAAAGTAATATGTAGCTCTCTCTTTGAAACTGTTTTTCTTGAGATTTCTGTTCATATATCGTTTAAGCTAGAGTCTATAAATAAAAACTTTCTTTTGTAAAATTATCACAAAAGCCTTCTGTAGAGTGCATAGGGCACGTTTTTAAAGTCATCTGTAAATCCACCAGTGGAAAAGCCCGAATAATGCTGATTACTTCACGATAATTTTGTGATGAGCTCGTGATTACTGTTGGCATTACAAACAGGTTGATGGATTTCGACGGGAGTATTCGAGTTGTCGTTTGACAGATTCCATAGGGATTTTTGTTTACTAGTAATACATCACTGTTATTAAGCTGAAAAACTATCAACACCACGAGGTTTTGAAATTTGAATCTTAAATAAATTACGACAAATCTTAAATAAGGCTTTGATATGTACGAAATTGTAAAATGTGTAACAACCGAATCAGAGTTTTTTTTAAATATTTTTTTTACATTTCGTTCCATTATTTATAATCTTCAAAATATTGCAGATATTTTGGGAGGGGTTTCAACCCCCTGAACCCCCCTCACCGTATGCCCATGTTAACTAGCATGTGCCCGCGGCTTCGCCCGCGATAATTATTTCAAAAATTAAGAGCATAATAGTTAAATCATTATATTTATTAACACCTAAATCACGTGGACTACGTACCACGATTAGATACCGTCGCCTGGTAAAAGCGACATCAGATTCGAGTTCCTTGGCCCAGAAAACCACTGTATAGTGAGTTTCGTCCAAGTCGAACAACGTTTGACCATATTTAGGCCTATATTGAATATCCCTCTTCCGTGTAGATTAAAAATTTCATATGTCTGCGGGCCTTGATATTCTAATCAAATGAATCGTCAAGGATGGACTTACAAAATCAAGCGATCGCCCGCGATAATTATTTCAAAAATTAAGAGCATAATAGTTAAATCATTATATTTATTAACACCTAAATCACGTGGACTACATACCACGATTAAATAGCGTCGCCTGGAAAAAGCTATCTCAGATTCGAGGTCCTTGGCCCAGAAAACCCCTGTATAGTGAGTTTCGTCCAAGTCGAACAATGTTTGACCATATTTAGGCCTATATTGATTATCCCTCATCCGTGTAGACTGAAAATTTAAGATATATGCGTGCCTGAACATTATAAACAAATGAATCGACCAGCGTGGGTTTATAACATTCAAGCGATCGCGATGCTTTTATGTCCAAGGTATGATAAAAACAGCCAAATCCAACTGTAATTTATTTGATACTAGCATGTGCCCGCGGCTTCGCCCGCGATAATTATTTCAAAAATTAAAAATTAAGAGCATAATAGTTAAATCATTATATTTATTAACACCTAAATCACGTGGACTACATACCACGATTAGATAGCGTCGCCTGGTAAAAGCGACCTCAGATTCGAGTTCCTTGGCCCAGAAAACCCCTGTACAGTGAGTTTCGTCCAAATCGAACAATGTTTGACCATATTTAGGCCTATATTGATTATCCCTCTTCCGTGTAGGTTGAAAATTTCATATGTCTTCGGGCCTTGATATTCTAAACAAATGAATCGTCCAGGATGGACTTACAAAATCAAGCGATCGCCCGCGATAATTATTTCAAGAATTAAAAATTAAGAGCATAATAGTTAAATCATTATTTTATTAACACCTAAATCACGTGAATTACATACCACGATTAGATATCGTTGCCTGGTAAAAGCTATCTCAGATTCGAGTTCCTTGGCCCAGAAAATCCCTGTATAGTGAGTTTCGTCCAAATCGAACGATGTTTAACCATATTTAGGTCTATGTTGATTATCCCTCTTCCGTGTAGGTTGAAAATTTCATATGTCTACGGGCCTTGACATTCTAAACAAATGAATCGACCAGCGTGGGCTTACAACATTCAAGCGATCGCGATGCTTTTATTTCCACGGTATGACAAAAATAGCCAAAGCCAACTGCAATTGATTTGACATTGAAATGTATTACTGAAATCTGATGCTTCGACAGCGCTAAAATCACGTTTTCTGCCAGTTTTTTACTCATAACTCGCGAACGAAAGCTAAAATTAAAAATTCGGCTTCGAGGTGCATTCGCCCACCTTTCAGTCCATCTATCTTTAAATTTTCAGATCTTTGCGTTCAGTAGATTTCGATGGGCATCGTGGACAGACAGACAAACAGCATGTGCCCGCATGTGCCCGCGGCTTCCCCCGCGATAATTATTTCAAATTATAATTATTAACACCTAAATCACGTGGAGTGCATTCCACGATTAGGTAGCGTCCCCTGGTAAAAGCGACCTCAGATTCGAGTTCCTTGGCCCAGAAAACCCCTGTATAGTGAGTTTCGTTCAAATCGAACAATGTTTGACCATATTTAGGGTTGATTATCCTTCTTCCGTGTAGGTTGAAAATGTCATATGTCTGTGGGCCTTGACACTCTAAACAAATGAATCGTCTAGGATGGACTTACAAAATCAAGCGATCGCGTTGCTTTTATTTTCAAGGTAGGCTATGAGGTATGTTGACAAAAATAGCCAAAGCCATCTGTAAGTTATTTGATATTGAAATTTATTACTGAAACTGATACTTCTAAAACGCAAAAAAATGCACGTTTTCTGCCAGTTTTTCACTCATAACTCACGATCGGAGGCGAAAATTAAAATTCCGGCTTCGAGGTGCACATTCCGACCCTTTAGTCCGCCTACTTATAATATTTCAGATCTCTGCGTTGAGTAGATTTCGCTGGGCATCGCGGACAGACAGACAGACGGAAGACAGACAGACGGAGGACAGACACTTCCTTTTATTAATATAGATTGAAATGTATAACTGAAAACTGATGCTTCGAAAACGCAAAAAATGCACGTTTTTTGCCCGATTTTCACTCATAACTGACGAACGAAAGCTAAAATTAAAATTCCGGCTTCGGGGTGCATTTTCCGACCCTTCAGTCCAAATATGTTTAAAAATTCAGATCTCTGCATTGAGTAGATTTCGCTGGGCATCGCGGACAGACAGACGAACAGACAGTCACTTCCTTTTATTAATATAGATAGATGAACTAAATGTGTTAAAGATTTGCTGTTACATGTCTTACCTGTACAGTCTATGAGGCAGGACAACTGTGCTTCATCTCTCAGCTCCTGTAACATAACAAATCACTAGTTAATCATAAACTTGTGCACGTGTTTCCACCACCACTCTGCAGAAAACCACTGGACATGCACAATATCCCATACAATCACTGCCATTTCCCACCAAACCAATATAATGCTATACATAGTAAAATCAATGATACGGACTGTTGCATTTGATAACTTGTTCGTTCTCTCCAATGAAATAAGAGCATACACAGCTAGACAAATATAATAGATACATGTTAGCGGATTCACAGTTCCATGTCTAATACGAGCAAGACCGCATGGAGGGAATAGCAACACTGCCCCCCCCCCGGAGGGCGCAAAAATGACCATTAAAATAACAAAAAATAAGGTTAAAAGTTAGATTTGCTCAAACGAAAGAAATGGTAATCAAAACATAATTCCTGGATAGGGACAGTTGCGGTGAATTTAAAATATTATAAATAATTTTAATAAAATAATTTCATATTAGTTTAATTTGAATTCGGATCATAATATGAAGATATTATGTTCTCATATGTTATTTTTAATAACTTACGTATTACACGCTAGGGATCATCATATTTCAGTACTTTTAAAATTCTGCTAACCCTTAGTGATTTTTTTTTAAATGGCTTCCATTTAACGTGTAAAAGATTGCAGGTCGATTGGTCATTTTCTTCGAGTGACACCAAAAACCTTAGGTTTCAAAATTTGATAAACTTGTTAATGGAAAGGTGAAGTCAGAATGAAAAATGCAATGCCATAGCCGGGATTTGAACCAGGATCTTCGACTCTCCGTGCCGATGCTCTAACCAACTGAGCTACCATGGCAACGTGCCGGTACAACATTGAATTCTCCAACTGACGCACAATCCCACTCACACTTGTTAATATTTACTTGTAAGGAATCAGTTCACCCTTACTAGTATTTTATGTTAAAAAGCTCTAGGCCTATATTTAGCTACATTTAAAAAATCTCAGTTTGGTCAATCTAGTCCTTCAGGTGCCACCAGTTCATTAAAATTTGTACAAAAACGCAAAAAAAGAATTATTGTTATCTTTGTTTTGTAAAAATGAGTTTCAATACTTCAGTTTCTTGTGAATGGTTAATTTATTTAAGAAACAAATCTACAGCTCTTCGCCACTGAGACGTGGCTGTAATTCCAGTTCTGAGTGCATCATGGTCCACATTCATATCGTTACTCTTTTGTGTCATTCTCTCTTGATTGTGACGTTACTGGGCAAGAGTGTGACCGGGTGAAGATATTATAATTTCATCAGCTATTGTAGCCGTCTTCGCATTTTCTCTTAGCTTCTCCCCAAGTATTTTGTCAGTAGTGATTTCGTCAATTAATCATGTTGACATAATTTTTCGCATCCAAGTTCATATCGGCAACACCAGATGAAGTCTCGCTTCCAGCCTAGAACGTGTACTTTAACATCAAAGTTGTCAGAATTAGATTCTCGGAATGGCCGCATAACTGGGTCAGTATTTTGCTTCCATGCGCCGAGAAGTCGTGGTGACCTCCATGATGGCCTTAAGTTCTCCTAATGATTCTTTTTTTCCTACATACAAACCAAAGATCCTATTTTCAGTAGTTAGCCACCTGCTTTGATGAATTTCACCAGAGTTCCTCTTAGCTATCCCACCGGGACATTCTGCTGAACAAAGAGCTCATCAGACACTCAGCAAATATTATTCATCCGAGCTCAATGAATCTTTAAGTGAAGTTGAAGCCCTAGTCTACTCGAACGGGCTGGAAATGCATCCGATTTGGGATGGCAGTCTTCCCGTCTAGTCGAAGTGGGTGTGCACCACACAGACGAATCTCTGAGGAAGTCTTCAACAAGCGCATTCTCACCATGTTTGGAACAGTGTTGGCAGCACCTTTACAACCTTAAGCGACCAGCTCTAACATGGGGATATTTTACTCAACAAAGAAATTCGTGATGCTAACCAGTGCGCTGGAATTTAACATAAAAGTGTATTCAATAGACAAACGATAAGACAACATTAGTAAATTCTAGGTTATTTTCATCATTGTACATAAGCGAAAAGCAGCTAAGGCAAATTAATGAAATAAATCTCAGAAACATTGAAACTTACTCAGCCCTTGATGGGCTGATTTTTGTCACGTAAAGTATAGAGTAAGCTGAATTGAAAGCAGTAAATATTTCATACAAATAGTGCATTTTTGAACTAATTCTTGGAACTTAAGGCTGAAGAAATTTACCAATCGGCTTGCGATCTTATATGTTATATGGAGGTCATTTCCCAAAACTACGCGTATTTTACTAATGGTAAGTAAATTTAAACAAAATGAAAACTCGATGCATCCTACTACACGTAGCGTTGTTTGTTGTACATCACTCAAAAACCAACGTTGAGTTAAATAATGAGATGTAGATTGGTTTTGCTACACACATGCTTTAGAAGACAAGATGCACAATTCGCTATTTATTTACTGTAGCATAAAATTCAATTTCTTCTGTACGTTATTTATCATTAAATTTAATTAAAGTATTATTTTTCAAGAATACGTAATTTTTATTAAACTTAAAAAATATTCAAAAGTTGCCAATTCTGTGTAGCAATAACATCAGGGAATGGCAGTTTTCAGGATGGGGGAGATCATTGACGGGATGAAAAATATAATGACAAAAGTGCAGCCACACTCTGAAATAACAGCAACATTATGATTATATTTTGTAGTATTTACGTTCAGGTTTACTTATTGAAAAATTATTTTTTTTAAATAAAAAAGGACTTAAAGGGACGTATGAAAAATCAGTTTTGTGACAACCAGAAATAACAATGACTACGAAATAGCGATGTATGTTGAGATAGGCAGTTAAAAGTGCACAATTATGTTACCTCATATGTTTACTAACCCAAACTCCAGGACGTTAAATCCCTCATGGAGTTAGGCAAACCTTCCAGTGATGTGTCATCTACCATAGGCAACTGGAAGCATTGTCAGCATGCATCGAACCCAGACCAATGGTAACCGCTGACTTGACCACAATGTTTATATCTGTTCCAGTAAATGTGAAATTTGTTAGTAATTAAAAACATAGTGCAGAATGAACATTGCACTTGACCGAAAGATTAATGTACAGAACATAGCAAGGAATGAACATTCATTTATCCCAAGTAAACAACAGTAAAAGTTTGGTTAAGCAGGTAAACTGATGCAGGAGGTTTATAGGTCGGGAATCCAGCGCCATTAAATTTTAGTAATGTTCTCGCACCTTGAATAGCTCAGTTCGCTTCTTAAAACTCGCGACCTGAATGAAGTACAATACTGTTTAGTGCCTTGAGAATTTATGATAGGTTGTATTTCATGCACCAAGTGTGCAACAGCAGAATTTTATAGCCTGAGAGAACACCAGTAAATAATTCAAGTGTTTCGTCTTTGAATAATGTAAATACATAAGAAAAAGATAGCACCCCTTTGTGTCTCTCTAGTAGCCAACAAAAACTAGGCTTAGCTCACTCAATGCATGTGTGTGGAATTATTCTAAAGACATTCCTTACACTAAAAGTCCTACTTGTCACCTAACTCACAAAACATGCAATCAGTTTTCTTTCTGTCTTCTCTAGTAAAACACACGCATGCGTGACGCTTCCTATCTACAACTACATGCAATTACATGTATCTTAATTTCTGTTTCGGGGCATGGAAACCAGCAGAATATTATAAATATGTGGATAAATGAGTCCGAAACAGATGATGATCATAACAATTAATTTGAAGATAATGTTGAGGATTTCTTGGGCTTGAGCTGGTGCAACAACATATTCGATGCAAAACTCGTTATCTACATTTTTATATTTTGGTGTCACTCAATTCCTCGTGTCTGCTTCTATATGGTTATGCAAAAGCTCGAATAACCGGAACGCAGTTTAACGATAAATAAAAATCAAAGGTTTCAAAACCTCGTACATAAAAGTAATAATAATCTTAAAGACAAAACCCCGAGCATGGATAAACAAAACAAGACGTGTTTTTAACACCTCAATTCTATGAGCATAAGCTCGTATCTCTCTTTTCTTGCATTTCCTTCTCTTGTTTGTCCTGTACATATCGCAGTCATTATTCCCGAGACCTGAAGTAAACAAAAAACCAGTATGTGCCTGTCTCACTCGTACGTTATACGAGTAATGTTTCTAGAGTGAGACAGATGTTCTGCTTTTTTGTTTACTTCGGGTTTCCTTCTTAGAACCATCAGACTTTACTGACAGCGGCACCGTGTGTCTCTAAATGGTACATTATGAAACGAGCACTTTTGTAACAATATGTTATATCGATTTTCATATGAGTAATTTAATTACCATTTTAGGCAAGATTCATACGACTGTTTTCCCGTCAACCATAATATTGGTCTAAATTTTTAAATTTTGATATTTTAGATCCTCTCAAACATCAACGAGCCCACCATGACCCTCGCCCCAGATGGTTGCTGGTCCTCGTAGTTCTTGTCTTCTCTGACAGATGGAAGTTCACGGCCTCGGTCAAATCAAAGCTTCGTTTCGCTCGTTTTCTCCAAACCACGGATTTCGACAACAAGAAATTAATTCACTATGATATTAATGATATGATGAAATTCCATGATACAAGATACATGATCAATCATGTGAGTGTCAACATCATCAATCCTTTCCAGGACTAATAGTGAATTGACTCAATGTAAAATGTTAATAAAATAATTCAATTTCACTTTGTATTAGTGTATACTTTGGTTCATTTATTTATTTATTTATTCTAAGGAAGAATTTGATACACAACTTACTGGATTGAAAAATTACATTGATAGTAATGGAAAAGATTCGGATGACAAGGTATTCACATAGCTACACACATTTGCAGATGAAATTACATAATAAAAGAAGTGTTTTATTTTCATAATTAACTAGAATCACTGAACATTTTCCAAAGAGATTTACTGAGCATAAGAGCAACTGAGCTCGGGGAACTGAGGGATTACAAAACGTTCAACGAAGATCTGAACACGTCACAATGTAGTAGAAAATAAATGCAGGACGATAACGTGATCAACAGCTTTGCCAGGCCGAAATCCCTCATAGAGTTACGATCGCGTAACCAGACACAACTGCAACTGTGTCCATTCAGATACCTGTGTATCAGTTATCAAATGTATGTTATTGCCTCGGAAACTGCGGATCGATTATAGATTTAAGGTGTCTCTCAAAGGCATCTGTGTCCAGTGTTGTGCATGCTAAAGTTTCTTGTTCCTCAAAGTTTAGTTTATTTCTGCAAAACTCCTGCAAGTTATGCAACAAGTCGGCCGTGAACTACCAAGACGAACTAAAATGCGTGTGCATAATGTATACGCAACTGCGTAACAACTACACCAAATTCACAGTCTTTACAACTCCTGTACTGCAATACATAATTATTTAATATCGTTACTGTTGGTGGGTAAAACTCCTCACACAACTTTATGTAGGGGAGGTAGGGGAGTGTGATGTTATTCTACAAGTAAGGCTTCAAAAGTATTTGAGTTTTTGTCAAAAAGAATACACTAACATTTTTACTTATAGCTCATAACATACCGATAAAATTTCAGGAGAATCATTAGTCACTTTCGAGAAAATCGCGAAGAAGGAATTTTCTTTATATAAAGTGGGGGTAAAAGTGGAAGATAATATTTACGATGTAAAACATATGTAACTTGTAGGCAACCACGTACGCTATTGTATTTACACTTGTGAACTTGTCAAGCTCATACAGCAGTCGAACATCGTATGACGTTTTAGGTTATATTGATTTTTTAAGAAAATAATTTCAGTTAGCTTTTCCTTAGAATAGTAATAAAAACTAAATGTCAATTCAGTATGTAGCGGAATTAAAGCTCTTTTTTCGGGCAACGGTTTGCTGAAAAAATCACTATGAAAACAGTTCGATATAGCAGAGCATTTGCTCAAAATGCTAAACCCTAATCTAATCGTAAAGGAATTGATAACGCTTTTGAAGTTACAGGGAATGAAAATAACGAACAAATATTGAAAAGCCTTCGCCATGGTAAGGAGTTGCAGATTTTTACTACACGAAGAGAAATAATGGTTGTAAGTGATGTTTTGAGCGAAATTATATACTTTTTGTCTTAAGTTTCTCGTTTATGGACCAAATTTTCAAAGTTCAGTTAGTTATTTATGCTATTTTTAATAAGAGATTAATACATAGGTCTGCAGGATAATAGTAGTAACAGGAATAATAGTATTTGTAGTGGTGAAAATGAAGGAAATGGATAATTATTTCTTTGTATGAAATAGAAGAGAACTATAGTGACATCTCGTGACATCACTATAATGTGCTATCATTTTTTCTTTACCCTTAACTGGCTTTTTACAAACCAGCGCAAGAAATGGAACTTCACACAGACGTAACAATGTTTACCAACGAAATAACATAAACTACTTACATGAATGGCAAACATGGCTCTTCACGTAAACCACTCTGTTATCTTTGAACAGTATGATTCTAACTTTCTAGCGTTGATAAATAAACTGTTTACATAATATTCATAAGTAAGAATAAACCGAGCATTAAATGAAATGAAATAACATGAGTATCGCAACTCTCTTTTATTATTGGAAATCAGGAAGATACACTGTATACTAGTATTCCCTCTCATGATGATAAGGACAGGGAGAGATGATACACACAGCTTTCCAATAGGCTACTCACCAGTGCCCGGGGAAGATGACTTGCTTACACAATGTGTGTGCAGGCCACACTCTTCTATCGTATGCAGAAAGGCAAAGTTTTCTTAAACGATTTCTTTCTTTTCAAGGGAGTGAAGACGATACCATCAGCTGTATTCATTAACAGTATAAGAAAGCTTTGTTTGTAGCGTATAAATAAATATGCCCGGAATAAAAATAAATAATAATACATATTATGTAGAACATTGGATTGTTAGTGTCTGAATCCTTGAGATCAACAGAGGGGAAGAGAAGACCTCATGATCTTTTCTATACCAGCTACCCCCTAACGTAATATACGGAGCATGGAAGTAATCAGTGGTGTACGCCACCTTTTTCAAACAGCTATAGCACAATGTAGGCTAGATGAGTTTGTATTAACATCTGAATTTCTTAACCATTATAAAAGACGACAGGAAGCAGATGCTATAAGTCCAATAAAGTGTAACACAGAAGTTTGTTTACTTTATTAAGTATCACCATTTAATCTGGAAGTCGTAGCAGTGAAATAAATCAGTTTTTCGTCTCTGTTAAACTCGTTCACGAAGTTTCAATATCTTCGATCGTTACATCTTCTACCGTGTAATGTTCAAAAGTGTGCACCTCATGCTCATGTGTAAGATGTCACTGCAACGCCACTGATACGGAATTGACACCTATTGACACTGCAGAGCATTGAAGTGGAAAGAGAGTGAAGTCTCGATTCAGTTCTCGATTTAGAAGAAAATGACTCTTACGTCAGTTCACACGTAAAGATCCATTTTACTAGAATTGGGCAATTCCTTTCAATTGACTGTTAAATAACATTCATTTCAGTAATATAGGCCTACGTACAAAGTCGACGCCTCGATTAGGAGCTACAGAGACCTTGCATGTTATTACAGTGATTCAATGAATGAATTTCTATAATACGTGTCTATCCTGATAACGGTACATGTAATGCACATCTCGAACATCTGGTGAAGGCGGTCAAAAGCGGCGCATTGGCACTTGTTCAACTGAGGTTACTTTAGATTAACAACATAAGAAGATGTCCTGGGTCTGTCAGGCGCTGATAAAGTCGAGCAAGTAATTTTGCATGATATGGGTTTCTCTTATCTTGCTAGACGTAGAATATACAAGGGAACGAAGCTAAACATTGTAAACACAATTCGTTTTAACTTTTCTAGTCTCTCAAAGAAATGTTGTGATGTGTTTCCAACAGAGCTGCATAACGCGTTCGAGAACATTTTTCCATGACAAAAAGCACTCACTCAGAAAGATTGATTAATTCAGAGCTCCTCAATCACAATCCTACTGTATGTATATACACACACAAACACCTTATCCCTGTACCGTAAATTCAATGTTACTTCCTCTCGGAATATTATCCCACTATATTATATCGTCACTAAGTCCAAAATCTTAGTTTTGAAGTAGTTTTAAAGTTTGAATAAAACACTGCATATTAGTCCAGTCATTTGGTGATCAAAAAGGGGGTTACCTGGAAAGTTTTCCGGGAGTTTTGAAAATTGGTGATTTTATAGACGTGCTCTTTGCGAATTTTCACTTTGCCCCCTCATATCTTTGCCGCTCGCGCCGCCATATTGGCAAATGGCGCCCAAAAACAGTTTTTTGACAATATCTCCTTTCCGACTCATCTTACGATGAAAATAGTTATGTAATAAATTAAACTAGAGAAAAATTAGTATAATTTATGTAATAACGATTTTTTTTGTAAAATGAATAGTTTCAGCGTACGAGCGCCGCAAAGTCTACTCCAACACGCGTTTTGGCCAATATGGCCATTTTCCCAATATGGCGGCGCAAGCGGGAAAGATACGAGGGGGCAAAGTGAAAATTCGAAAAGAGCACGTCGAAATCTTTAAAATCACCAATTTTCAAAACTCCCGGAAAACTTTCCAGGTAAAACTACCAAATGACTGGACTAAGGACTTTGTGAAAACAGAGGTATTAGCCCAGCTACTTTGTAACGGGTTGCGATATCCTACCTGCCAGAAAACTAGTAGTATGCTATATAACTCAAAATGGCAATTATGGAATGACTTCTGCATACCACACAATATTACTGAATACACTTCGTTCGCTGGTAGTGTCTTGATCTAATAAATAGTTATGTTTATGTTCGTTTAACGCAACAGCACATATTTTGATTGCACTGTGACTGGATGGTAATAGTCTCTCGTTTAAGCAGGTAGGCCTATTAGAATAATATCGGACCTCTTTACAATCGATCTGCTTTTACGTAGGGATCGATTACGAGTCTATTGATAACTTGTTATGCTTGGGTAGCTTCTTTCCTCCATATTATATATGTCCCATTCTTACAATGTTAAGCAACAAAACTGACAGATACGGAGAAAGAAGACTCAAGTTTACGTACAACTTATTGAGTAAAACATTTTGTGCTGTTGTAACTATCAATATTAAGACACTCAAAGATATGCATTCCAAAATTTCAGTTTCACTAAACTCGTGTGCGAAAATTAACACAACTTTCTCGCTTCACATTCTGATATGGAATGAGAGGCCCTTTTTCACGGAGGGCGCGTTCAGTTGTCTGAGCTTCACGTGAATCAAATGACGACTGGCTTGCGACTATCTGAAGGAACAGGTTCAAGTCTCGTCTCGTCTCGTCATCCTCGTAACTTGTTCCATTGAAGGGTCGTGTGGTATAAACACCTTGTGTACAAAATTCTAGCGGAATAAAGTAGTCTTACAGTAAATAGCAATCATGGCATTGTATATATTGCCAATCTTGATATCACATCGCTAAAATGGAACTAATCGAAATATAAAATTTTATTTTATAAGATTTCTTTCTCGAACTACGTCCCTATACATTTTCCAACAACTGTATTTTAGAATTCAGGGGACATCAAAACGTATAATAATGTTGCAACTCAAATTTCAAAACAAAAGAAATACTCCCTCTAGTAGAGGAAGTAATGTAATTCATTCATCACTTTTAATATGTGAAGCAATTTTTGAATAATTTAAAACCTGCTATGTGTATAATATGAAAGTTCTTGAGAGATCAGAGGTAATAAAGATGTTTGCGTTTTCTTTACTCTGCTGACTAATGCTGCTCCAGGGGAAACGGCAGATGGAGGAAACAAATTATCACAGCTTCCTTTCCTTGGTAAGAAGCAAAAGCCTCGTGGGAATGCAGTGGCCTGTATAACAACGAGCTCATTTGCTTTACTTCCTCGAGTGGCTCAAATACCTACAGTACATTTTCTACACCCTTATTATTTAATCTCCTGGGGTGGAAACCCTATTTCACCTCAGAGGCATGTTAGGGCTGTACTTTACAACTAATTATAATAATTATGTAATTTCATACATTATCAATTATAGTTGATCGTGAATGTAACTTATAAATCTGATAAATTCTCTAAAACAGCACATTTTGTTAAATAAATGGAGCCATCTCTGTGCACCTCTGTGGTTCCCTGTTGGAATTCACTGTCTGACAAAAATCATGAACCGTCGGAGCCTCAGCAGATCAGATATAACTAATCAGTTACTGGGCGAAACCATTTAGCAAAGATTAGTTTTCTTTGTTATTTTATGTACATTACTATGTAAAATATCAACTGTTTATGTTGTCTCTTTATGTAATCTAATGTGTAGAGTTATTAAACTAATTTACTTCAACATTACTGATATATTATCATTATTATTGTTATTATTAGTAGTTCTATCAATATCAACCAGTAATGCCTTTGTTAGAAATATATCCGTACTACAGTAAGTTCGGGATACGCCGTAGCGTAGTGGTTGAGGCGCTGCGCTACAAACTGGAAGGTCGCGGGTTCGATTCGTTGGAGTTTTTCAATTGGCCTAATCCTTCTGGTGGCACTATGGCCCTGGGGTCGACTCAGCCTCTAACAGAAATGAGTACCAGGAGCAATCCTGGGGGAAAAGGCGGCCGGTGCGTAAGGCTGGCAACCTTACCACCTTCATGTGCCGAATGTCTAAAAATCTGGGAGCCTCAACCTCCTGGAACCCTCTGGTCCTCCACGGCCTGTAGTAGGGAACACTTTACTTTACTTTTACTACAGTAAGTTCATTTAGTTATTATTATTATTATTATTGAATATCCAAATTGCGTTAAACCTTATTTCAGCCGACGGTATATTAGGAATAGATATACAGTATTACATTTGCAATTGTTATTTACAATAAGTACAGAATTGATTAATCTGAGTCCAAACTGGAAAGGAAAAAGCCATTGAACATAGAATAGTTTAAAATCAATGTTAGTCATAGTTTGTGCCCTGAATTCTTAGAGATGTGTTACATATGTGAATGTGGTTAACTTTTCGTTACACTGAGGGAAGAAAAACGGATTTGTCTGCGGGATGGCTCAGTACAAATTAGGTTGTAACTTGTGAATCCATTCAACTTTATTGCACTTCGTCCCACTTAAGAAAATGCTTCAAGCATCCACAGGGAAGCTTGTATATTATTCACTGATGTGTAAGGTTTTCATATTCTGAAGAAAACAATTGAAGCTTCTTTATATTATCGCATACAACATTTTTATTAATTCTATCTTCAGAATGTGGTCGGTGTGGGCTGGAAAGGGAGAAGTGGAGAGCGGAAGAGAAAAGTCACAACACTTCACTAAAGTCTTCATTACGTGCTAGTTTCATTATTGCATCGTTGAACTGGTTGAATAGGGTATAAATTAAAGGGCTCTTATGTTCACTTTGCTTTTTCAATGTGTATGCCTAGTGCACTCTTATTGTTTAAACCGAACTTTTTAAATTTTATTTTCTTACATTTCACTGCACTTTCTATTGTTAGAGTAAGTAATGATGATAGGCTTTTAACTTACCCAATATGTAGAAATGCACACACATGCTACATTTATAGCATCTACCCCGAACGTTCCCTTTTCGCTTTCTGCAAATGTTTGTGTTGACTTAGGACCAAGACCTGCATCATACAGATTCTGTCTGAATAAATGTTATTCAAAGATCTCCCCCCCCCCCAAGACTATTTGAGAATATGACCCATGAAAGACTGGTGAAAGAAATGGGAAAAATTACCCCAGATAAGTAACTTGCAGATATGTGTTAAACCTTCCTGTGGTTTGTAGGATAAGTGACAGCAATTACAATATGAACAATATTAAAATAATTTAACTTGGTAGCCAGATAACGCTCATTAAGCGATAGTAGGCCTACAAACTAAACGCTATCGTGTGTAATGATCAGAACTGATTATATTAGGGTGAGGGTATCGCATTGCATTAATATCATATCATGCATAAACAATAACTCCGACATAATCTCTCATACATTGTATAATTTAGCTTCCAAAGTATTAAAAGCTTGGTTTGGACGTAATGATATACTCAATAACAAATTAATGTATCGTTTCATGGAAAAACAGAGTATAGATAATCTGAACATAATGCGAAATGTACAATGTGTATTATTAGTATCAGCCTATTTCTATCTAGTGTTATTAATATTCAACGTATATTACATTAAGGCCCAGTTGCATAAAACATTAATCGAAGTTTAAGTTCTGAAACTAACCTACAGTCAAGCTAAACTTAGAATTTTGGTTGTATAAAAGCTAATCCAAGATTAATTCTCCTTGATCTAACATCAGATTTAACTGGCAAACTTTCTAAGGTTAATCTGTATGAACTTAGATTAGCAAAAATACGAAATTGCTTTTATATAGTTTAAAAATATTCTATTCGCTAAACGCATTGTTTGGAGCTTATGAGTACACATAGGATGTATTTTTAGGTTACGTTATTTTTAGATTTCAGATTACTCTGATGGTTCATCCGCAAATGAAGATTTTGAGTTTCCCCGGGACCCTCGTGTATTTCAACACAGAACTCAGTGAACACCACTTTAAAATAAAATTTCGATTATGTAAACATATAGTCGAGGAACAAGAACAAAGACTAAACTCAAACTAAGAAACCGTTTGGAATGTCGGACCCCTTAACCAATCACACCATCGGCAAGACAGTGACTGGACCTACAACTTGACATATAACATGTGACCATCAATTAATTATTTCATATCAAAATTCAATCATAATTAATTACAAGAAGCAATTATCATCGTACAGACAGAAGATTAATATCAAAAGATTCGGGAAATTTCATACTATAAGAATATGCTTATAAAATTTATACCAGACTCATGACTTTGGACTTATTAAGCAATTACTGAAAGACCGGATGTCGGATCGCTTTGTATGGGACACAAAGACGCCAGTCATTTATGTCAGGATTGATGAATGGATTTTAGGGGAAGAAACTCAGTTTTAACTGACTTTTAGCTAGGGACAAGGCTACCATACCATTCAAGCTGACCAATAAGAGGCTGCGAGACAAATAGGCATAAGAAGTGGACCAATGAAATGATATTAGGGAGAGGAATTAATGAAATCAAGTGAGGGAAAATTAACTACGAAAACTGTGCTGTTCGAACTGGGAAGCGTTGCCGAAAAGAAGTACAATGTGAATTTTCTCCGCGCCGTAAATAAATAGAGGGTTAAGTTTTAAATACAAGTTTTAAGAATTATCGTGCGCGTAATAATTGAACATTTTAGTAATATTTTTTACCTGTGAAACGTAGACTGAGAATCTCTCCGCGCCGAAAAAATAGAGGAAGTGTTTGATACAAGTCATATATGGATCGTCGGGGCGCGTTATTATTGAGTATAAAATATAAGCAGAATAGTAATTGAATATAGAAGTTTGCGTATATGAATATAGACACGTCCAGTATTTAAAAGCATAAGTCAGCATATATGAATATAGGCATCGCAGACTCCTTTGTGCAACGAACCCAGTGTGTCGCTTAGAAAGAAGTACTAATAAATCAAACATATTCATCAAGTAGGTGTTATAATATTTCTCCCCTGTAATTCCAATTAACCACGAAAGGGATAAGAGTTCTTACTACCGCTGAGCAAGTACTAGCTGGGGTTGTCCGTTACCATTCTCGTGGAAAGGAACTGATCGGAAACTACAAATTTATCTACATTTATGTAGGTTGGCGCCTATCTGATTGGTGAAGTGCAAACGCACCCTATTTACGAGAGAGGTAGGGCAAGCGGGCATAACTAAAAGAAATCATGGATCGAATTCAATGTTTATGATTCTGCTCATCCTGCGATTCTTTGCAATGGTAGCTTCCGGATGGTAATTGGGAATATTTTCCATGTGAATAAAGGAACTGCAAGTAGAACCATATAAAAGTAGCAAGAGAAATTGCAAATTTAAGACCCCAGTTCATCAAGATGCCTACTGACGAGAATGAAAAGAGCCGATGATTTTATGACATGTGTAATTTTCCTGGTGTTCTGTTATCCATTTTCCTTTTAACAATTAGCTGTAACAACAACAGACAATTACGTAACATTAACTGAGACAAAAGAAAATCGAACAGTGTAGACAACTGATAATATTATGTACTAGCATGTGCCCGCGGCTTCGCCCGCGATAATTATTTCAAAACTTAAAAATTAAGAGCATAATAGTTAAATCATTATATTTATTAACACCTAAATCACGTGGACTACATACCACGATTAGATAGCGTCGCCTGGTAAAAGCGACCTCAGATTCGAGTTCCTTGGCCCAGAATACCCCTGTACAGTGAGTTTCGTCCAAATCGAACAATGTATGACCATATTTAGGCCTATATTGATTATCCCTCTTCCGTGTAGGTTGAAAATTTCATATGTCTACGGGCCTTGACATACTAAACAAATGAATCGACCAGCGTGGGCTTACAACATTCAAGCGATCGCGATGCTTTTATTTCGACGGTATGACAAAAATAGCCAAAGCCAACTGCAATTGATTTGACATTGAAATGTATTACTAAAATCTGATGCTTCGAAAGCGCTATAATCACGTTTTCTGCCAGTTTTTCACTCATAACTCGCGAACGAAAGCTAAAATTAAAAATTTGGCTTCGTGGTGCATTCGCCCACCTTTCAGTCCATCTATCTTTAAAATTTCAGATCTCTGCGTTCAGTAGATTTCGCTGGGCATCGTGGACAGACAGACAAACACGTCCTTTTAGTATCTTAAGATAGCATGTGCTCGCGATAATTATTTCAAAAATTAAAAATTAAGAGCATATTAGTTAAATCATTATATTAACACCTAAATCATGTGGACTACATATCACGATTAGATATCGTCACCTGGTAAAAGCGACCTCAGATTCGAGTTCCTTGGCCCAGAAAACCCCTGTATAGTGTGTTTCGTCCAAATCGAACAACGTTTGACCATATTTAGGCTAATATTGATTATCCCTATAATAATAATAATAATAATAATAATAATAATAATAATAATAATAATAATAATAATCCTCTTCGCTGTAGGTTGAAAATTTCATATTATGTTCGCGTGCCTTGACATTAAAAACAAATGAATCGACCAGCGTGAGCTACAACATTCAAGAGATCGCGATGCTTTTATGTCGAAGGAATGACAAAAATAGCCAAAGCCTAGTGTAATTGATTTGTATTACTGAAAACTCATGCTTCGAAAACTGAATAAATACACGTTTTTTGCTCATTTTTCACTCATAACTCACGAACTAAAGCGAAAATTAAAATTCCGGCTACGAGGTGCACATTCCAACCCTTTAGTCCGCCTATGTATAAAATTTCAGATCTCTGCGTTGAGTAGATTTCGCTGGGCATCGCGGACAGACAGACAGACGGAGGACAGACACTTCCTTTTATTAATATACTAGCATGTGCCCGCGGCTTCGCCCGCGATAATTATTTCAAAAATAAAAAATTAAGAGCATAATAGTTAAAACATTATATTTATTAACACTTAAACCACGTGGACTACTTACCACGATTAGATAGCGTCGCCTGGTAAAAGCGACCTCAGATTCGAGTTCCTTGGCCCAGAAAATCCCTGTATAGTGAGTTACGTCCAAATCGAATAATGTTTAATCATATTTAGGTCTATGTTGATTATCCCTCTTCCGTGTAGGTTGAAGATTTCGTATGTCTACGGGCCTTGACATTCTAAACAAATGCACCAACGTGGGCTTACAACATTCAAGCGATCGCGATGCTTTTATTTCCACGGTATGACAAAAATAGCCAAAGCCAAATGCAATTGATTTGACATTGAAATGTATTACTGAAATCTGATGCTTCGGCAGCGCTAAAATCACGTTTTCTGCCAGTTCTTCACTCATAACTCGCGAACGAAAGCTAAAATTAAAAATCCGGCTTCGAGGTGCATTCTCCCACCTTTCAGTCCATCTATGTATAAAATTTCAGATCTCTGCGTTCAGTAGATTTTGCTGGGCATCGCGGACAGACAGACAAACACGTCCTTTTATTATTATAAGATAACATGTGCCCGCGGCTTCCCCCGCGATAATTATTTCAAAACTTAAGTGCATAATAGTTAAATCATTATATTTATTAACACCTAAATCACCTGGAGTGTATTCCACGATTAGGTAGCGTCCCCTGGTAGAAAAAGCGACCTCAGGTTCCAGTTCCTTGGCTCAGGAAACCTCTGTATAGTGAGTTTCGTTCAAATCGAACAATGTTTGACCATAATTAAGCCTATGTTGATATCCTTCTTTCGTGTAGGTTGAAAATTTCATATATCTGCGGGCCTTGACACTCTAAACAAATGAATCGTCCACGATGGACTTACCAAATGAAGCGATCGCGATGCTTTTATTTCCAAGGTAGGCTATGAGGTATGATGATAAAAATAGCCAAAGCCAGCTGTAATTGATTTAACATTTGAAATATATTACTGAAACTGATGCTTCGAAATCGCAAAAAAATACACGTTTTCTGCCCGTTTTTCACTCATAACTCACGAACGAAAGCGAAAATTAAAATTCCGGCTTCGAGGTGCACATTCTGACCCTTTAGTCCGCCTATGTATAAAATTTCAGATATCTGCGTTGAGTAGATTTCGCTGGGCATCGCGGACAGACAGACAGACGGAGGATAGACAGACGGAGGACAGACACTTCCTTTTATTAATATAGACTAGCATGTGCCCGCGGCTTCGCCCGCGATAATTATTTCAAAGATTAAAAATTAAGAGCATAATAGTTAAATCATTATACTTATTAACACCTAAATCACGTGAACTACATACCACAATTAGATAGCGTCGTCTGGTAAAAGCGACCTCAGATTCGAGTTCCTTGGCGCAGAATACCCCTGTACAGTGAGTTTCGAACAAATCGAACAATGTATGACCATATTTAGGCCTATATTGATTGTCCCTCTTCCGTGTAGGTTGAAAATTTCATATGTCTACGGGCCTTGACATTCTAAACAAATGAATCGACCAGCGTGGGCTTACAACATTCTAGCGATCGCGATGCTTTTATTACCACGGTATGACAAAAATAGCCAAAGCCAACTGCAATTGATTTGACATTGAAATGTATTACTGAAATCTGATGCTTCGACAGCGCTAAAATCACGTTTTCCGCCAGTTTTTCGCTCACAACTCGCGAACGAAAGCTAAAATTAAAAATCCGGCTTCGATGCGCATTCGCCCACCTTTCAGCCCATCTATGTTTAAAATTTCAGATCTCTGCGTTCAGTAGATTTCGCTGGGCATCGTGGACAGACAGACAAACACGTTCTTTTATTATTTTAAGATAGCATGTGCCCGCGGCTTCGCCCGCGATAATTATTTCAAAAATTAAAAATCAAGAGCATAATAGTTAAATCATTATATTAACACCTAAATCATGTGGACTACATATCACGATTAGATAGCGTCGCCTGGTAAAAGCGACCTCAGATTCGAGTTCCTTGGCCCAGAAAACCCCTGTATAGTGAGTTTCGTTCAAAGCGAACAACGTTAGACCATATTTAGGCTAATATTGATTATCCCTATAATAATAATAATAATAATAATAATAATAATCCTCTAAGGTGTCGGTTGAAAATTTCATATTATGTTTTCGTGCCATGACATTAAAAACAAATGAATCGACCAGCGTGAGCTACAACATTCAACAGATCGCGATGCTTTTATGTCGAAGGTTTGACAAAAATAGCCAAAGCCTAGTGTAATTGATTTTTATTACTGAAAACTCATGCTTCGAAAACGGAATAAATACACGTTTTCTGCCCGATTTCCACTCATAACTCACGAACTAAAGCGAAAATTAAAATTCCGGCTTCGAGGTGCACATTCCGACCCTTTAGTCCGCCTATGTATAACATTTCAGATCTCTGCGTTGAGTAGATTTCGCTGGGCATCGCGGACAGACAGACGGAAGACAGACAGACGGAAGACAGACAGACGGAGGACAGACACTTCCTTTTATTAATATAGATAGATAGATTTCCCTCGAACTTGGCGCTGTTGTCAAACGTCTTTCTGTGATCTTCGATTAGCACTAAACCAAATTCGTGTGATCTACGATTAGCGTTATACAACTCGAGCAGCGAATTAATCTAGGTTCAATTCTGAACTTCGATTAAAACTGAACTACAGTTAGCGATTTTTATGCATCTGGGCCTTAGACATTGAAACTCACAGATATGAGTAGTGATCCCTTAAGAGCTACCATTAGGAATGTTAGTTTTAATTTTGCTCAAATCATGAGCAATTTAATTATGATAATGAAATGAGGTAAACTGATGTAACAAAGTGCCAAGTGATAATTTAATTTATGATATGCAGAAAAAAGTTATTTTTTTTAATCAATTTCCAAGTTAAGCTTCAGATCGATTCATTAAGCAGGGCTTACGGAAAACAAAGGTCTAGTGTGATAACCATATGTGAAAGAATATGTGGGTAGTGTCATTTGTGAAAGCTAAACTGTATTGCAACTTTCAAAGCTGCATATGAACACTGTAAAAGAATATGTTGTCATGAGAACTGATTTGCATTTGATAAATTCTTTCTAATATATTACCATACAATAGGCATTAATCCGGTACCGGTCAACCCATTTGGTTGAATGTCAATAGGCTTTTTTCCATGGACGATATAAATGGGTATACTAAGTTTCATGATAATCCGATAACGCGTATTTGAGTTTTCGCGCGTACAGTCACATGGACTGACAGACAGACAGACAGACATATTTCCGTCCACCACACAATCTTAGAAAGTACCATTTTGGCCCTTCATAAAATTTATAGAAGTGGAAAATACTACCTTTCGCATAAAATCCCATTTTGTAGGACTTTTTGAAAGGTATTTCTGAAATTGAGAATATTTATTATATTTTCAAGCATATTTGCAGGCCACACAATAGGCTGAGAGGAAAGAGAGGTATCCTGCAAAAAGCAGGGCATCTGGCCACTAAAGACTTGCAATTCAAGGAAATATCAGAGAAATGTTAGAAAAACTGCAAGTTCTCTTTGCACTCTCATGAGAGATGAGCAGGGTGAAAGATTTAGTCAGGAAATTGGGGCGATAGAAAGACGATATCACGGATAGTGACGAAGCAACGCATGCGGAAGAGAAGATACACAAACATAAACAAATCAACACAGCCTTTCTTCCAAGCAAAGGGAATATGCCGATGTTCATACGAGGTATGCAGGAACCCAGGTTTGTTCATTAGTTTTGATTTTATAATACTCTTTATTTCACAAAAGTCCACTTGTTTTAAAATTGTTTTTGCGGTTTTTTTAAAGCCTTATCAGATACAGAAAAACATATTTAAGCATTGAATCTAGCATGAAGCATGCCAAAATTAGTTAAAATTATCATTCACGTTTGAAACAGCAGAGGACAGCACAGTGTAACTCTTTTAATTTGTATGTACATAAGGAACACTATTATAGAAGTGTTATTCTCCATCTCTTCCTCAACTTCATTTCCAATTAATGTGCAGCTAGTTTCCACCGCCTACATTAGACCCAATAATGTACTCATCATGTAAATCCACTATCATATAAATAATGTAAAAATAACACATTGTATAAAATAATGTGTTTTCATTCTGATGAATCACCGCATGTCGATGCCTTCCTTTCCTGTAACGAGTTGGCGGCTTATCAGATAACATTGCATCCTTGTGTTCGTATTACAAGTTAAACGATCATTAAGTACCATTAAGAGTACTTCAGAATAGAGCAATCAGAATTTTACTAGGTGCACATTATTTGACACCAACTCGCATTCTTTATGAACAATCGAAAATCTTGCCGTTTGAGACCTTAGTTAAAGTAAATGCCATTACATATATGCACAGAGTAGTACATGGTAACATCCACAGTAATTTTCCAATAGAATATAACAAAGACATCCATAACTATGAAACAAGGCAAAATCAGAACATATACCTCACACATTCTTCAACTGTAACTTATGGGACAAAGGGATTAAAATATTATTTGATCAAAACATATAATGAATTACCACAAGAACAAAAGAATATATTAAATTATAACAAATTTAAATCACAAATAAAACTCTTTTTAAAATCTAAGATTAATTAAGTTCTTTGATATAGTAATAAATAGATACTGTATATTGATCACTATTATACTATGTAACTATGTTTCCCTTCATCATCTATCATTTCACTTCACTCTTAAAATCAAGTCATTTTGTTTTGTGTTCCTATATTCTGTACCTCTTCACTCTTGTACCTCTTGTATATATTGCACCTCTTGTATATTTATAAGTTATTTGTAATTGAAAATTTATGTATCACAATGCATGTCATGTTGTATATAGCCCCTTAAGGTGAGCTTTGCCCGTTGGGGTTTTCTTACAATAAATAAATAAATAAAATAAATAAATTGGTCTTTATCAAACACGCGGCGTATGAATGGAATAGTCCCAACAAAAATAAATAAATATTAACTGGCAATTCAATATTTAGATTTCTTGTCGCAGAATTAGCCCTTTTTTTACTTTTACTTGAGTAATTTAATTACGCTTTAAACTCGGTTATCGTCATGAGAAAAATAATTATAGCTCAATTAAATGTCCTGTAAAACTATCAGCACGCGACACATTGCTGTAGATTATTTCCACTGAACTTCCCATCATGAAATCAGGTGTGTGACAGTCTGACTTCGTGAGCTGCTTAGAGAAGTGTGTAAACATACCTTTACTGTATTTTTTCCCCTTCGGTTTGAATCATCTGACCAAGTACCACTTCTGTTAAGGAAGCTTAATGAATGTTTCTTGTTTAGATTAGGAACACGTCATGTTAATCTGACAATCAAAGATGATATAATGCAAGTAGGCCTATATATACATCTGATTGGTATGTGCATATCTTTAATGTATTTCTGCTTAGAAAGAATTTCAACACGGACTTACTTTTCTCTGCGTGGAATTGTCTAGCCCAATACAACTTGTGTTCAGTTTTTTCACTTTTAATTCAAGTTTGTTGTCATGAGATAATTAATATTGGTTGAATAGCAGAGGTAACATCCCAAGTATCTGCATGAACTGTACGTCTGTCATTCCATGACATCTATATTAATAAAAGGAAGTGTCTGTCTGTCTGTCTCTCAAAGATGCCCAGCGAAATCTACTGAACGCAGAAAACTGAAATTTTAGACATAGGTGGACTGATGGGTCGGGAAATGCACCTCGAAGCCGTAATTTTAATTTTTGCTTTAGTTCGTGAGTTATGAGTGAAAAACGGGCAGAAAATGTGTATTTTTTGCGTTTTCGAAGCATCAGTTTTCAGTATATTTCAATGTCAAATCAATTACAGTAGGCTTTGGCTATTTTTGTCATACCTTGGAAATGAAACTTCCGCGATCGCTTGAATGTTGTAACTCACGCTGGTCGATTCATTTGTTTTTAATGTCAAGGCACGCAGACATGAAATTTTCAACCTACACCGAAGAGGATTATTATTATTATTATAAGAGGGATAATCAATATAGGCCTAAATATGGTCAAAAGTTGTTCGATTTGGACGAAACTCACTACACAGGGGTTTTCTGGGCCAAGGACCTCGAATCTGAGTTCGCTTTTACCAGGCGACGCTATCTAATCGCGGTATGTAATTCACGTGATTTAGGTGTTAATAAATACAGTGAGTCTCAGACAGATTGCACCCGCTTGCCGCGCGCCGTGCTTCTCTTGTGATGACTCAACACTTCCCGCGTCGCGGCCAGCTATGTGTCCCCGCAGATAAGTCAACAATTGCTGCATAGCCTCCAGTTGAGCATTATTCTCGTGTTGTACAGACGTGATAGTGGATCTGTAGTTCTCACAATGGCTCCAAATGTGTTCACAGTGCAGCAGAGTATATTTATGTACGATAATTACGTGAAAATAGAGTCTTGTAGGGAAGTTGTAAGACGTTTTAGAACAGAATTTCCAGGTGTAGATCCTCCACACAGAGGCACCGTGCGGAGACTTGTAAACAGACTCAGAGAAACGGGTTCTTTACTCGATAAGAAGAAAAGGGTAAGAAAACATGTGCTTACTGAGGAGAAACTAGACGAAATTGGAGAAAGATTAGAACATGCGCCTACAAAATCTCTAAGACGAGTTGGAAAAGAAACAGGGGTTTCAAAGAGTTCAGCTTGGCGGGCTACGAAAATGTTAAAATTGAAACCTTACAAAGTAACCGTAGTACACGAACTGCAGCCACAAGATCATGAGAAGCGGGTTCGTTTTTGTAACTGGATTCTGCGAAACGTTCGTGATTAAACAATTTATCCGCGCCTAATATTCTTTTCGGACGAAGCATGGTTCCATTTAAATGGGTATGTTTCGACGCAGAATAACAGATTTTGGAGTCAGGAAAACCCCCATCGCATTCACGAAATCCCTCTGCATGACCAACGGATAGGAGTATGCTTACAGGATTATAGGTCCTATTTTTTATGCGGTAAACGTTGATGCACAAGTGTACAGAAATCTTATACTCACACCCTTTTTCGAAGAACTGACTGACATTGACTGCCGACTAGGATATTTTCAGCAAGACTCTGCCACTGCGCATACTGCCCACGACTCCTTAAAATTAATTAGTGAATTTTTTTAAGATCGAGTGATCAGTGCGGATTTGTGGCCGTCACGATCTCCAGATTTAACTGTTTGTGATTTTCACTTATGGGGGTTCTTGAAAAATAAGTGTACGCAAGAAATCCCCACACTTTAGAAGAACTAAAAGAAAACATTAGGATAGAGATAAACTCAATAACGGAAGAGCAATTAATGCGTGTGAACCGGAATTTCCTATCACGATGCCAAAAATGTGTGGATGTAGGAGGAGGACACTTCCAGCATCTCCTGTAATAAGATAGATGCCTATTTTCGTTATTTTCAAACTCATTTCATTTATTTTCATTGTCACGCACGGACAACTGCCGGGCTGTTCCTTTGCCGCATACCGGGGATAGGAGCGTCATCTGCGGGGAACCCAACGCGCGGCTTGGCGGATCCAATCTGACTGAGGCTCACTGTGTAATGATTTAACTATTATGCTCTTAATTTTTAATTTTTAAAATAATTATCGCGGGCGAAGCCGCGGGCACATAAGTTTACTAGTAAATTATAAAAGAAGCAGAGGATTTGGGAAGGTTTGAAATGCTTCGGTTCGTTTAATGCAGATATTTATAGCAGTCGCTATATAGCGATATTATTGCCCATTTCATAAATAATCCTTTTTTTTTTTTTTTTTTTTTTTTTTTTTTTTTTTTTTTTTTTTGTTTGTTTGTTTGTTAGAGCCAACAACACAGCTGAACTGAAATATTCGCGCCGTCCGCCCTCTGCGAGCTGCAAATCGATGACGAGCAAAATGGGAGACCATTAATTGTCTTTTGTTCTGTTCACCGCCTACAATAACCTGACACACGTCACGTGAAAACATACAGCTCAAGGGAACATTGTGTCAAATGGGCTACACTGGGATCACAATAACACCTTTTCATTCTGACTGCATTTCTTTTCTATTGTCCGCCGTCGTGGGTGAGTCGGTAGCACGCCTGCCTTCCACTCCGGCGGCCCGGGTTCGATTCCCGGCCGGGTCGGGGATTTTTCAGTAGTGAAAGATCCCCTCCCCGGGTTCAGGACTGGGTAGGTTAAGTCTTAGGTTAAGATAATGGACATTGTGCGCGATTCCTTAATTATTATTATTATTTCTTTTCTATTTGTATTGGAGCATTTGGTTGAATGACTGCATTTCATTAGGGCGCGGGTTCTAGTGGGCACAGGGTGAGTGCGAAAGCCGTAATATAATTTTCATCCTTTAACCGCGGGGACGATACCTTTTTCCCGGTTTGAAAATGTTTGAATGTTTGAAACGAGTCTATTGTCGTAAAAGTCGAAAGAAGCCTGTAGCATGCGCAGCAACGTTCTGCGCAGGCCGGATTATGATATCAGATAACGATGTTTCGTCAGAATTCGATCTTGAACACCTCTCAAATGTCATTTGTTAAGACACCGTCTTTATTGTTTACGTAGAATTTAGACAAGACTGTGTGAAGTGTGTGCCTATATTGAAATACAGATATTCAGTCGATTAACCACGGACTATTTCTAGAGTTTCTTCACCCAATTCCGTTCATAGTGGAAACTGGAATTTCCTGTTTACGATGTTGTTAACCTACCTGCGTCTTTTTCCTACTTACAGCTCACGTGCGTCATTAAGTCAAAGTCAATAATTTTCGATGCATCCTCTATTGCAGACTTGAAATATAATTATATTTGTTGGTTCAAGTTTACAATTTTATTTCAATGTTATCTGTCGTTACTTACGAAAGTTCATAGGTAACTAAGTATGATACGACTCCCCACGCATGCGCTACAGTAACCGATGTAAGGACATCAACTCAGATTATATTAGTACTAGTTTATGAGGTTGATATTCGTGGTGTACCTGACCACCATCAAGGAGAGCTGTTTGTAGAAAAAATTGTATAAATACAATGCAAATGATTGAAGTGTTCAACAAAATTGAGGGGAAAAAAGAGACGAAGTTGACTTTCTCTTAACTTTTCCTAGCATAATATTTCCCTCACGAGTATCAAAACATAATATTTTGGTTGTGTACATTCCTGGTGTAAAATATATTATATATGGGTAATTATAAGGTTGTAAGGTTATAAACAGCAAGCCTGTCGTGATTTTAAATCTATATACAATAATTTAATTTTCACTCTGGCTTATGAACAGGTTGCTAATTGTTTGCATAGCCTCATCCTGTTTAATTAAAGATCGCGTGCCTAGTGGAGAAGAGTGCCCAACTATTATCCTTCATTACTTCCCGTAAGAAAACACAAATTCTCTGATGTAATAATTTTTCATTAAGCTTGAATAAAACATGTGAATTTATGATCTACCTTTACAATTACCTTGACAATTACAAGTCAGATTCTCACGTATATAACACGCGAAGGAATCAATTTAATTTATTACTTGAACCAAAAAATGTTACAACTGCTGGAGCTAAGCACTGTTCACGTTTTGGCCCAAGACTATTCAATTCATTTATTACCAACCATCCTGATCTAAATAGCTTAAACAACAAACAATTTAGGTCTAAAATTAGAAAATTTATATAATTATTACTTCTGTTATCGACTATTAGCCTACTGTTATAACATTTTTCATATTAAACTTTAAAATTAGGATAGAACTTAATTTCTTTATTTTTTACTAAAATTTGAACAAATAAATTGTTATGTATTATTGTTGTATTGCTTCGTACCTTTGTATTGTAAATAGAACATGTTCTAACCTTTCATACATAACATCTTGTCATACTTCTCCAAATTATGCATTTTTTTTTTAAAGTAATTGTTTAGTATAAGTATTTCTAATATATAACTGAACCACCCCCGAACACAAGCTCTGCTTCTTCGGGGGGTGTATCAACTTTTGTATATATTTTTCGTGTACTTTGGACTAATAAATTGTAATTGTAATTGTAATTGTAAGTTCGCCACGCCCTGAAATCTCACAGCTTCCTGTTCTATCTGCAGCAGTTATACAGTAAGAAAGAATGGAGTTATTCCAAGAAAACAGGAAACTCCATTGTTTGGGACTAAACTCAGTGGCGCTACAACCCTGGTGGGACTAGGCCTACCATCCGACCGCTGGATCATCTATCAAAGGCAGATGGCAGGAGACGGGATGTGGTCAGCATGCCGACATCCACAGCCGTTAACGGTGATATCCGTGACCCGAGCCGCTACTTCTCAATCAAGTAGCTCCTTAATTTGAATCACGAGGCCGAGTGCACCCCGTTCCAGACCTCACTACCTCAGAAAAATCCAAGGAAATACAGGGGATCGATAGTCAGCGACAGTCCCCTAGTTATGTTGGTAATTCTCCGTTTTAATGTAAGAGGATGTTAGAAGTTACAGCAACTGAAAATTTTATTTATTTTTTGTCAAAAATAGTCGCAATTATGAAGAGCTCTGGAAAAGCGGTCTTTATGTTTAATATTTCTAAATTTAATATTCTTAAGTGTAAACATATGGGGAACTCAGCCGCGTGCTGGCTAAGTCTGCAAGTCTCCTCACTTCAACTGCGATTAAATTGCATAACAGATTAATTTAACCTAACCTTCATGCATTAATAGGAATAACTGCGGTTATGTTCATGTAACTTTTTCGGAATGAAATCATCTCACATTTCTGCAGTTGTTTTCTGGATCATTTTCTTCAGGAGACCCATATCAAGTATCATTGCGATGTGGAAGACAATATTAAATCATAATTAAATTGGTATTTTAAACTTTACGATGCACTTTAATTTCAAAAGTTTACCATTTTTTTAACCTCAACCCGTGCAAAGCATCTGTTGACTTGTGTTGTATGGAGGCCGTGGTTTGTTCAGACTCGACGTATTACGTTATATCTACGAGTATTTCTGTTAGCAAGTGAACTCTCTCAAGACAGATTTGAATGACGTCTAAACCATTTTATATCGAATGGCTTTGGGACAGGACGAAATGTCATTGAAATTGCATTAAAGTTTATTAATACTGTTTTGCGCAAAACTACGGATCCTGAAACATCTCCTGGTTTGCAGTAATCCGGCCTGCTTACTTTCGCTTTTGTTCAACACAAAAACATTTTCTCCCGTAATCACGGCTTTCCTACTTCATTTGTTTTCTTTATAGTGTGAGTTCTTGTTTTCATGTTTTAGTTTCTTATTACTCTAATATTACCTCATTAAGATTGCATGACGTGCATAATTCTAGTAGTGAGAGTTGTTCAATTGGTATAGTTCCCATGCATGCAGAGTTTATTTTAATCACTGAACAATCCTTTTGAGGCTTTTGGACCACAGATTTTTTCGGTTATTTCGGTCGTGGTAATATTTTGATAGGATGACATGAGCATTATTTTGGTCAACACTGAAATCATCAGTGACGGATCACAGACATGCCAATGAAACACCAATCAAGTGCTTACAGACATCTTTTCGATGAGGAAGTCGTCATCGTGTTGCAGGTTAACTAAAGCCATGGAAATGTGTCAGATATTCAGGCACCATAACTGAACAATATAGTAACATTCCACTATGTAGACGGTACATTCAAATGCGTACCTCGTCAATCCCTATAGCTCTTCCGTTTTTCAATTTTTCCCTTTGTGATACGCCTTTAACGTATACGCCTTTTTATAGACAAGTCACGAGGCTGACGAAGATGGGATCAGAAATAGCCTGCAATATAATATTTATTACATGAGAACTGTGTAGAACAATAAAGGGAATCCATTGTATTTCTCTTGCCATTTACCTAAGACCTAATATGGACGAAATCTATAATATCCATCTTAATAATTTTAAAAGATAAGAAATGGGAGGACCAGTTTATTTGAGAGGACGGAAGAGGTCGCAAGGCCTAATCCCTGAAGTTGATGGTGATGATGATGATGAGTAATTTTAAAAAGTTCCATTTCGCTGGAGTGTTAATCTCTTTTTAAAATATGTTTCCATCATTAATTTACACAAAACGCATGAGGTTATCCCCATCACGTAAACGTAACTCCAGTCACAAATGTGTAACTTTTTATTCTCTTTGCACATTAATTTCAACTCCGCTACACAATGCTTACGTATATGAGTATAAATGACTCCATCGGCTGAGTTAGTCTCACTGGAACTATGGAAAGGAAACTGCCCAAACATTCAGGAATGCGAAGAGAAAGCGAGAGATGAAGAGAATCATGACGAGGCAGAGGAATGAGAGAGAGGAAATGCATGGTAACATTGTTATAGCTCAGGACAATTACGAATGCCGCAAGGCAAAGATGTATACGTCCGCAGAGACTGAGAGGAGGAAAGGAGTGAAAGAATGTCATTCACAGTAGTGTGCTGTGTTCTAGAAATACTTCCAATATTAGCCTACCTTTTAATCATGAAGTTGAGCTACTGATCCCATGAGTTACATATACTAACACTTAATGGTGCTATCCGCAGCACGACACAATGACAACTAATCAGGTTCAAGACGACTGATATTTGGTGTTGAGTGTACTGCACAATTCGATTACGTCAATGTGGAGGAAGGTAGTTCCTAAACACTACACCGGAAGACATGTTTGTCCTGAGATGCTGAAAACTGTTTTATTTTATTTTGTCATCCCTTTATATAAGCAGAACATTATCAATCTGTGTGAATTGAGCTATCATTCATTGCACTCCCGTGAAGAGAATATTGTGACAAAGCCAGAAAAGCCTAGAAGCTGATAGAAGAAGGACTCCGGCCGAAAGAACTAGAATTAGATAAATCCAGAAAGGGACGGCCCTCTTATTGCTGATTGGAGCCGCGCGCCGACGGGTGCGGCCTACTCCCTAGCACGGCGCGGTGAGTGACGGTGCGCGCTCGTGGGAGGGGCCAGAGGTGGAGCCACGCGCTAAGGGCTGCGACGGCGCCCCGCGCGGACATTCTAGACCATGCGCGGGCGGAGCTTTCCAGATCTCGACTCTGGAACTTTCGTTAAGGCTATATAAGGAGTGCGAGCAGCCGAGCCGGGCAGTCAGTGATGGAGCGGCAGTCTGGGTGAAGAGTTCAGTCAGTCAACGAATGAGAGTAACAGCGACAGTCAGTTCAGTGTGAAGAGTCAGTACATCAGAGGAGAGGCAGTCCGTGAAGAGCCAGAGGGTCAACGAGGGAACAGTCAGAGAGGCAGTCCGTGAGTAGCGGCGAGCGTCAGCGTCAGAGGGTGAGCTGGACGGAGAGGACTGATCAGCGCGGCCTCAAGTGAGTGTGTCTTGGGAAGCTGAGGAGCCAGTGACCGGAGGGACCCGAGAGCGGAATAGCTAGTCAACGGGGAACTAGTGACCGGAGGGAAGGGTGAACGGAAGAGCTGGTGAGCTGATCTGGGCTGAGGCAGTGCCGTCCCGGGGAACTCGGCGCGACGGGTTGATCGCACAGCGGCAGCGAGGACTGTGGAGTTGACCGACGCGACGTGGGATGATCTGGATTGGACTGGAACAGTGCTGTAATTAGGACTGAGCACAGTGAGAGTGAGCACTGAACAGGACAGTGAACTGGCAAATAGTCTGGAGTTTTCTGGCTGTATTGGCAATTGTTGTAGGAAATAAAGAAACCTCCATCCTTCAATTATAAACTCGGTGTTCTCATTTTGAACCCCGACGAGCCCTTGTTACACTGGTGTCAGAAGTGGGATATAATTGAAGGAAGGCAAGATGGAGGAACGCAAGATGGAGGACATGTTAAAATCATTACTCCACGCCGTGAACGACCTGAAAGAAAAAATGGAGCAGCAGCACGTCCGACGGATGGAGAAATTGGACCAGCAGTATGACCGACTGAACGAGATAATGGACCGGCAGAACTCTGAAGTGAAAGAAATAAGAGGAATTATAAGGGAAATGAAGACCCTGCACTTAGGCCCGAAGGAAGAACTCGAGCAGGAACTGAAACCGGCCAAGGAAAGATTAAATGAACCGGACAGCGAACTGATGGCCGTGAAGAATGAACTAGAGAGACAGGCCGAGGTGGAAGATAAGAAAGAGCAGGAGGAGGACATGGCCATCACCGTACCACCAGCCACCGAAGGGGAAGATCACGCCCTGGGTGAACCACAGCGGGACGACGTGGACGCCGGAGAGACACCGCGTGACGACATGGACGAGGGACAGACACCGCGGGACAACGTGAACGTAGGAGAGACATCGCGGGACGACGTGGATGTAGGACGGACACCGAGGGACGTCATGTTGGGTACGGGACCAACGTGGGAGGAGGTAGCCAGTCGCAGCGCCATCTACGAGGGCTGTGGGAACCAGCAGGACGCCCTAGTGGTCAGGGACGGGGTCCTGAAAGGAAGCTGGGAGTCTGCGGATGGGAAGGCGACAGCGGAGCACCTAGTCCTTCCGAGAGCCGGAGTCCAGGAGGTCCTGGAGGAAGTCCACGCAGGAGCGAAAGGCGACCGCTTGGGAGTGAACCGGATCCTCGACAAACTGCGGAGAAGGTTCTACGGGTTGTACCAATGCAGTGACGTCGAGAGGTGGTGTCAACAATGCGACACCGGCGATGACAGCAGAGGGCCTAGAACTTGCAGCCGTGGGGCCATGAGGCAATACAACGTGGCAGGCCCATGTTCCATTACTGATGACGGAAATCGGCACCTGTTGTTGGCCATGCATTAGTTCACCAAGTGGCCAGAAGTCTACCGCATCGAACGACAGCCAAGAGTGAAGATGCTGGTAGTACACCTGGACCGTCTGGCGGCATATCATGGGGCACTTCGGGACGAAGGCCCTTAAGGAGGGGGCAATGTGACAAAGCCAGAAAAGCCTAGAAGCTGATAGAAGAAGGACTCCGGCCGAAAGAACTAGAATTAGATAAATCCAGAAAGGGACGGCCCTCTTATTGCTGATTGGAGCCGCGCGCCGACGGGTGCGGCCTACTCCCTAGCACGGCGCGGTGAGTGATGGTGCGCGCTCGTGGGAGGGGCCAGAGGTGGAGCCACGCGCTGAGGGCTGCGACGGCGCCCCGCGCGGACATTCTAGACCATGCGCGCGCGGAGCTTTCCAGATCTCGACTCTGGAACTTTCGTTAAGGCTATATAAGGAGTGCGAGCAGCCGAGCCGGGCAGTCAGTGATGGAGCGGCAGTCAGGGTGAAGAGTTCAGTCAGTCAACGAATGAGAGTAACAGCGACAGTCAGTTCAGTGTGAAGAGTCAGTACATCAGAGGAGAGGCAGTCCGTGAAGAGCCAGAGGGTCAACGAGGGAACAGTCAGAGAGGCAGTCCGTGAGTAGCGGCGAGCGTCAGCGTCAGAGGGTGAGCTGGACGGAGAGGACTGATCAGCGCGGCCTCAAGTGAGTGTGTCTTGGGAAGCTGAGGAGCCAGTGACCGGAGGGACCCGAGAGCGGAATAGCTAGTCAACGGGGAACTAGTGACCGGAGGGAAGGGTGAACGGAAGAGCTGGTGAGCTGATCTGGGCTGAGGCAGTGCCGTCCCGGGGAACTCGGCGCGACGGGTTGATCGCACAGCGGCAGCGAGGACTGTGGAGTTGACCGACGCGACGTGGGATGATCTGGATTGGACTGGAAGAGTGCTGTAATTAGGACTGAGCACAGTGAGAGTGAGCACTGAACAGGACAGTGAACTGGCAAATAGTCTGGAGTTTTCTGGCTGTATTGGCAATTGTTGTAGGAAATAAAGAAACCTCCATCCTTCAATTATAAACTCGGTGTTCTCATTTTGAACCCCGACGAGCCCTTGTTACAATATAAATAATGTGTGTTTGAATGTAACTTACAGGTAGGATAATATGATTTTAAAAAATCTGATGTGAAACATGTAACTTCCTTTACTTCAGCAATATACACGGCTGCATTGCAATAGTGCGCATTCAGTTGTGTCAGCCTCATTCAAAGTCTTATTATTCGCATGACAAGACTTGAACATAAGCTTTGTGTGTGAAAAGAGAGGCTTCGCAGAATTTATTGGGGAAAATGTTTCAAATAGAAGTTTTAGCTCTTAGTATAATGCATTATAATGCTTAATATACCAGATATATGGACATTTTCTACAATATGTACATATTTCAAACACAATCTTAGACAAAAGCGATAAACATGAGATTACCTTCGCGCAAAGTTATTACAAAAATGAAGAGAAAGTCATTTGTACTCTTCCATGTCTCTTGACTTATAGGCATGTAAAGGAATTGTTGCGGAACAAAATTCCACTACACGACGGTCACAGGCCTAAGTTGTCACATGAGACTCCGTAATCAGCAACGTAAACAACTCTGTGGCTCACAATAACCTAACACTCCTAACGTGTTGGTAGTATTCCAAGAGGAATTGCTTACAGCTGCACTTCATTCATAACCTATACGGCCGAACGCATGCATACATTGTGAATTCATCATTACCGGTGATCCAGCTGTCTGCGCTACCATAAGCATGAAATACTTATCAGAGATATGCGCAGTAAGTGTAATCGTGAAAATCTCCTGCGCAAGTCATTCCCGATATTTTTGCCCCATCCTTCCCCCCACGGACTACCAAAATCTGGTTCCTAGAAAAAGTCCCTAACTTCCTATTATTTAGCCCTTGTTCTGTATCCAGTTGGGGTGGTGTGTGGATGACGTGTATGCGTTGTGATTCTCTTGAGCCATGGTGTCTGCCTTGTTAAGGTATCTGTGTGTGCGGTGTGTGTTGTTTTCCTATAAAGATGTTGTTCAGGGTTGGTACCAATCCGGCATTCGAAGATCGAAGCCACGAGAACGGACGACAATTTCCACCTATAAAATTAATTTATCCTCCCCCCCAACAAGTCTCAACCCGTCTCCATGTTAGACGACATATTGGAAAAACCCCGTCAAAGCCTTCAAACATTCTAAACATAAACACATCTCCACATGCTGCTACATATTGTTGTGGAAATGACGTAAGACTGTTACCTCACGTTAAAACAATTGGCTTCTAATTTCGAAATTGAGATCTAGAAATATCTATAAAACCCCATATACATTATTAAAATATACATTTTATCCGCATATTACATGATAACGAAATATATCAGTTTGATATTTATTTCCATGCATAAAACAATACTCTAAACCTAAGTAAATTAAGAATTGTACTGGGGAACTCTCCAAACAAAAAATATTATACAACACGTAACGTGAAAGGGCCTGACAATTTTATCTAATTTAGGTTTGAAGTTCCATAAATGTGCACTGTCTATTGCTCCCCCCTGAATATGTATCGTCTGCGCCCAGACTTGACCCCGTGACCATCTCATCCTGACAACGAAATGCCATTGCACCAGATGGTGTTTAATACAACTTGTGCCGTTGACCTCCGTCAATAAAACAAAAGAAACGTAACAAGATGCTACAGATGTATCGAATCCTATATAATAGACATAAATAAAGGTGATAGCAATTATCCATTTTGACAAAGTACAAAGTATATAAGAGGTATATTCATGTTTCCCTATTGATTTGATTATTATTTTACAGTAATTTATTCAATAACTTTGTACCAAACGGTGTACGCTGTTCCCTTCAGTATTGAGTATAGAAATGTGGTTGTCTGCTGGCTTATGTTTCCTGGTACACGTGACAGAACACGTGACTCGCATATCGACCAATCACGCGGCGCATGAATAGGATTATAATAGCTATTCAGCTAAATTTTAAGTACTATGGCAATGGCAATTTCTCTGACGTCATTGTCTTTCCACACAACGTATTGTACATCGCTGTTGTACCTGGCAACGAACGATCTCAGTTCAGGTCAATGAAGAAAACGAAAATAATCATTTCCGAGTTATTTCAGCTGAAATGGTTTGCTGGAAGAAAACAACTCTCTAATTGAATGCAGCTGACTACGCTAGGCGCATCGTGAACAGACAACTTGATGACGCCATCACAATGGGTTTAATTGGAAATGTCCTGTCCTGCTAACTCACCTTCACATTTCAGTGGAGAGATGATCCCATATGAATATCATTTCCATTCTTAAGCAGATGCAATAGAGGAAGTGCCAGAACATAATCTGAGAGTGTTCGAAAACAGGGAGCTTAGGAAAATATTTGAGCCTAAGAGAGGTCAAAATGGGGACGGAAGGAAACTGCATAACGACGAGCTTCATGACCTGTACTCTTCGCCGGATAAATTAAGGGTAATTAAATCAGGGAGGATGAAATCGGGTGGACATGTTGCGCGCATGGGGAGGAAAGACGTATCTAAAAAATATTGACTGTGAGACCCGAAGGGAAAATACCACTCTGAAGACCTAGACGTAGGTGAGAGGACAATATTAGGACAAATTTAAAGGAAGTAGGATTTGCGAGTGGTGGTTGGATGGAGTTAGCACAGAATAGGGTTGAAGGCGGGCTCATGTAATAGACACTATTCCTTTAGCTTACATAGGAATTGTCTATTGCCATTGAGTAATTAAGTATGGTATTTTATAAGATTGTGTGGTGGACGGGAAAATGTCTGTCTGTGTGTCTGTCCGTCCGTGTGTCTCTACGCACGATAAATCAATTACACTTCATCGGTTTTCCATGAAACTTGTTATATGCATTTATAACGTCCTCAGGTAAATGAGTGAGGAAGACCTCAGAGATGTCAGCGACCGAAAGCTTGGATGTTGTATATCCCTTTACTCGGCTTATAGTCCGTGAAATCATTATTTAAAAAAATCCAAATGTAGTTTTCATGGAAAAGAGGTTACTATCTTGAGTGTTATGGTAAATGCTCAATAATGCTGACATTTATATTATTTAATACATTTGTATATTTCATATTCTAACACTGGTTCACCATACCTCAATGTTGAAAATTAGATACAAAATTTATACGAACAATGCATGGGAACAAGATATACCAATTCACAGATTCCAGATGCTGCACTACAAGTAGATAATGAACGTGCGAGACAAGAAGGTCATAAAGAAAGTTGGAGATTTAAGGTAAAAGCCACAGCGATGCATGTGAATGGACAATGTTTTAAGTTTTTTTTAAAGGAGTTACTAAATAGCACAAGGAGCACTTTACACACCATGTTATGAAACACATGGAGCGAATAGCAGGCGATGGCCGGTATCACAGCTAATGGATGTATTCTACAGTAAATGTAAGTATATACAGGAAATAATAGAGTGCATAGTGGTGCAGAAAGAAATGGTTAAACCTGCTTTCGCATGGGATTCACAACACTTTATTCTGGATATACTTAACAGAAAATTCTCAAGTTGCGCGGGTTCCTGTAATAATGAAGAAGAAGAAATAAAATCCGATGAATTGTGTATCGCACTACTACAGCTAAAAGTCTCCCGGTTTGGGGGTTTCCTGGCTACAGACTCAGAGGGACTTCAATGACTATGAACATGGTTTTCCTTCTACTACACATTCGGTGATGCGCCAGGGGACCGAGTTCGTAACAGTGGACCGTCTTTCAAGCATTTATGACTTTCTTAATAGTTTTGCAGACACCAAATCTGAGCTGTCAGTACGTTGAAAAGGTGGTAACCCATTAATAGAACGGGCGAGTTTCTACGTTTATTTTTTCCAGGCGACGATATGATAAATTTTATAGTATGCCTGTTTTAAAATCCAGAAATTCAAATAACAAATTGTTTGTACAATCTTCTTTTCGCGTTTTAGCCAAACCCAAGTAACGTATGTGCATTGCTGATGCGTTGCTTGCTTGTAAGAAAAAACAGAAATCATGTCTTTCGCAACACAACTGCAACATTTTACAAACACATTGTAGACTCGAGTTGTTGGCGACTGTTTTGTGTAGTTTTCTGAGTTGCAGTTGAGCGAGTTACGGGCTTATTTTGTTTCCACCAGACAAATAGAGTTGTACGGCACGGGAGTTGTGGGACTTTGTTTCGAGAGTCTTCTTTGGGAAAAGTCAACTGCTTCTACATATTATGTGTTGACAAGGTCAGCATAGCATCAAACTGGTTTAGGCCCATGTTACATGGACCGAAAGAACGCGGCTGAATGTCACCGACCGAAAAGCGTATCCATTGGGTCAGTGGGTAGTTAATGTTATAAACTATGCGGACCGAATGAACCGCGCGTTTTTACGCCTACCGACGCGCAATATTGCAGAAAGAGCACGCGCATAAAAACGCCCGTGAAGTTAATAGAGGTGTACATATTCTCATTTTAGCTTGCTTCCCCCTTTGTAACTCTGCAACCAGCCACAACTTTTAACTTGCTTGACAAGAGAGCAAGCCAGATTACAACGATGATAAGGAATACTGTCGCTATTAGTCACAACCTCTTCATAACCTGGTGGGTTTCGCAGGGCCTAAGGAAACTGCAAGGCCTGGCGGAAAGAATATGAAACTGGGTGTATCAGTACACGGGTAAGTCGTGCACTTATGTAGTTGAGGAATTTCAGATGTGTTTAGAGAATTTTACCCTGAAGGAAGCCGAGGAGAAACTAAAATGTGGAGAGTTTGAATTATCAATGAACAAAGGTACTAGTCCGGCATGGGAAAAATTTTCAAACATTTTCGAGAAAACATAAAAAAATCAATAATAACAATAACAATAATAAAAATAATAAAATGTGTTAAGACGCTAAAACGTTTTTTAATACTTTATCCGCCTTTTTATTATCTGCATGATGAATTTCTTCTACCAGCATGTAGAAAAGCAAGAAAGTATTACCTACACTTAGCAACCCAACCCATGCAAGCCTAAAGAAATATGCCTACTTGCTAGCTGCGACGCTCGCAACGTTGTGATGTTTGTGCAGGGCGAATGATGTGCTGTTGTAGAGTGTGCAGGCCGTAGTGGTTGTATTTTAACTGACCATCAAGTTTCAGAATATTACATAATTATACTGCAACAGCCAAACCTACTTCTATCTCATCCATTTTGTAATGAGTACTGCCCTCGAGAGAATTCTAGCTTGCCTTCTTTCAGTCAATATTCTTTCCGTGTGACATACATCACGCGTTTTGGTCCTGAAACCCAGCGATAGAAAATAGCGCTAGATCCAACATGGCGTCCTAGGCCGAAAACGCCAATCAGCAGATGCACTATAGAATTTAAGTGAGTTGTCCACTGTACGCCGTCATGCGCTATTAATTATTTTGGTTCGTAAAGATGTTTCTGCCATAGTCCGATACCATGTAACCTGCAGCGGTACCAACTTTACAAAAAAATAGATATAATTTACTGATTTTTCCCTGGGATGATGTAATTAACCGAATTCACGGCTCACCTGATGACCAGAAGCCTTGATCTATTTTGTTAGCGTTTACCTGTCATATTGGTATGTCAAAGTAGTTACATTCTGAATGTTTCAAGTCCATTTATGGTGCACATTTTGAAATGTAAAGTAAAAATCCAGTTCTATCTGAAAATGCTGTACTCGATAGATTTAACAAAAGTTATTTGAAATTTCAGTAGGCATAAAAATCCAATCAGCTGTGTTATTTAGAGAGCTTCGGTTATCTCTCACCACACTCTATACTCTTTGGCAGCTGCTATCAAATATAAATATAAAGATATAAAGATATAAAGAACGTGCCACTTCTAGCACTGGATACAGCAATGATCTTGTTCCAAATGAAAATAACACCGATCGCACTAAATGGAATAGAGTTAATATGGGAAAGGCCGAGCAAAAGCGACTTTGCCAGGTAGGAAAAATAAAAGTAAGTTATCTCCAGAGAGGAAAAGACACCAAATCTCGGCTAGTCTACGAAGTTAGTAGAGAGACCTTCTTCTTAGAAGATATCCAGCTACAACACTTACTACCACCAACCGGTCCGTATTCATTATACGGATGGAAGAGAGAAAGGAAAAGGGGCGAGAGATCCACGTAGACTTCTACAGCTCAAGTGCGATGCTGGACCAAGGAAAACCAACCCCAGGGTCAAGTCATAATAAAATTGGCTATCCATGGTTTCCATAATGAACTATGCAAGACCAAGCCTTATGAAACCTGTGTTTGTGAACTATGTGAGAAACAGTGCGATAGGTATCATATTCTGAAGTGTGACAAAAGAACAAAATATAGTAAAGTGACGCGGTCTTAATGCCCACTCGGGCGCACCTTCTCTTTTTATAATACTGTTTGAAGTTATCTTGTGGATGTAATGCAGCATCACAGAGTTTTTCATGTTCAGCTCTCCATGGAGTGAATGCGTTCATCATAATCTCCATCATTCACTGTGCATTAGTTCAGAAAATTAAATTCCCATGTAACCACCATATTTTACTCGGCGAGATTGTGAGAATCTATCTACTCTTATACAATTCAACGGCCCTAAATAGCGTGCTTGCTCGCCCGCTTCGTGAGACATCGGGTATACTCGGCAATGTTCGTCTCTCGCAGTCTAAACTTTCATGACGACTACAAAATTAGGAAGGAAGCCCGTTTCTTTATTATATAAGGCCTAAGTGAAATGAACACAATGAACAAATATTCTAATTTTATTTTTACTTACAATTTTCATAGCTCTGAACCACAAACATTTTTAATAATCTACCAGTGTAATTTTCTTAAAAATCCTGGAGTCAATGAATAATGGCGGGCGAAGCCGGGGGCAACAGCTGTAAAATATTGATGATTTTATCTCTTGAAATATCGCTGATAATAATAATAATCCAAACAAACCATTCCTTCCCTTGAAACATTATATAATTTCTGAAAATTACACTGAATTGATCAAATAAAATTCACATCATATTCATGTCAATAAACAGTTGAGAAACAATAGGTTTGTTCGCAAAGCAAATCCGTGACCGCTTGAGAATTGGTTGTACTGCGCATGTCCAGTCTGTAACTTACCCGTGATTTGCACTTTGCGAACGGTTAGAAGAATTTGGAATCGATAGTTTCTGCGTTTAATCGATATGATATGCAAATAAAATATATATTTCCCTTTGACATGTTATAAATGCAATATACAGCGACAATATAATCTATATTTTGGGAAACTTTTGATTATCTTCCATTATTCATACATATAAGTAGCCTATGTTTATAAATCTGGCGCAATGTTATAGGAGGGAGGAGTCAGGCGCGTGAAAATAGGTTACTGCGCATGTCTCTGATAACAATTCATGCTAGAGCCTGCAAACTTTTCTTATAGTACAGAAACTGTCCGTGAGAGCTTTGCGAACAGAAGATTGAAATCAGAATCACGGATTCTCGCTTTGCGAACGCGTGTGGAGAAAGAGCGCATGCGCGAACGATATGTTCCTGGTTTCTGACTGCTTTGCGAACAAACCTATTACGTATTATGTGTTCACAGGTTCTTTGGAACTGCATAATCGATTCTGATATAGTTTTCCATGTCGTGGAATGTACTCTAATGTACAATTTTAGCTGTTTCATTAGGCTAATTATTAATGGCTTAGTTTATGAATTATTCGCGTGCAAGTGTTAATAAATATAATGCTTTAATAATTATTATACTCTTAATTTTTAATTTTTAAAAGAATTATCGTGGCGAAGCCACGGGCACGTCCTAGTAACAAACATTCCAATTCATTCTAAAGGCAATCCCTACTCAGAAACCAGACTACGTGGTCCAGTATAGGCTGAGAATCAATATTTTTTATTAAATTAGAGAGTTGGAGTCGACTGGAAATGAAAATTCAAAGTAACAATTTTCTTAGACACTGTGGCCTGGAATCCAGCAGTAAATCTGCTCCAACAAAATCCTACCAAATCAGGATCCATGCATGCCAACATGACATTTCACACTAGAGTTTCTTCATCTACTTCATATAAAATATTTCAATACGTCGAGAAAGAAAATTGTAGTCTAATATAAATGCAAATTAGAGAGGCTTTGATCAACAAACATTTTATCGTGCATGTTAGGAGAAAATTCAAATTACCAAGGGCAATTTTTGTAACTCCGACATTCTATACGTAATACTGAACTGAATTAACGTTAAAAACCTTGCGTATGACATCAGCTGATTGGCATGAACAAGGAATAAGATATTAAAAAAATATATATTACGCAGCACATTGTATAAATACCTCATGTACTTTTTCATCCTAGACCATGATAACGACTGTATACATTTAAGGAATCAGCAGATTCAGCACACAGTAGAGCAGCAAACATTATGTATTTTTGGGTGTTGTTAACAATTTGATATAATTTATCTTGATATAATCTCTACAGTTTGAAGTAGGCCTATGTGCAATTACAGATGATTTTCATTTCCTCCAGACTAACTACTTTCCTGTATATATTGTACAGTAGACGTAATGCGACATGTGATATTCTGCATATTTCAGAGAATCCAGAAGAAACGCTCTCTCACTAAAACTAGAAATAAACTTTAGTAAAGAATTCTCATTGCAACAGCATGAATGATATATTACCCAATCGGCTTTTCAAAAGCGGAGTAAATAACACACGGGATTCCAAAGCAGTAATTTTAAACACGTTTAATGTTTAATCAGCGAAATGGACTTGTGTTGTTTCTACTGTGTGGTGTTCACATTATTGCATTTTAATTCTGGTTACTGTTACCTCAGGGCAGACTGTAACCATCAATAAACGAGGATTATCTTTTTCAACCTCTGAAGGGGCATAAAACGAAGATAAGACGTGTGAAAAACCAAGTGGTTTTATTACTAGAAGTAAAGTACAATCACAGCTAGGCCTACTTTTCCACATAGTCACCGTAAAGATTAAGACATTCGGTGAACAAGCTTCCCAATACCATCTTCCTAGAACGCTGAGCGGTGCAGTCACGTTCAATGTGCAACAGCGCAACCCACAGTGGAGTCATAAGGTGAAACATTCCACGAGCGGAAACAAAATGAACAACACGTCGACGAGCGCGAGCACAAAACGGTACAGCCAACCTATAAAAGATTAAACAGAAAGTGCGAATACTTATTGACTTACCCTCGTATATAAGTAACATGATTAGGCTCATTGTATTGATGTACTTTAATAATATTCTACCTATTAAATATACTAGAGTTTGCACGTGTTCCTTCTGTTCCTGGCAATCTGACAAATATCTATAATTGTAAAGAAAATACTTCATATTAAATTGTTTAATAAATGATAATTATCAGAAATTATCTTTTCTTTTGGCGTATTTTCGTATGTCCATTGTAAAATACAATTGCCATGACCATTAAATAACTGTCAACTGTAATTATGAAACAGAGACATGTCGCCTTGTATGACTGTAAAACATTTGACTATCACGTGACATAACTTAATTGTAGAATTGTAATGTTTATGAAATAGTTTTGTGAGCAGAAATGTAGTGGAGTAGCGAAGTTTGTGGTGATAGAAATTCTAGAAATGTTACGAAAAATCAATTAAACCGTTTGTAATTTATAGAATTACCAATTCAGTTGTGGATGAAGTAATAAATGATTTGCACAGTCAGACTTAACACATAATTTCTATTCGCTCAGCTGTGGACTGAATTGCTATCACACGAATGTGCACATCTCCATTACAACGACATCACTGGAGTGTGTAGCTATGTTAATGTTATGCAGGAATGCAGAGTGATGATGGATTGTTTTGTTAAATGCTTGGCATGTCCGTGTCTTGGTTGACAGGTGCTGCCCTCTGAACAACAAGAGTGATGACGTCATTCATATTCAACTAGCTGTTAAATCCTATTTTCCATCCTGCACTTGGGCTTTGCAAATAATACGGATGCGTGCACCGCTATGTGCAATTTCACGGATTTCCGTCTTTATACAAGATGTAAATTATAAATGTAAAATTTGTGATAGTAACCTCATAGCTAAATTCCGATGGCCCACTACACCATCGCTCTCACACCATCACCAAATAAACAATGTAAACTGCACTACAACTATTACTGGCCTGCACAATTGTCTTTCGAAAATACTCGGAAGACAATCCACAGAAATAAATAAGTTAAAGGAACACTTCAATGATTCAAAGAAACACAAAATATTAACAGCCTTACTAACAAAAGCTGCTTATATGTTCGTTGAACGGTTGTTTTGGTTGTTCTCCGCGCAAGTTCTACATAAGCCGTATTACCAACAAACGCAGTATAATTACCAAGGTTTGTACGTGGAACGTCATCAAACACGTCACGCTAGTCATGACGTTACTAGCCTCTGGCTATGAAGGAGTGCTGAACGCCATCTGTCGGAGCAGGGGGCAAACAGCGATGCATCGTCTGCCGATATAAAATTTTGTTTCAGTACTTCATTATATACTCTTCAGAAAGCTATAATTATGGGTACAAGTATGGAAATATGTCCCGCAAACAAGGAAAAATGTTTATAACTCCGCAAAAGCAGCTCAGAATAGGCATAGCCTCAAAATTCAATCTCAGACATCTACGGAACGACCGGCTGTTAAGGATATCGGCCATCTTGATTATTTACGTCAAGCTTATACAAGGGGGCCAGGCTGTGAAAAGCGTTGCACACATTCAGCCTTATGCAAGGATTATTAGTACACTTTTTCTCCTCTGCTGTGTACATTCCTGGTATAAATGTTACAACTGGATTATTAGTAAGACCGTTGCTTATCAAAACAATTCTTACTTTTCATATTTATATTAATTAAATCATGAAGACATAATCGAGAGGTGCTTGAAGGGACTACAGAACGAAACATAAGAAACTAGAAGAAATTATCGGAAACACAAAACTCGAAATACAAGGAAAGAAAGAAAATATCAAATAATTATCACCCGAGAAAGATGAATGATATTCAAAACAAAAACAGAGTCTGTGTGTCAAACAAGTGACAATGGCTGAAACATCGTGACGTCATTCGTTTCATACTCACCTGAAATTAGAAACACGAAAACGCGAGCTCAGTCGTTCACAACATCACCCTTCTATTCGAGTTGTAGAAGACTGTTGTGTTTTTGTTTTGAGATAGCTTCGGGAAAAGTAATGTTTCTGATTTCATTCCTAATGTCTTCCCTTTGTTTCAATGTAAGAGGATTTGTCCACGTTCTAAGAAGCGGAGTAAAGACAGCTTCTGCTAGTGAAACGGTCAACTTCTATTTTAGAGCCCTATATCTATCCAAACCTTGCAATGTACATGAATATCACGTACAAATTTTCATATGAAAATGGTTGCCTATTATCATAGAACATAGAACAGCTTTATATTAGTACTTAGGCTATACAATTAAACTAAACAGTATCGCTCTGGATTATCAATACAAACATTATCTCCTGACAAAGCATTTTTCTTCCTTTCACGTTCAGTCTCGCTGCAGACTTCAAGATTATTTCGCAATGAGAACTGAAGTATGAACTACGGTCAACAGTTTTCAAGAGTCCTTGCCCTAAACTACTACTTTCTGAAAATAATATCAACCAATAGGCTATGCTGTAACAAGGTGCTTTCGTTTCATTAGGCTTCTTCATCATATGTTAGTATCTTATCGGTCTGAGTCATTCATATTCAAGCCCTAGCAATGAAACTTAAAGAAAAATGAGAAATAAAAATATTCAGTAACAGTACGAAAGAATTATTGCAGTGAATTGAATGGAACTGACAAGATTTTTACGACTATTCAACTCATACGCCGCGTGTTTGATATTGACCAATAACGTTTAGCAATTCCTCGGATATAGACCAATCACGGCCGTTTATCTTACAATATTCTTGTAGGAATCGCGAGGATGGCATTTTATCGGGTAAAATGGTCTCGTCGTTACTGGAGACGCAAGTATCAGTGTGCAGTGATTAATAGTCAGATGGTGCCACTAAGCGGCTCGAAAACAAATTATTTTATACAACATAATTTGTTTGGAAATTGAAATAATAGAAATATACATTGATTAAGAACACAATTTCGATTCGGTGCAAGCCAGTTCGTGTGCTTTTATTCTGTTCTGCTCTTAGCTTAATTGAATGAACTTAACTATGTCTTATATGCACTGGTGGTAGAACTGTATACACCAAAACAGCTCGAATCGATTCTTGGATTGTTGATTCATAGTATGCCGTGATCTCGCAGCTGTTAGTTTTGTTTTTGTAGAACAAAGCACGAAAGTTATTATTATTTGTATAATCTGGTGGATTTTTATTCATGGAATAGTCTTAATAAATCCAACTCGAGTTGACGAGTTGCATCAGATAAATTCACTCCTGCTGCGCAGTCGCGAATCTATCGATAAACTCGTCAACTCTCGTGCGATTACCTATGATAACATGGTCAATATTGAAAAATGCTGCCATTTTACCTTAAGTTAAATTTCTGTTGGGAATGTTACACGACGAAAATATAAATGCGAAAACGATTGAAGTATGAAGGAAATAAATATTAAAATCGGCATTTTATAATGGAAAAAGACAAACCACACTTTTAACTCATAAAGGTGAATTGACAACTTGTGGGATAATTATAATAAATTTCTGAATATGACCTTGTAATCAGGTTTGAGCCCACGAACCTTCATATACCAGACTAATACCGAGCTACTAGTACAGCCATTCAGCGATAGAGACGACTTACCAGAGAAATGTTACAGATATCATGGGGGAAAACTGTGATGAGAGTTTAGGGAAGAATTGAATGAGAGGATTGAAGTAGTGAGCAGGAGTTTAGATGAGCAAATGTATATCTGACACTGACTTGATATCTGGAACTCCCATAACCTGCTGTAGCCCACGAGAAAATATTGTTAAAGGATGGACAAACTAGCTATTCCCATTCAATAGACACACTGACCTCAGTTATTTCATATCTCTATTCAGATCTAAGTTAAATCTGGAAGCGAAGAAACGAAGAAACAAGTAGGGCCTAGAGTAATTTGAACGGATGGCTATTCAGGATGTCTAAGAATCCAAATAGAATTTGATAACATTTTCAAAAGAATTATTCTTCGCTGCCAACCAGACATTTTAAATTTTAAAGACCAACTAATTTTAATGACGAGAATAGGCAATTCTGAAACTCGCTCTGATTTCAAACAGTCAGACTAAACATGTGAAGGAAACATGTGATTTTTTCCTTGTATAAGCTTAAGTAAGCTCATTGTGAGAGATAATGCATCTGTGTATGATTCATTGTGAACTAACCTGGGGTCCAGTTTAGATATCGACTGGAAATTACAAGGTACGGTGATACTTTTTTCGTTCTTTCAGTTTCTACATCGTTCATTTTTCATATTTCGACCTCAAATAGAACATAAGTATCATTGTATTGGCATATCCACTTGTTTCATATTTCCGATAATAATTGAAGCGTTTACTTACATAAGGGTCTAAGTGAAAAACAGTAATACAGTAATATAGTTACTTCTTCCAACACATATTCACTTATGGCATATCGTCAAATCATTTAAATTTATAATACGAAAAAAATTATAATTAACTAGCGTGTGCCCGCGGCTTCGCACGCGATAATTATTTCAAAAATTAAAAATTAAGAGCATAATAGTTAAATCATTATATTTATTAACACCTAAATCACGTGGACTACATACCACGATTAGATAGCGTCGCCTGGTAAAAGCGACCTCAGATTCGAGGTCCTTGGCCCAGAAACCCCCTGTTTAGTGAGTTTCGTCCAAATCGAACAACGTTTGACCATATTGAGACCTATATTGATTATCCCTTTTATAATAATAATAATAATAATAATAATAATAATAATAATAATCCTCTTCGGTGTAGGTTGAAAATTTCATATGTCTGCGTGCCTTGACATTATAAACAAATGAATCGATCAGCGTGAGCTACAACATTCAAGCGATTGCGATAGTTTTATATCCAAGGAATGACAAAAATAGCCAAAGCCTACTGTAATTGATTTGACACTGAATGGTATTACTGAACACTGATGCTTCGAAAACGCAAAAAATACACTTTTTTGCCCGTTTTTCACTCATAACTCACGAACGAAAGGAAAAATTTAAAATGTAATATGCCAGAAACCTTCCCGGGAATGCACTCAACAGCTTCCCAAAGTTTCATGGCGATCGGATGAATGGTGTAGTAATGCATAAAGGACAGACACACACACATACATTCATTTTTATATATATAGATTGTACAAATGAATGCAGACCCCAGTTGAGCATAAGGACACATCATACACATATAACTAACCTAACATAGCAAGTTTACACCGTAGTGTTCACATACGGATTATAAATTAGAAAGCCGTGTAAGATTATGAGAAAATGGCTCGGATAACAGAAGTGTTAGTTACCTGCCTTTATTTTTAGTATATAATTCTAAAAACAAAATGCAAGGTATTTATTTGTGGCTATGGAATTTCACTTTCATTTAATAATTACTGCATTCAGCAGTTACCTTACTGCATTTAAAATAGTATATTACAATGTTTGAGAGGATTTAAAACAAATTTGTTGAAAATATAAAATAATTTTGAACTATTCCATACTACATGAATACTGCAATGCAGATCTCTTTATAATTACATTTTCCACACCAGGCTTGAAATTTTATTTCATTGATATTACATGGTTGACCGCCGGCGTGGTCTTGTGGTTAGCGTCGCTGACTATAGATACGTCGGACCGGGTTCGATCTCCGGTAGCTCCATGGAATTTTCTGAGGTAGGGAGGTCCGGAACGGAGTGCACTCAGCCTCATGATTCAAATTGAGAAGCTACTTAATAGAGAAGTAGCTGCTCCGGTCATGGAAACCACCATTAACGGTCGTGGGTGTCGGAATGCTGACCACATGCCCTCAATCCTGCCATCTGCCTATAGGTAGATGACGGAGTGGTCGTGTGGTAGGCCTTGTCCATTCGGGGATGTCGCGCCACGGAGTTTAGTTTAGTTATTACATGGTTATGTTTTATAATTTAGAAAAAGAAAAAAGGTAATGGAAGTGTTTCAGCACATTTAGGCGACGAGTATTACAACCCTGACAATGAGCATATTATTGTGAATTACACGAAAGAAGTAAATAATCAGAAAGGATATGATATATGAGTTGTAATACTAAGTAATATGATGAGATAAGACTTGAATCTTGACTTTACAGACTCAAATTGCTACCGCGATTTTTGTCTCGTCTCCCCGGTTATAGGCTGGACCGGATAACAGAGGTTATACGTTATAGTAAGTTAGTTTATTCGTTTGTATATTTGTCATAGGCTACAGTTTGAAGTCTCAACACAGGTTGTTTACAATAATATTTCGTGCTTTGATATGCAATAATTACAGCAGCGTTCTCCATGTTGGATGTAGAATTTGATATATAGGATTTATTTTAGCCTACTCATTTCACAATTGCAGTAGATAACTGTAATCCCGTTATTTAAAACGCGAAATCAAATATGGGAGATGTTTACTTAGTGCTAACATGGATTCAATGTAGGTGACGAGAATACACGTCCAATATTAATTCATTGGTTTATCATTCAGGATTGAAAGTACAGATGGCAGCACAGGTCTGGAGGGGAGATTGATGTATTCTGTTGTGTGATGTGGCGTACATCGTGCACTCTGGAGTTTATACACCTCGCAAATTATTCCACTCACGAAGCCAGTCAAGTCGGAGCCCGCTCGTCATTTGTCTTCCCGCCCGGGGCGGTACCTGGCTAATATAATACGCTGCAACTCAGCACGTTGCAAATGAGTCAATATAACAATGATTGATGCCTCTATTAAGCATCATTCCTAGACAAAACAAACGGTGCAAAATATGTCTCACATATTATAGGAATAAAGATTCCAATTACTGAGATTGCTAGATCTATGAAAGAAATCCCTCTCAAACATTAAATTACCACCTCCAACACGTGTTTAGCTTGATCGGCAGTCTCTTGTAATAATTCATTCGTGTGCATCATTGCTATTGCTCGGTCATGTCTTGTTGGCTCCCATTACGATATCGCGTGATGAGTTATGGAAAGTAAACAAATACTACAATTTCGGCGTTCGCCATGAAGATCCCAGGTCGATTGGCCGGCAACACAGTTTGAGATTTGAACCCGGACATCTCATACCTCGACTACGTCGCTCGAATTGGTTTACAGTGTTATTTACGAGACATAAGTTAAGTGTAGTTTTCTTAATACTATGGAAAACAAAAAGGCATCATTATGTTTTAATTAATACCTGTTATGACATTCTGCACTTAAGTGATATTTATTTAGGTTTCATCTTCATATCTGTAGTTTTAAAAAAGGAATATGTATGACAAAGATGTTCATTGTAACTTCCTCTACAACTTTGCTCTGTAAGCTACCATGCATTGCCCACTGTAATCGAGTAAATGGACAAGAGTAAAAAACCCTACACCAATATACTTACTTACTCAATGACAATAGACAATATTCTTAAAGGCCCTGTTAACTTAAAATCAAGTGACTCTCAGAATAAAGAGTTTGTTTAGTAAAATACAGCAGTGAAAACCCCATGTTTCTACGATGCTTCGTTCTCGCGAAATCGAAGAAAAACTGATGTGACCTTCCAGCGGAGTGACGTCAGAGAGCACTAGCTGTTCACAGCCCGCGCGCCGTTGCTGTAGTGTGATGTGTGGCATCTGTCTAAGTCTCTTGCTAAAAAGCTCAAAGAGATCGGAAAAAATTCACCATTCTCTTTTTCATAAAAGGAAGTGTCTGTCCTCCGTCTGTCTGTCCGCGATGCCCAGCAAAATCTACTCAACGCCGAGATCTGAAATTTTATACATAGGCGGACTGAAGGGTCGGAAAATGCACCTCGAAGCCGGAATTTTAATTTTCGCTTTCGTTCGTGAGTTATGAGTGAAAAATGAGCAAAAAACGTGCATTTATTGCGTTTTCGAAGCATGAGTTTTCAGTAATACAAATCAATTACACTAGGCTTTGGCTATTTTTGTCATTCCTTCGACATAAAAGCATCGCGATCTCTTGAATGTAGTAGCTCACGCTGGTCAATTCATTTGTTTTTAATGTCAAGGCACGCAAACATAATATGAAATTTTCAACCTACACCGAAGAGGATTATTATTATTATTATTATTATTATTATTATTATTATTATTATTATTATTATTATTATTATTATTATTATTATTATTATTATTATTATTATTATTATTATTATTATAGGGGTAATCAATATTAGCCTAAATATGGTCAAACGTTGTTCGATTTGGACGAAACTCACTATACAGGGGTTTTCTGGGCCAAGGAACTCGAATCTGAGGTCGCTTTTACCAGGTGACGCTATCTAATCGTGATATGTGGTCCACATGATTTAGGTGTTAATATAATGATTTAACTATTATACTCTTAATTTTTAATTTCTGTCTTGTCCACGATGCCCAGCGAAATCTACTGAACGCAGAGATCTGAAATTTTAAACATAGATGGGCTGAAAGGTGGGAGAATGCGCATCGAAGCCGGATTTTTAATTTTAGCTTTCGTTCGCGAGTTGTGAGTGAAAAACTGGCAGAAAACGTGATTTTAGCGGTGTCGAAGCATCAGATTTCAGTAATACATTTCAATGTCAAATCAATTGCAGTTGGCTTTGGCTATTTTTGTCATACCGTGGTAATAAAAGCATCGCGATCGTTAGAATGTTGTAAGCCCACGCTGGTCGATTCATTGTTTAGAATGTCAAGGCCCGTAGACATATGAAATTTTTCAACCTACACGGAAGAGGGATAATCAACATAGATCTAAATATGGTTAAACATCGTTCGATTTGGACGAAACTCACTATACAGGGATTTTCTGGGCCAAGGAACTCGAATCTGAGATCGCTTTTACCAGGCGACGCTATCTAATCGTGACATGTAGTCCACGTGATTTAGGTGTTAATAAATATAATGATTTACCTATTCTGCTCTAACTTTATGCTCTTTTTTATCGCGGGCGAAGCCGCGGGCACATGCTAGTTATTATTATTGGAAAGACAGCATTGTTAACCACCTATGGTGGTCATGTCAGACTTGTGGAGGGGACAAACCGTGTTGGTTTAAAAATTTCAATCGGTGTTATTTCATATTTCCAATGTAGGCTACATAGCTGGACTGGAAATAACGTAATTAATCAGTGCGAACATGAAAAAATTATTGAAGATGAAGCAAGTGAATGGATCAGACCGGAGTCAAACGATTACATGTTACTGTCATCTGTTATAAAAACAGGAATTTCATTGAAGATTTGAAGCACGCAAAGAACTATTGTCATACAGGACATTTAGAGTCTTATCATAATGTAGCACTAAAATACAAGCCGAAAAAGATTCACTTTAGTTACGACGGAATGGTACTACAATCGATGTTGGCGACTATGGATTATAACTATAATGTAAACAGAAACGTTACAAGTGAAAAACTTAAATACTCAAAACCAACAAAAAAAAGTGGGTAATGGTTTCAGTTTATGAAAGTAAAAGTAACGAGTGGCGTAATGACATAGTGAACAGGGTATTACATTACGTGAATAATTCAAACATTGAATTTGTGGAAGATCCCTTCCTGGCTAAAGATGTTCCACGATGTATCGCTCCAGTGGCCCATCCTGAATCGCTGGAAGCTTTGGAGAGATTCTCTTTCGAGATTCCAAGAACTTTAAAGATACCGCAGTAACAACTTTGTCCAGTAGTAACTTTCGATATATATTTACAGTACCGGTATTTAATTATTAGTTTAAATTTAGTATACAACTTTGATCTTATTTACAGCAAAATTTAAATTAAATACTTTTTTTTCTAGGATTTAATTTTTCTTTCACTTGCATGAAAATAAATGACCAAAGTAAATATTTTACAGACATAAGCCTAGTACTGTAAAAAGAAGATTGAGTTGACTTTAAAAACTCTGTATAACATGTTTTAACCTCACCGTAGTTGTGGATTCAGGGTTAAAATTTCAATTAATCAAAATACGAAATGTCTCTTCCGTCAGCAGGTTGAAATTGTCTGTACTCTTTGTTAGGCTCAGGGTATTCGTCCCTAATCTGTTTAACTATGCATGAAGGTATGATTTTTCTATTGCCTTTTCCGAAGGGCTTCCAAGAATTAATCCAGTAGACGAATTGTCTGTAAGCTACATAACGCATGTTCCTATTGTTCGCTACTCGTAACTGTTCCCTTTCAAAATTGGATTCAGCTCTCACCATCATAAGGGCCTAGCAGTGTTCAATGTGTCCCTATTTAATACAACAGAACGAAGGGAATTATGAGAATGTAATGCAGTCAGCACTTCCCTTATCATAACACTTTCAGAACACTTTCAGAACAGCAGAAACATTCATTATGAATCGCTGAAAAAACACATTCACCACAGTTGCATTGATCAGTACTATTTACACGGTCAGCATTCCCAGTATTTTCTTCATCTGACCTTATAATTTCGGCTCGAATTGATGTGGCCTGATTCCAGACATGACACGAGAAACTTTAAATTTATAATAATTTCAACACACGAGATGACACCAGCCATAGGCGTAATCAGGCCGACCATACTGTATGGGGGGTTATAACATCCGCGGGGTCTGGGGGTCCGGGGATCCTCCCCCGGAAAATTTAAAAAATTAAGATGCACAATAACGAGTTTTAAGCTTCCGGGGGTCCTCCCCCGGAAAATTTTAAAAATTAAGACGCACAATAACGAGTTTTAAGCTTCCCACGCTTTATACTTTTATTTAGTAATTTATGAGAAGACTTAAAAATTATACAATTTTCCTTTTTTAAATCAATGGGGGGGGGGGTTCAAACCCCCAACCCCCCCCCCCTCGTTACGCCTATGACACCAGCAATGAATTAGCAAACACAGACTGATGTGTCGGCTACATATAGCTGGCATTCCAATGCTTCCTCACAGTGCTGGCTTGGCGCGGTGACGTCATACTGCACTATAGGCGGAACTTCTGTACTTGGATTGCAGGCGAACGGTTAAACATAGAAAGCTCGGGTTTTCGCACAAACTAATCTCTAAATATCCTCTTTTTAAACCAGCTTTCACCTAAAAATGCATTTTTTAAGTTAACAGGGCCTTTAAGAAAGGTAAAGGAATATTATATAATTTATGGGACCCTGAGGTTCATAGCCGCACTTACCTGAGCCCGCCATTCAACCCTATTTTGTCCAAACTCCATCCAACCATCCCTCGCAAATTCTAATTCCCCTAAACGTATCCTAATATTGTCCTCCCATCTACGTTTAGATCGTTCAAGTGGTCTCTTTTTTCTGGTCTTCTAGTCAATATTTTTTAGATAGGTAATTCCTCCCCATTTCAATTATCCTTACTATATTCGGTGAAGAGTACAGGTTATGAAGTTCGTCGTTATGCAGTTTTCCCCAGTCCCCATTTTCATCTCTGTTAGGCCTAAATATTTTCCTAATTCCCTGTGTCCGAACACTCTCAGATTATGTTCTCCCCGAAAAGGAACACAAGTACCAATATAGTCATAATTATTATCAGACACATGTAGATGTTTCCTAATTATCATTTTCAATAAAATCGTTGATGCCGATTTTATTTAATCGAAATTTTGATAAACGTTTTCATAAAAAGTTTCAGTTATACCAACAAGATTCTTTCTGGTTCGAAGAAATTAAAAAAAAAGAACAATCTTCATTAATAAATGCAATGAACCGTTTACCCGTTACAGAGTGAAATACAGACAGACATTTCAAAAACATGTTTCGGATTCTAGGCATCATCAAAAATGAAACCCTTCACAACTCGATGATAAACGCAAATGTATGTAAATGTGTCTAAGCTATGCAATCAAAATATTAGTAAAAGTGACTAGGCCGAAGTGTGAAGAGCTCGTTCCTGTAAACACGGGATCTCTGTCGCCCGTGCACAGTAACAATTGCTAATTCTGCTCTTATACTTTCCTCTTCAGTTAGTATTTAGGGATTATTCCTGTACTGTAAGCCATACCCTGCTCCCAGTGGTACATATCGATTTGGGTTAGGTCCCGCCTGCCTGTCCACAAATGTACAGCGTGTACCATCATAACCTCAACATTATGTGGAAGCCAAAGCTTGAGAGATGTGCTATGTTCAGCCATCAAAGTCCAAAGGAAACACAAGGCTTACATCCTTTGCAGCCAATTGCGTTGCTAGGCAATTTACATCCTTTCGCTTCAGTTCATACAAGGTGGGTCTTATGAATAGATTCTTTTTTACTTATATGGAGGGGTGAACCATTAGGAATTATGGGCGATTTGTTACATTTTATAGGAAATCCAGAAAAACTGTGACGCTCATAAATTAAACAGGTTTACAGTTGTGGGGAGATTTACATTGTTACCTTAGTCGTTTCAAAGAAGAGTAATATTAATAGAACCTGGTCAGTGTGAAAATAGCGGCCAACATTTCACGCCCTGTATGAGGACCAGTCCAATGCTTGTAGCGATGGGTCTACTTGTATCACTGACGGTTTTGCTGGGTAAAAACGTGTTACTGTTGTGAACTCACAAACGTTGTGTTTCAGTTCATTTTAGGTCGTGTAATGGTCAAGTCCATTAAAAAATCCTACCTTACTTCAGCTGTTCGCGTAGCGACAAGCATGATACGAATGAAGACAGTTGTCGTCGTGGTTCTAGGAGAGTGAAGGAAAGCGGGGTTGGGTTCTTATTTTCTACTTTTATTCTGGTTTGGGAACGTATCGTGTTGCGCGCGTGGGGAGGAAAGATATATCTCAAAAGTATTGACTGGGAGACCCGAAGGGAAAAGACCACCTGGAAGACCTAGACGTAGGTGGGAGGACAATGTTAGGATAGATTTAAGGGAAGTAGGATTTGCGAGGGATGATTGGATGGAGTTAGCACAGAATAGGGTTGAATAGCGGGCTCAGGTAAGCGCAGCAATGAACCTCCGGGTTCCATAAAATAGATAATATTAATTTAGCTTGCTGAGGAATTGTCTATTGCCATTGAGTATTAGTATCTTGAAAACCAGTCTTGCCAAGTGTACTGCCTATTTTCCACAAGCCACGTAATGTTGACTGCTAGAAGGAACCAAATTTTATGTTGATTTTGGCAGGTTATGTTACCATCCATCCTGCTTCACCACAGGAGAGTTGTATTGTCACAAATTACTCCTTGCCGTCCGTCTGCCTGTATACGCGATAACTCAAATATGCTTTATCGGATTTTTATGAAACTTAGCATACGCATTTATAATGTACGAAGCCAATTGATTTTCAACCAAGTCGGTTTACCGGTACTGGAGTAACGACTGATTTATTTAATTAATTAATTTATTTATTTATTTAATACATTAATACTTATTGGCCCCTGTCCTGGATTCCTATCAGAGGCCTCTTTATGCACTATACAATTTGTACTTATTAATTTATAATTACATAGATTATCTACATTATTTCTAATTTAATCTAAAAAATATAAGTATATAACGAAACGGAGAGAAAGGTTAACTATTTAAGAATAAATAAAAAATCACAAAAACATTGATAACTTAATACTAATACTAACTACATTAACTAAAGTAAGTGTCGAGTCCGGGATTTTTGTGGATTTGTGATGATGAATGGGAGGTCGCGCCTAAGCATACCAATCTTCACAGATGCAGTACACTCCCGCATCCTCACTACCATCTCATCATCAACCAGGTGAATACTAGTCGTCACCGGAATCCTTAGTCTGGAAGCCAGACTTCAGGCATCGGCGTCAACCGGTAGGCCATCCTGGCACCACGAAGTCATGTCCGGGTGTTGTTATCCTTTATTTGTAATTTGTCTTATGTCCTGTGTCCTTATGTGTCTTATGGCATAGTCTTCTTATTGCCTTTGTCCGTGTCTGCTATTTATATAGTCTTCTTTTGCTTTCTGGGAAACTCTATTTGCTGCTTCATCCAACAACTTCCACGAGTAGGGGTCTCTTATTATGTTCCCTATTTGCCTACCTTGTAGTAGTCTCTGAAAGGGCTCCCTCAACTGAGCAGTGTTTTGGCATTCCCAAACCACATGCTCAGGAGTACCTATTCCCCCACTCGAGCAAGCGTTGGAATCCGAAATGCCCTTTTCATTTAAGTAGACCATGTAGGGTCCATGGCCCGTCAGATAGTGGATTAAACCTTGGGATGGTTGTAAATGTCGCAGTTCTAGTCTTTCGTGTACGTCCATAAAAATATCGTAGGTCCTACGTCCTGTGTTGCTTTCTTCCCATCTGGTTTGCCACATATCCAGTATCATATTCTTGATATCCCTTATTGTTTCAACTCGAGTGTCAAGTATTAATTCTGCACGAGCCTGTAGTCCCTTTTTAACCCAGAATGTAGCTCCTTTTTGCCTTATAAGAAGATCCAGTGGTATGACCCCGAGGACTGTGGTTAAGGCATCAGTCGCCGTTGTTCTGTAAGCTCCTGTTAGTCGTAGCAGGATTCCCCTTTGAAGACTACGGAGCTTCGCAGCTGGCTTGATGTTCTTTAATCGGTGGGCCCAAATTCCTGCACCATACCCCACTATTGATACCAGTATTGTCTCATGATACAATTTCATCACCCTTGGGGGAAGACGAAACTTGGTCATTCCAAGATTGATGAATTTGTTCATTAGTCTATTGGCTTTTGCGCTTACTCGTTCAATATGGGGCATGAAGTTAAGCTTTTCGTCCAGGTCAATCCCTAGATATCTCACCGTTCTGCTTCTCCTTATGCTTTGTCCATTTATCTTGAGTGTTGGGTTACGTAGAAGCTTCCCTTTAAGCAAAAGATAAGTTGTCTTTGCTGGTGCCAGTTTTAGTTTTACTTCTACACACCAGTTACCTAATATTTCTAGAGTCCTATTTGTTCTACATTCCAATTCTCGTCTTGTGTCTGCCTCAAACACCAAGAGTAAGTCGTCAGCGAAAGCTACCAGTCCAAGTAAGTCGTTTGATTCTTCCAATCTTAAGAGTCCAGGTTCCATTCCCACATCCCAGAAAATAGGGCCACAAACAGATCCTTGTGGGCACCCTTTGCTGAGTTGTTTCATGGTTCTGTTGCCGTGGCACTCAATCATGGCGAATCTTTCTTGGCAGTAGTCCTTGAAAGTGTTGTATAATTCTGCCGGGCATTTAAGTTCCCTCAGGCGTCCAAACAAAGCCGGCCACCAAAGGTTGTCAAATGCCCCTGAGATATCTACAAAAACTCCTACAACATATTTCCCCCTTGCAGATTCTATCAACCTAATTGCCCGATCAATAGCGTCTACAGTAGATTTGCCTGTTCTGAAGCCATACTGATGAGGATGCATTCCAATTTGCTGTCTATGTCTCTGTAACCTATGGCAAAGTATTTTTTCAAACACCTTACCCAGGACATTAAGCAAACAAATAGGTCTGTAAGATTTTGGTAATAGTGGATCTTTATCCTCCCCTTTATGTAGAATAATTACCTCACTTTGTTTCCATATGTTCGGAAATTTTCCTTGCCGTAAGCATTCACTCATCAGTTCAGCCGCAAAAGGTGAAACCTGTTGACAAATATTGTGAAGAATTTCTGATTTTATTCCATCAGGACCTGGTGCTTTTTGTCTTTTTAGTGATTTTATGGTCGTCTCTACTTCCTCTGGTGTTATAGGCTCAAAAGTATTGTCAGTGTGGTAAGGTTTATTCAGTTCACTCCTTAGAAAAGTGTGTCCAGGATCATCACTCTGAGTGCAGTCATCCGGAAGCAAGACATTGAAAAGGAGTTCAGTAGATTCCTTCCAACTTTTAGTGAGGGAGCCATCACCCTTGCATAGTGTTGAAAATGTGGTAGGAGGTCTAATTTACGACTGATTAACGGTCACATCCTTTTTAAATGGCAAATCATCACTATACCACAAAGCCGCGATGCTCTGCCTTCTTTTCTAACCATAACCACGGCCACCTCAGTTAAGGCGGCATAATATACGTATCATTTATAGCATGTTGGGTTTGCTGGCGAAAATGCAGGAATCAGCCATTCAATACGTTATTCTGATTGAAAACTGTATTTTTGTACAGAAATAGAAAAAATGACTAATAAGTATTGTGTTTCTGTCTGTACTATAGTAATAATGCCAACGGAGAGCCTGTCCAAGTGTATAAATTTCCCCAAAATGAATCCAGATGGATTAAATGGATATCTGCAATTCACAGACGAAATGTTATACTTTCAGATAACTCATGGTAAGTAAACAGTCGTTAATGATAAATATTTGTCAGTATTTAGTGCAGTCACGTAACTTTCTCTTTATCCCATGTTAAGGTTTGTTCTTATATATTGCGTGTAAGGAAAATTAAACAACTTTGAAACGCTGCCCATCATTTTGGAACACTGTGTATATAGTTATTTTATTTTCATTTTAATAGAAACACTTCATTAGAGCATTCAATAAATAGAAAAGTCAGTCAGTTGAAGCGATGGGTTTGTCACCTGTCCCTCTTCCCTCTCTATAACAATCGTATCTTTCATACTTAACGTATTTCCGTTACATGCGGTTCCAGAAAGACGTCAAACAATGTAAAATACAACGTGCCTTGCCATTGGTTTTGGAGGCGAAGGATATCTTAATGATGAGCAATCGGCCTATTTGTGCAATTCCAGTTGTACCCAAGTAACTCAACACAAGAGGTATTCAGCTAGATAATTCCACGCCAAGAAAATTTAGTAAATTTTCAAGCAAATAGCATAATACAATAAAGATATGTACATCTTGTTGTAAGACGCAAATTCATCGAATTCTCGAAAGCAGCTCGAGATCTCGGGTTTCGCGACATGAAACCAAAATATAACATACCTGATTTTATACCAGAGTACACAATTATTGTCATTGGTATATTGTTGACGAAGACGATTTAAAATTGATTTGTTATTATGGATTATTACCTGTGATCATTCAGAAGCAGCCCTAAACAATTAAAACCGGAATATAGAAAACTGCCTCTAATCTGTAAACTGTAGTCACAAGAATAATCTGTTTCCGTAGCCCACATTATTCATTGAGTTGTGAAGATAACTTGCCAACATTTTATACAGTCCATACCCATCCCTTATCTCACAAAACATGATTTCAAATTCAGATTTCGTCCCGCTTTTAAGAATAGAAGAGCGACTACGAGTTTGGAATGTTTTACTTTTATTCAAAACTTGCATTCAGAGAGCTAAAAGAGAAAAGTAGGAATAAAGAGAACTAGAGAGAAGTAAGAAGATGGATCCAAATATCCAAAGGGCTTCCTTCTCTTTTACACCTTTTCTTTTGGACGGATTTCGAATGTTAAAAACTAGATTACAGACTTTCTACTGAAGCGCGATGTGGTGTCCAGGGATCACAATTAAGCAAATCCCAAGCACCAAGGCCGAAGAAAAAGGTTCTATTGTAAAAGTTGAAATGTCTACAAGATAAATAAGTTAAAGCCCAAATATCAAAATTGCGTTTCCCTAAATAAATATGAATATCATGTGCATCCAGAATATAGAAAAGGGACCTATGTTTTAGCAAATATTCTAGACCTGAAAAGCAAAGTCAAAGTTGGGGAGAGATATTGGCAAAACCACTATAAAGTTCAACGAGTTTAATTTATAATTCAAATGTGATAATATGACAGGTGCATCAGTAGAAATACATAAAATATTGTAAAACTATATACATTGAAATATTAATAACACTAATTCTGATTTGCATGAAAAACTAGACTATGTCATAAACCTAGAAATTTTCGACACCAATACAAAAATAGAAGTAGGTCGAAGTTGACTGAGATATACTGGAAATATTATATAGCAACAGTCTTGAATTATTTCTCTAAGAGCAATATTAACTGCCAAATTGAATAAATAAATAAAGGCAAATAAATATAGAAAGGCTAACCAATAACCGGAAGTACGGATCTGTACTCTAAACGGACATAGGCCTTCTAGTATAAATAGCACTATAGATAACGAAAATAGCTTTAGTGGGAGACTGAAGATTTTACCAAGAGAGATAAAGCAAACTTACAAGGAATTAATAATTTATGGAAACAAAACGGAATGATATGGCTTGAAAATGACTTTCCCAAAATTTCAGAAATAAATGTAAAATCTACGAAACTTCAAGTTAAGAAATATAATTTTCCATGAACTTAACGAGTATATATTACGTGGTATAAACTGTTAATAACTGCAGTACAAGATGTAATAATTTCTGTACCAATTTAAATAAACCTATGACAAGGCCTAGCACCTACATTAGCTTACAATTTAATAAAACCCATAACTTTATGGCTCATATAAATTCAGGTTAAGCCCTAAGAAATTCTCTCAAAACCTATATCAAGATTAAAGATATTGCAAATTGCATAAATATTATCAGACTATGCACTCTATATAACAGCTTTCATAAGGCTGCATTATATTAAAAACGGACGAACAAAGTTTCATTCATTTTAATACGGCCTATAAATAGTCACTACCTGTCTGGGAATCTCACGATTTTAAGCTTATTTATTTTAAGAACACATTTCAAAACAAGAAACAAGAATTACATCATACGTCGCGGTCATGCTTCGTATAGCCTAATTAGAACAAGATATGCATGGGACAGATTTCATGGCTGCTTCACAATACAACTTGAATGGTTGCTTGCATCGATAACTGAAATTCACTAACGTGAATTATACTCAAAGATAACGGACATGTTGAAGGGTGTTGAAGAAAATATCACCAAATATAACCCCAGACAGAAGGTCTTGGGCAGAAAGCTTTAGGGACAAATTTAGAGAACTTACATGACGGAATCGCAGCGGCAGACTTCATCACGGCACCAGAAGCGACGGCACATCACCACTTTTCTCAATCTAGACTGCACGGGAGCAAGCTCCAAGCGAGCCCCAGCGCGATTTCACGAGAGAAATAAAGTAAGAAAGCGCACAATGCAGAGGAAAGAAATGTAGCGTTCTAGAACGCTACACTACACAGCGAGTGAGAACAGGCGTTGCCAATGTTCCATGAACCATAAAAGATCTCTGAATAATGAAGAGTCTTCTTGTAATGACATTCAAATTACATTACACAATTATATTTAGGTTCATCTGCGCAACGCAAACACTAGGATAACTAAAGAAATGGAAGAGATGCGTTAAATTAAGTATTGGAGAAAGAAATACCCATAAAGGCGATAGAGCCTAAGGACTTAATCCAATACCGGTTTTTCAGTTTGCTGCACTTACGTACATGCTAACGACTATTTACTGCTCGACGCAGCCAATATCCGTATTGTAACGGTGGCGCTGTGTGTACAGTGTAGCAGTGCAGTCCGCTGAAATGTCATGATGCATTTGATACTTGTGAAAGTAGGCCTAATGGAGTGGATCGGCGCAAAAATGGTCAAACCCCACTGATGAAGAAAATTAGATATTGGTCCCATTTGTATCCATAGGGGTGTTGGACCTATTGCGCCTAGTACTGTTAATTTATTCCATTAAGGAATTTTCATCTTGTGTAAGTGGTTCCAAAAGTTTGTATTAAAGAACACTACAGTAAGTCCAGCAAAACTTTAGGATAGCAAGGGTCTTTTTAACTAGGCTATACATCGCACAGTAAATGATCAGCATTATTACACTCTTGTGATTTTTATAACTGAGGTAAGTGACGAACCACTGAAGGTTATAATTAAAAGTAATACATAAAACTGCTACTGTTAAATAATGTTTCATTAGATGTCATAACTATTGAAACGAATGTTTCTCTTACCTGCAATTGAGGTATTATATTAAGTGCAACACAATTCTAAACAAAAATAAGTTCCAGGGTCTAATAAAAATGACATCTCTCACCTTTCTGATCTGTAGACTGTAAAATAAATTAGTTATAAAACACACCATCACCAGCAAAATTGTAATCTCAAGTAGTAAGAAAATCAGAAGTGTACAACTGTTTCCATACACATTAAAAATGTTCGCTTAGAACACTGTTGTACTGAACCCATCGACTGCAATATAGGATAAGTTAACTTTATGCTGGATCACATGAATTCCACAATGAATTAATTGCATATTAAGTAAAAATAATTTACTGTGTTAGACGTTGTCAATATTTACACTTTATAACTGCACTTATTCAAATCTGACTGTCCTCGTCGAATGACGTCATTTCATATAATTCCATTATCCAGTATCACGGTATCTTAATGCTTAGTAAGACGTTTACAATTCTAGCAGAGAATCTGTACAAAATCGTACCTTAGTGTATTGCTATATTTGATATTTTTAATAAAGACTTTATAAAGCGTAGGAACAAACTGTTGTGTAGAAAGTTAATAGAACGTAGTGTGAGACATTGCCATATGTCAACAGAAAACTTTACAATACATGTAACTGTAGTTAAGAAGAAAAATACTGAACAAAACTGGAGTTCTTCAAACATTTGAACTAAACCATATTAGCTACAAAATTACCGTCTTCTTCTTTCAAGCTCCCAAAATAAATAAATAAATAAAGTAAAGAAAAGTTAGTCTGACAAATTAATTTGGCGACACAACGCAAGACGGGCACTGACGTCATTGGGGTATTACTACAGTCTGATTTAAACAACCTGTGACTTGGGATAGTTCACTCGAAGCGAAGAATTGGGAAAGCTGCGTTGTATTACCTTGTATTACTTGTATTAAAGGTTCTATCAGCTGTTTGATAAACTTCCAAATAGCAAATCTCTCACATTGCCATGAAAATATACCCCTCCATTAACAATCCTAAGTCGCAGGTTGTTTAAATCAGACTTTATATCCTGAATAAACCTTCCAACCTCGTGTAAGTCCGACTGAAATATGCATTTCACTGAATATTGGTCGTCCCTCTTAAATGTACCAACATTTTACTTTATTGAATAATCCAGTGCCACACTGTTGATGTGTTTCTATGAAAACATAGTCACGTAAAAACGTGACAGAAATGTAATTTCGGATTTTTTTTAAAAACTAGACTACCAACAATTTGAATTTTTTTTTTTCAGACTAATTGTATAATTTTTATGAGCCATATGCCACTTTGCCTTGTAAATAACGAGGAACAAAATTATGTAAAAATTCATGTTTGAAATGTCGTTGAAATCGTTTCATTGGAGTTGATGAAGTATGAAATTCAGTATTAATGAATACAATGCATCGAGGTTTGTGGCGTAAATTTGTTTTAAAAACTCCTGTATATTCCATAGTGGATTTTACAATAGAGAAATTAGGCTGTATGTAACTGGGTCGTTTATTTTACCTGAACTTGTATTTAGTTTTTCGTCCATGAATATCCATTAACAAATTGCCTCAGCCTCGACGGGAAGAGATTTTCTAATTAAAAGTGTGCATTTTCTGTTGGAGGTCAAAAATAATGACCCGTTCTTTTCGAGAGGTCTCCTAATGTTACCATTCTGTGTTTAATTATTTCAGATTTAAAGAACGGAGTTGAAAATCATAATTTTAATCTCACTGAGTCGAGACGATTAAAATTCATCATTAAAATAACGCTAACAAGCATTTGGGGTTGAGTGGACATATGCATTCTCATATTAATGTTTTTATGTCTCAACACAACATAACATTTGGAAAGTCTGAAATTGAGGATTTATTTAAATACCTGGGAATTCTGTAAAATGGTGTAATCTTAAAATGTGTTTAGTGCTTTTCCTGGGCACTGTATACAATACCTAGGCATTCATTTTAGTTTTGGGGGGTTAGAAATAAAAAGAAGTAGGGCTTTTTTGGAATTTTCCCCATTGATCACTTTGCTAAACTTTCAGTTTCTAGTTGATCTGGAAACATTATACAACCTTGTATAACTGAGTGACTAGTAGGGCAGCTGGAAGCATTACATTTGAAGGCAGTTGGATAATTATGCCAGACAGGCCTGTCAAGCTTTATGAGGCTAACTGTCCTTTAAGTATTTAAAGAAATTAAATAATCTGCGGAAATTTACCGAAAACAGAAAAATCTTGCCCCATCTAAGACATAATCAATGGAGATACGAAAACAGTCTTAGGATCAATCTTGTGGATTTATCAGAATCATTTTTTGCTGGTGAAATCTTTATTTTGATAAGACCCACTATGAACCTAAAAAAATAGTTTTCCCCTAATTCGAAAGTAGAGACAGCCATTTTTTGTTAAAATATTAAAAATTAGAATTTTTTAGTAATTTTTCCCGCCAGTTACAGGCTGAAAGATATAATCATGCAATATTTCAAATATCTGTCTCATCTGGAAGTAGTTAACGCTAATCTGAGAAAGTGATTTAGCCATGTTGCTTTATACTACAATTTAGATCTGTAGTTGATGACCGAATAACAGTATGCTTATATGTGTGTAATCTGAAGCTGTAGTGTAGATTAATAAAATAAAAATGAACGCGGCACTGCGCACGTATCTGTAGGATGTGGAAAATGAATATCTCGAATTATTGTTTACAGAATAGAAATCTATAGCTTTAATTAAAATACTAATCCAAGAGAGCGTTTGATTAATGGAATTAAATTATTGGAGATGAAAAGTAAATAGGGGAGAGTTCGTTATATTCAAACACAGGTGCTTTCAGTTGTGACTGCCCATTCCATTAAAACGCTGATTGAATGTTCTGTAAGGCAAAAGTGTTACCGCTAGGACCAAGTATCGTGTCAAAGTTGCCAAAAGGACCTTTATGTATGTTTTATAGGATACTTATTACAATTGTTTACAATCTGATGTGTAGTTACTCACCACTTATCTCTGCAGTACTTGAGGGTAAATAACAAAATCTTCCCAGAGTAAGGAATGTAGAAAAACAAGTTCAGCCGTGACAAACAAACACGAAAAGTGTTCTTCCCCTGCAAAACGAATAAGTAGTGAACGATGACTTCAAAAGATTACAAGTTACAGCTGCACGCGAGATTGCTAGTTTTATTTAAGTTCAATCGCTTTTAAACCAGGAAATGAATAGTCCACTTCTGTGTCTTTATTTATTACCTCTAGTACTTCCTCTCTAGTTACAGTGAGATCCTTCTAGTTATGAACTGAAGCAGCTGCTCAATGGATTTCCTTCGCCTGCATATCGCTGTTATGCTGAACTATGGTTGTGTTCTGACAGCAATATTCACAACGTTACAGCATCTTGTGGTGACTTCTGAAGGACTTTCTTACAATAATAATCACAGCCTACATCATTTCTCTTGTCATTTCAAACTTTTCAAAGCGAATATATACGACTAAGGTGCCACTAGAAATATTTATTTTTACTGCGGTTTTGCTAACTTAATAATTGAGGGGGTTAAAGCCAAAGTGGTGTAAGTCATGTTTTATGCATTTAGATAAACAGAAGGTTTTGTTAGATGCATTATAGTAATCTCTCTTAATATTGTCCTCCCACCTACGCGTATTGGTATATATATATACACTGCTCAAAAGAATTAGAGGGACAACAATTGGAATGCGTGTACCATGTAAGTAGCCCGTGATTTCGCTATATCCGGTTGCTCTTATTCTTCCAACATGTTTTAGGAATGAGAGGAATCCTCCACATTACGTTGGAAAGCCATGGCTATGTGGCAGTATTCACATGTATCGTGCTATGCCCAAAAGTGAAATGGACGAGAAATGTCTCACTCCGCCATCTAGTGAGTGTAAGTAAAGAGGGCATCTCTATACTCATTGTGTACGTTTCATCAGTCAAGATGAGGTAACTGAATGAGGCAGAACTTGTTCGGGCAATGACATTACTGCAGGAAGGTTGGACTATTCGTGCAGTGTCTACAGAGCTGAATGTGGCGTCATCTGCTGTTGGGAGGATTTGGAAACAATTTCGTGAAACTGATACATACACACAAAAGCCAGGGCAAGGGAGAAAACTGAAAACATTGGTCAGAGAAGACCGATATGTGGTGAATTGTTCTCTCCGCCAGCGCTCTGCGACTGCACGGGACCTACAAAATGATCTAAGAGGAGCAACTGGTTGCAGTGTCAGTGACCAAACAATACGCGCAAGACTCCGAGAGGCAGGTTTAAGACCACAAAGACCTTATCACGTCCCTCGATTAACTGCTCGGCACAAGAGAGATTGACTTCAATTCACTGAGGACCATAGGAACTGGCAGCTTCGTCACTTCATCACTATTGTTTACAGACGAGTCCCGCTTTTGTCTAACACGGTGCGACGGACACACACGTGTACATCATCGTCATGGTGAATGTTATACTGAAGAAGCAGTCCCGGAAATGGACAGATTTGGCTGCGGCTTTGTCATGGTGTGGGGTGGCATCACAATTGATGGCCGATCGGACCTTCAGGTAATCAGAGGCCGACTTAATGCTCAGAGGTACATAAACAAGATTGTACTGCATCATGTTATGCTCAATGAGCATTGCTCATTGCAGTTGTATTGGGTCCCCAGTTTATCCTGCAACACGACAATGCGAGAGCGCATTCAGCAGCAGCCACCAAGGAAACTCTTCAGGACTTCCCGATTCAAACATTAGACTGACCTGCTCAGAGTCCTGATCTCAGTCCCATTGAGCATTTATGGGATATGCTGGACAGACACCTTCTGGCCCGTCCTGTAGCACCTCAGAGCCTTGATCAACTTGCAGAGGTCCTTATTGAGGAGTGGGACAAAATTCCACAAGAAACTATTCGCAGACTTGTCAGGAGCATGCCTCGAAGATGTGAGGAACTAGTATGGGCACATGGAGGGCCTACCAGATATTGAAATGTTTCTTTTTGTGTTCTATGTGAATTAGCTGAAGGCGTTTCCACTTTGGTTCGCGACATTGTGTTGAATTTCTGGTCACAGCACTAACACATGTGATAAGAAGTGAACAGGATATGCACATTTCAGTTAAATAAAGGTCTCATTTTCCAGATAAAATGTATGTTTCACTCCAACCATTCTTGAAGCAATAATGCAGGTGTTCAAAATGTTGTCCCGCTAATTTTTTTGAGCAGTGTATATAGTGTATGAACATAACATACACTTGGACTTACAAGACTCTTCCTGTTAACATATCTATACCGCAACATTGATTGCAATACTTAGGTTAAAAATTTTAAAAACATGACTTACACCACTTTCGCTTTAACGCCCTCAATTATTAGGGCTAAAATAAACATTTAAAATGCTTTGTTTTAAAGTAGAACGTTACATTTCGATAACTCGATCCAAAGCCCCCTTAATGGATATTCAACGAACAACTCTTAACAACGAAACAAATGGTAATCGTAGGGGATATACCGTACTTTGTAAGAATACCTCCTTCAACAAATAAACACGTAGAATTAATTAAACATTAATTTTAGTTTAATACAAATTATGAATGTGAAATGTGAAAACATGAATTGCGAAGTGGCTCAAGTTTAAGATATGTTTTAAAATATCACTAAATCGAACTGTTAACTTCTCTATGGTCCATCAACTTATTTGGATCATCATGTAAAACTACGCTAAACTTTAATGTTAGTGGCATTTAATGCATTATAAACACTTCTTGGGCCTACTTGTTTTAATGTATTCGCTGAGGGATTGTTTACAGCTTAAAAGATGTAGGCCTATGCTACTCCTTTCTTAACCTTTACGGCCGCACTAAAGCTATAACCTACTTGTTCAGTGAATCTGTACATATATTAAAGTGATTATAAATGAATGTATAAGGGTACTTAATTCCTTAACTGAATTCCTGTCTTCCTGGGCTCTTGTCAAAACAGGGGAGAGGGCAGAAGTGTGAAAGTTAGGAACGGGTTTACTGGTCTACACAAACCATAAGGTTCCCAAGCTTGGTGCTCAGGCTTTTAAAAAGCTATAAATGTCAATTCTGCATAATTTCGCTGCTAAACGTTGCGTCATGCCCCAGTGGTTAGACCACTTGCGTCCCACTCGTGGGGCTGTGGGTCGAATCCCTGTTAACTCATGCGGAATTCATTTGGTGATGACGCAGTCTCCTAAGTCACATTTAATTCTGTTTGATTCATCACCACTTGCACACTCTACGGATTATTAAATATATACCTACAGTAAGTGATCGGTCATAATTTTTCATGTCAATTATGAATACATATGTGGACATACTAAAAAAATTCACTGCTGTCATGAAAACTGAATTCCCACTTATCCAGATACACACTTTTGATTTTATATATTAAATTCCCAAATGGAACTATTTTCACAGATTAATTTCATTACCTGAAGAATATTACTGTTACCCACAAGCATTATTAGTGTAACATCACAGGTGTAAAACATCATTTTAAAAATATTATTTCAGTTTATTGTGCAAGCGAAAAGAAAATCTAGATAAGTTAACTTCACATTTTGTTTATAAATTGTGTTTATAATGTAAGTTTAAATTTCAGCACGTGGCCAGGATAGAATCAGATCATAAAATTTAATGTATTCCTCAGGGATGTATTGTAGGAGTTTTCGAACATCTTCTATCTTACTCAGTTTTATCCTAACTTTATCATCCTGAATACAGTGCTTGAGTGGGAAATATGTGTAGAACTCCTCCTGAATGGGACAGATGAAAGATGTGTTGGACCATTCCACCAATCCAGGTGTTGTTGTTGCTGTCTTTAAGAGCACATTGATCATAATCAAGAAAGAAAGAAAGAAAGAAAGAAAGAAGACCCAACACGGATCCCTGAGGCAGCGACCATACCATTTTCATATTGAAGCTCATGTTTCATGATGAAGGTAACTTCTACTTATAAAGAATTTTATTTCTAATGCGCCGTCGTTAAAGTTACAGAACGTAGCTCACTTAAACTCCAAGACATAACTATGTGACATTTACGACTGTTATGATAAAGAGTGTAATATATTATACAGACATTTTACCTATAAAAGAATAGCTTCAAACAGTTAGTTGCGCAATTTTATTAGAGATTTACCCCGAAATGAAACGATGCTACAGAGTAACTGTGTGTATATTAATCCAGTTCCCTAGTAATTGATAGGCTTAGTTCTCATTAATAAAATAAAAATATACGCTTGCGGAATACAAAGCGATTAATTACTAAAAGGAAATTGCATATTTGCAAGCGTGTTTTGATAAATATTAATGAAGTTATATCTCATACAGCTACAGTAGGCAACTAATTCAAATTACTGCATGGGGTGACTACAAAAAAAGGATTTCCTTTTGCCATGAACTGCGGGATAATTATTACAGGACAATTCTAATTTGGTAATAAAATAATCTTAACGCACCCTTTACATGATAATGATGTCACATTCTGCTGCGTTCTATCTTCACGAATACACTAAACTTAGGCCACAAGCTCAACTTATGCTATTCCTTCAACAGATAATTCGAAATCTCTGGCGAAAATACTAACAGTATGTACATTTTTTAATAAATTGTACTCATGGAGAATGATTGTCACTGTATTCTCCATATGCTGTTTAAAAAGCTATATTATGAATCGGTCCTAAGATATTTTGATTTGTATATTATTATTAAAAATACATAAAGATAATAGTAAATATTCAAGGTAGGCATATAATTTTTCAAATCAGTTCATTGTCACACTACAACAGTCTCAAGCGTATATTAATATTATATTTACGAATTTCTAATTGATGGGTTTATTATGTTTAATTGATTTCTGCTCTATTGATGTAGTTGTATCGATATAGTTATGAAAGAACAAAGTCTCACACTCTAATCCTTAGTACGATACTAGTCTTTAACCCATTTTTATGTAAAATAGTATTATTTTCCAGATATTTATTCCCTATGCAAGAGCTGGTAATAAAATCTATAAATAATACATTTAACTGTAAACTGTGAAAATGTAACAGTTTTATTATTAACCTGACAAATGTAATAACTTAATCCAAGGTAATAACTTATAGGGCAGTCAGTAGAGGTATTGTATGTTGCAAAAGGTGGCGTAGAAGCTTTTAACTTGTTAATATGGATTCAAACATGTAAAAAACAAAAATGCTAACAAGGGCGACCTAGGGAAACTTTCGTCAGTCAAAAAACCTCGAAATTTTAGGACTTCCTTTCTTGGATTTTTGCCTATAACTCCTAAACAGTGCGTCCTAGTGAAAAAATCATAATAAGACTAATTAAAAAGCATTAAATGTTGCGTCGAATGAGTAGAACAGCGTAATAATTAGGTCAGGTCGTATGGTCGAAAACTACGTTCAAGGAACGATGATTTTTTCTAACTTTGTCAAAAACTGAGACATTTATGAGTCTGAGTCTGCAGCAAGATAAAACTTATAACATAAAACTTGTAGAGCATCACATTTTTTATCCACTGAGTACCAAACTTGTTTAATTCAAATATACCTTTCCGGACAATCTCCGGACAATTGGCATATGAATGTAGCTATGAGTAACAACGCTTAAACAGTATGGGTGCTTATCCTACAGAGTTATTCTTGCTTTAGTGTAATCAAATAATCATTTTAAAATGTGATAAAACAAAGAAGAAAATGCATGAGAAAATAGGGAAACACATGAGAGTAAGTTAAAAAATCCCTTTAGGCAGGCCTACAGGCTGAGGTAGATTTCAAAGTGCTTTTGGTTTAATTTATTATCGCTGCACAGCACTCTTCTTTTTTAGCCTTGGCATGGCAAACCCGCAGTAATAAGAACTGAATTCGGTAAAGAGGAAGAGACTACAATCATTTGTTTTGACAACAAGAATAGGATATAATATTCTGGGAGGCCGTGCGCAAGATCAGCAATGAATAAAATTAGCAAAGCCACTAAACAAGACAAAATTATGATATAATAATTCTTTTAAGTGTTATTATTTACAAACATTAAAATCTCGCGTCATATGAGAGCTATCAAGAAACTAGTTATTGATTTGTAGAGTACTCATCAAGAGCTTTTCAACGATACCCCACAAGACGTGGTTTCAAAAGTTTCGAATTTTCATTCCCCCACCCCCATCCCCACCCCCACCCTCACTCGAACCCCAGAATCGTTGGTGTCACTGTGAACTCCAAAGGGAGTACTCTAATTTATTCAAACAAAGTTTCCCTCTATACTTCATAGGGGCCGAAATATACATTTTTAAAAATTTCAACCCCCTCCCCCGACCACCCCCTTGGGCCAATTTTGCTCATTAACGAACTTATCCGAGCTATTGGGCCTAGAAATGACATAATAAAATTTGGTTCAAATATCTTCAAAATTACGGCCGCTATCGTGTAAAGATATAAATATATATATAAATATCACAATTTTTTTTTTTTTTGAACGGGCGGTGGTTTCGTACTTAGGGGAACATGAAACGTAAAGATATGAAAGAATTTTTCGAAAATGATGACATGGTATCCATTGCAATAGGTAGATTTTTCTTCGAAATCTACCTAAAAAAAAATACATAACAAAAACATACCACATTTTAATAGTTTATGTGATTTAAATCTATAAAAAGAACTGATAGTAATAGAAATTATGTGACAATAGGCATGCTCAAGGATAAGCGTGGCTAAGCCCGAAACCCGTCGCCAAACAAAGCCATCCCTAGTACTTTAAAAAAGTTTAGAAATGTGTATAATATAAATAAGTTAAACAAAGTTATTCTTTGTTATAACGTTGTTTCATTGTTGGTCTTATTGCTTCATTTTATGGTTTTAGTATACCTCACCTTTTCCTTGGCCGTTCTACTGGCAGCTGTGGACGTGGTAGGAAGCTCTCATCATCCTCTTCTGGTTGTTCCTCGGCCTCCAATAGCTGGTTGAAGTGATCTTTGTCGTCATCATTGGTGGATAAAGTGTTGTCATATTGTTGACCACAGCAGCGCTTGCATATGGAAGACCAGGCTTACGGCAAGAGCAGGCTGTACTGCACGCCATGTCTTGGTGGTTTTTAGTGGCAAAATAGTTTAATGTTATTTAACTACTAAATGTATGATAGCTAATGTACATCAAGTGTATTTTATTCACTTGCAGAACTGTGTTAGTGTATTCGTATGCTCCTTTATTTCTGTCTCTGTCAGGCTCTGATCGAGTGGAAGAGAAGGCCTTAAGATTTCTTAACTCTGCCAGATTATATAAATTATTATTATTATTATTAATTCTACCGTTATTATTATATTATTATTTTTTATTTCATTTATTTTTTGTAAACCGAAATCGTGGTTGTTAGCGGTAGCATGTCCGTCTTAAGATTCAAACTTCATGGAGTCTTTTGGGAGGGATTTTTGAAATGTGGGTCCCGTGTCGTAGATTTACGGGATGTTTAAGAATCGCGACCCTAAATTGAAAACCTGCATGCTAAAGGTTGACAAGTCCAATTTTGGTGATTTGGAGATAGGCATTGCAACGGGCTACTCTACATGTGGAGAAAATGTTTTCAAGTCCATCTTTGAGGCAGTGTTCAATCTGTATCAATGGACACCGCTGTGCGGGCCACAAGTTGATATTTCCATCCTGGCCATCTGCGCATGTCGCATATTTGGATTTCTAATGCTCAGGTTCAAATTTTATCTTTACTGTCCCATGTCTGGATACAGTTTCACGCCAATTGACAAAAGAAACGCGGCGACGGCGGATGAGGAATGTTACATTGTCATTTGTATACCCGTAGATAGAACTCATCAAAGTGGTACAAATTGCTACACCATTTGTAGGAATCTACCTGAAGCATCCAATCACTGATGACATGCAAGATACGTCCAATTCCCAACATCTCACGGCTGAGAGGTGATGCTCATCCGTAGAACCCTTCTGGAGGCTAAGTCCACCTTGCTCACCAACATATTCCCCTAAGCTGAGTAATTCATTCCCTAAGCTGCAGGACATACGACGCCTCCTTCAGCACATAACTATTCCACTTTGTATGCAAAATGAGTCAGTTACTGGTAATGAACTAAGCTGTGCATATGATATTGCAGTAGTGTCTAGTATTTCTCATGTTTTATTGCAAATAGTTTACAAGTCCAATTTTTGTAATATGTATATGTAACACTAGCATGTGCCTGCGGCTTCGCCCGCGATAATTATTTCAAAAATTAAAAATTAAGAGCATAATAGTTAAATCATTATATTTATTAACACCTAAATCACGTGAATTACATACCACGATTAGATAGCGTCGCCTGGTAAAAGCGACCTCAGATTCGAGTTCCATGGCCCAGAATACCCCTGTACAGTGAGTTTCGTCCAAATCGAACGATGTTTGACCATATTTAGGCCTATATTGATTATCCCTCTTTCGTGTAGCTTGAAAATTTCATGTCTTCGGGCCTTGATATTCTAAACAAATGAATCGTCCAGGATGGACTTACAAAACCAAGCGATCGCCCGCGATAATTATTTCAAAAATTAAAAATTAAGAGCATAATAGTTAAATCATTATATTTATTAATACCTAAATCACGTGGACTACATACCACGATTAGATAGCGTCGCTTGGTAAAAGCGACCTCAGTTTCGAGTTCCATGGCCCAGAATACCCCTGTACAGTGAGTTTCGTCCAAATCGAATATTTAGGCCTATATTGATTATCCCTCTTCCGTGTAGGTTGAAAATTTCATATGTCTACGGGCCTTGACATTCTAAACAAATGAATCGACCAGCGTGGGCTAATAACATTCAAGCGATCGCGATGCTTTTATTTCCACGGTATGACAAAAATAGCCCAAGCCAACTGCAATTGGTTTTAGATTGAAATGTACAGGGAATCCATTTTATGCGGAAACTTTTTAACAGCGTTGCTCCTGCTCACACTTTCCCCGCTGTTGCGCTTGCACCGGCCGTGACCGTGTTCCGTTACTACCGGCAAATCGGGAAATCAAGACTTTAGAAACAATACAAAATAGAATAACTCAACCAATTTATTATCAAAATAGGCCTACATGTAGAGGCTTATTACTCACCATTTTGTACGGATGGTACAGTCAGGATATTTACGAGAAAATCTCCGAACGCGCCTTCTATGGTTATTTCTCAATAAGTAACATTCCACCAAATAAATTCGCTGTTCAACCGTATACATTTTTGATTATTGTCTTACGTAACACACAACAATAGACAAGCGTCTCACTACAAGACACTACAAGACACCGAAGCAACTAACCGCTTGTAGGGTCTATGCTTTGTACAATGCTAGCGCGGCAATGCGGCAGTGATGCGAGGTTTCCTCATAAAATGGACTCACTGTATTACTGAAATCTGAAGCTTCTACAGCGCTAAAATCACGTTTTCTGCCAGTTTTTCACTCATAACTCGCGAAAGAAAGCTAAAATTAAAAATTCGGCTTCGAGGTGCATTCGCCCACCTTTCAATCCATCTATCTTTAAAATTTCAGATCTCTGCGTTCAGTAGATTTCGATGGGCATCGCGGACAGACAGACAAACACGTCCTTTTATTATTATAAGATAGCATGTGCTCGCGGCTTCCCCCGCGATAATTATTTCAAAAATTAAAAACTAAACATTAAGAGCATAATAGTTAAATCGTTATATTTATTAACACCTAAATCACGTGGAGTGCATTCCACGATTAGGTAGCGTCCCCTGGTAAAAGCGACCTCAGATTCGAGTTCCTTGGTCCAGAAAACCCCTGTATAGTGAGTTTCGTTCAAATCGAACGATGTTTGACCATATTTAGGCCTATGTTGAATATCCTTCTTCCGTGTAGGTTGAAAATGTCATATGTCTGCGGGCCTTGACACTCTAAACAAATGAATCGTCCAGGATGGACTAACAAAATCAAGCGATCGCGTGCATTTTCCGACCCTTCAGTCTACGTATGTTTAAAATTTCAGATCTCTGCGTTCAGTAGATTTCGCTGGGCATCGCGGACAGACAGACGGAGGACAGACACTTCCTTTTATTAATATAGATTGTGCTTAGACGTGAGATATGTACACTGTAAAAAAATTCCACTATCTGTAAATATACCGTTATTTATGGTGATTTAAAAATTAAAAATGCTCCTCCCGAAGAATCAGTAGTTGGTATTAACTTCTGGTTCTCACTGCTTCAAAAAAGGCCTATACATAAAACTTTTCGACCATTTCACGTCCAACTAATATCTTAGTGTCCTATCGAGGGTTGTTGAACAGTGGGCTTACCGCTTTTCCCCTACCCTCTCCCGGGGAATAAGCATACCTAAATTAGTCTTCGATAATGAGATCCCACACCGCGGCTCTAGGCTCCCAACAAAGTCCAAATATTTATATCTTAAAACTCTATATGATGGTCGTGTATTAAATCAGCCGACTGTAAACGCAATTCCAATTAAAAAATTTTAAAACTGAACAAAGGGAACAAACAGCTCGTTAGTGGGATATTCGCGATGTGCACGCGTGTTATCCCTTTGACAGCTGGAGATATTTTCACTGCTACAGAAAACGCTTCAGGATTTAATAATTACCAGTCGTTTCAATACATTACACTCCTATACAATCTATGTAATGTAGCTACATTTGTGCTTACGTTTTAACAACAACAGCGAAATTTGACGTCGTTACAAAACGAAAACCGCGTCCCGATAATATATAAAACAAAAGGTACACCGTTGTGCTGATACAAAACAAAATACTTTGCTTGGTTCATGAATTGTATCTGTAGATTAAACCTATACTGAAACAAATATTCCCAGAATACATATAGTAGTGCGTAGTTACTAGTGAAATTAATAACAATACACGGAGCTTTCTATATTTAGACAGCACGCACAAGACGTTTCACGTATCCCTTTAGAATCTACCAGATTTTTTTAAAATAATTAATCTTGGACAAAAATGGTAGCCTATATGAGTTTTTTCTTTTATTTGCACTGAAAGAATAATCTGTTATAGCCCTCCCAGCCTGGTTGTTGTGCCCCCGCATCCAGAATTAAGTTTCATAATATAGTACAGTGTGCAACTGAATGTAGCGGATTAACTAACAGGGGAAGGAGTAAATCTGGATGTCTCAGGGAAGCTATTTGAATAATAAGTATTAGATTTAGCCTAGGTTTTCTGTTGCAGCAAACAACTCGGTCTCTGCGCATATCCAGTATGTCTCCCTTTACAATTCATGGTTTACCAGCTGAATCATTTTATTGGAAAAATAAAGATAAAAATATTCTGCTTTGGGCAATCATCAACGCCTTTACGATTAGCACTGACCCTTGTATCAATTGTATTCAAGTGGATTAAACCCCCACGACCTTCGAAATTAAAGAAGGGCACGCAGAGGAAATTAGAGTTAAGAATCCCTAATTCATGAACTTTCGATTCTCTAAAATCTGAAACATAAATAAGTATGTGAAATGATAACTAATGTATAGTTGTTGTTACAATGGGTATGTATAACATACATGTTTAAAGAGGGGCCGGTGTTGTAGACCATCGTGCAATCTGCATTAATGGACCCGCATTAGCAGTTGAATTCTGCAGTTTGTACTGACATCCATGAGGCAGTGGGAGAAAGAAAATGTCAGCTCTTACGAGTAATCAGTTCCAACAGAGGCCTTGCCTGTCATAGCAGGGGTACTCCCAGCGGATATACTTCTGGAGCAAAGGAATATCAGACGACACCGTCTAGAACTAGCAGACGAGGTGCCACCAGGGTGTCATCAAGCGACTGAACCAACCCTGGATAACTTCGGTCTTCAGGGGCATTGATCGTTCTTACCATATCCATCCCGATTCAACCTAGCGGAGGATTCATTATGTTCCTATGAGAATTGCGAAGATGATTCTACGTACCACGTTTCATTCACGTGTGCCAGACGTCTAGAGGCCAGAAACTGCAAACATCTCTATATATATAAAAGGCTTTGTCCTGACTGACTGAATGAATGACTGACTGACTGATTGACTGAATGACAGGAATCAACGTACAGCCTAAACTATAACAGGTAGAGACTTGGAATTTTGACAGTACCTTCGTTTCATAATGTAGGTGCTCACTAAGAAAGGATTTTGAAAAATTCTGATTCTAAATGCCAAAAATTAAATGTTTTTGAAAATACTTAATCCCTTTTTACATAGAATTATCAATTCCAAATCACAGAATGTATTGTTTCCAAATGGTATATGATGGGCTTGGAAAAAACAAATGAAATGCACTTTTGACAAATAAGAGAAGTTATCAAAATAATTCATGTTATAAATAAATATTACAGAATGAAATCCACTAAAATAATGGAATCACATAACTTTCTCTACCCTGGACATAGAGAAAACAAAACGAGGTATGGTAATGTGTATATTATTATATTATATCGCAGGTTTTTGGAGAGAAAAGTATGAAAGTGATAATGCTTTATGGTAATATAAGAGTGGGAAATTTCCCGCCTCGATATTACAATTTTATGTTACAGGAATTTCTGTTTCTTCTTATTTAAACCCTTACCAGGCTTGCTGTGTACAACCGATGGGATGCAAAATTCTAGATCCTCTATGAGCCATAAAAAACTATATCAAGCGTTTTCTGAGGGAATAGTTTGAGTGTAATAAGTCGTTGTTCCTATTTCAAATTATAAATGCCTATATAAGGACCTAGAATTTAAAATTGAAAATCCTTCATAAGCTAATTTCCAATTACAAAATACAAAACCCGGGCGATGCCGGGTCTTTTAAGCTAGTTGAAAATATTTTAGAAGTGGGGAGGGTTAATATAAGAAATTTGTTGATACAGATAGTGTTAAAACACTGGTTTAGATTAATATTTTAAGAAGGAGCACTTCCTAAAGCTTATTTAAGATTTTGAAGAGACTAAGTCCTTGTACAACAACCGATGACAAATTTGTGTAGGCAGGTTTCCTGAAACAGTGGAGGGAAAAGTGTATAGGCATGTATATATAACAAGAGAGATTGTTCCAGTTAGCGGTTTATAGTTTCAAACAAACAGGCCTATATGGAATGGGCGAATGTCTTAGTGGATTAAAATTAGTTCAAACAAGAACACTGGGAGTTTTGTTTAAAGTGAAAAGGAAATGGCTTTGGTTGATGGAGAAGAGAGATTGTGAAAACTTGGAGGAGCCACAATATTAGTACATCGGGGGATAAGTTAAATCTCATTTGTACAGGAGATTGTAATGTTTCAAAGATATTGTTGTATTTAATATTGATTTTATATCACATAGGTGATGTTGTTATATTAATATTCTCTTAGCAAAGGGCCAGAGCAGGTAGTCTTCTTTACGTAATTGCATTGAAGCAGAAATTAAGCAAATATGTACAGAGCAATTAGAAATTCTAAATAGAAAGTTTCCAGATATAATTCAGTATAAGAGTGAAACACGTGTGGCATTAATGCCTGTTTGACGGAGTTGTCAACTGTTTATTATGACAGTGGCATGAACAGACCAGAGTAATGCAACTGTCATGAAAGAAAAATAATCTCTATTCTGAGTGGAGGGATCTGCTAGTGTCGCCATACAAGCTGATGGATACATACAGAACGTTATTTTTCTCTGGTAAAATGTCAGCCGAAAGGTATCCAGGACGAAGCCGCAGGGTACGTGAAACGTCTTGTGAGTGTTGCGATTCAATTTTATTTTCATATTCGCAATGCATATGAAAGATAGCAATGTATAACTATGACGCTAGGACCTGAATCAAACACGCGCAATAGCTTATCATCCGCCAGTAGCAATGGAGTAGGAGCAGAAGAGAATGCATATACTGTACTATTCAGTCCAAACTATGCGGTTCATAATAGACCTAAGACATCGTAAATACTTCAGACGTAAATTTCTCAATTAATATCTTCCTGTTTCCTGCACCTGGAATGTAAATCTTTCAACACTTGCCTTAAAGCCCATTTATCTCCAGAAAACTTAATTTGTTCTTTAGGACAGGTAATAGTGTTTTTAAAGTTGGCCTTTCCTAATTACACATTTATCGCAATCATCTAAGTCTGTTTTCACTTTTTTCTTGGTCTTTTTTGTATGGAGTACTAAATCTCGTTCCATCTTGAACACATTTCTCACCTTCTTTTACAATTCTCTTAATGCTGCTGAATGAAATTCCTGTAGCATCCAAAACACGCTGCAAATTGCATATTTAGGGTCATCTTGGTGCACCTGTTTGAAATGCATATATACATTTCAAACTCTGACTGTGGATCACTTTACTAGCACCAACTTTTTTGCTAGAATAGGCTAACTACATTCGCCTTCCATTGCTTTTATTAACGTATCACACTTCACTATTGAATGCTGTGAGGCTAACTAAGATGATTTGCACGGTCTGTACAGTATGCACTAGCAAAGAACATCACGTGCTACGAAGGTCAGGCAGGTCCAGATTACGTTATCGTAGGCGAATGCGCAGCATTTTGTTTGGTTCAGGTCTTACCGATCGAGTCTTTTAACCCATTGACGGAAACTAATGAGACTGTGTCCTCCACGCAGGAACTGTAGAAACATATGAATGCGAAAACCCAGGAAATCTATAATGTATTGTAAATGTAATTCTGAATATAAACTGAATGTACATGTACACATTTATTTAACTGTAACTATCCATGATATATGAAAATATATTAATTCACGTTAGAATTACTAACAAATCTCCATAATCAAATATAACATTAGAGTTGCTTATTATTCCACATATTGCTTAAAACACTGTCCAAAGCCGTCAAGTCCTATCAGCTTAAAAACAGAGAAAAAGGAGAAACTTAAATATAAATACAAGCTAAGTTATAATACTGTATAACAACAAATTAATGCATACGGTGTGAAGCAAAGAATAACCTGAACGAGAAGAGAACCAGAGTAAACACGAGTAGCAATTCCTTGCTTAACTCAAGAGCAAATATTAAAGTGTACACAGCTGAAGGCAGAATGAATTATTAAAGTAGACAAACTGTACTAAAATTAGTTAAGCAAAGTGAGTTTCAAAGACAACGTGAACGAACCTGAATTCTTGAGAGATATTAAAATGTCAAGCACTACTTGTTATAATATGACGCAATAGAAAAGAAAACACTGGATGACCGCTCAGGACGACTGCCGGCAAGACAATCCCTTAGTCAGAAACAACCCCTAATGGACGCTAGAAAAACAAAAGCTATTTAAATGAGTGCAGTCAGAAAGACCTGTTACTCTATTTGAAAGATTAGAGTGACAGGATACAGTGTTACATCACGCACAAACAGAAGAACCAAACAAGGAATCGTAAATAAATAAATAATAAGAATAAGAATAAGAATAAGAACAAGGATCAATTTATGAGTGGTTCAGCCACCGCGACAGCACTAATTTTTATTTTTAACTTTTATGATATGCGCCCAAAGTCTACATTTTAAAGCTTGTATTTTCAGGGTGAGAAAGAAATATGGCATTAACCGGAAGGACATTTTTCTTCAGATACTGAATCATAGTACTTACATATAACGGCATAATGGACTCAGAATAAAAATGGTAGTGACAAAAGTTGAAAATTTTATTTCACGGTGCTAAAGTACGCTGTGCAAAGTTCGAGAGAAATATTAGGTTTTATTTTTTTCTGTGATGAAAATTGAATACGTAAATATAAGGAAATAGAAACCACGTTTCCTGTGTTCTCCAAACAATTACTGTACCAGGTGAAATAAATTTTCTGCTGTAGTCACTTGTACCACTCTTTCTTTCTAAGCCCTTCAATATTAAGCGTATTATAGGGCTGCATGCCTATCTGAGTATTGAACTTGTTCTACTAATTTAATACGAGATGTAACTAAGGTGAACTATTATTTTGTAGAATTATTAAATTAGTTTCAGGCAATATTTTTATTTAGGTTATGATTAAGAAAGCAACAACCTATTGGGAACTGAGCTGGAAGACTTGATACTACATCAAGAATCCTTTCACCTAAAAATATGGTTTTCGTCAATGCCATTAAGAAAAAAGTAGGCCCTATTTACTGAAAATGTTAAAGTTTGTCTGTGTATCTTATTTGGCAGCTAAAGTCATTAAATTTGTGGTTATGTGTACTAGGCAAAAGCCTTCCATAGAATAATCCAACACATACTGAAGGCAGAAGGATTAGGCGGTTTTCCCGTTATGCAGACGGGTTTCCCAAACCACCGTTTTCCTAACGGTTCAAGGTTCATGTACCTGAACCTAGCTCCCGCTCTGTTCGAATGTCAGTTCCCAAGTGTCTTTATGTTGTTTTCCTCCGATGCTCCTGGTTTAGAAGACATCCGTCTAGTTTATATTAATACTGGTTTAAAAGGCCCGGCGTCGCCTGGGTTTTTTATTTTGTAATTGGAAATTAACTTATGAAGAACTTTAGATTTTTAAATTCTAGGTCCTAACATAGGTATTCACAATTTGAAATAGGAAGAACGACTTATCACACTCAAACTATTCCCTCAGAAAACGCTTGATATAGCTTTTTATGGCTCATAGAGGGTGTAGAATTTTGCATCCCATCGCTTGTACAGTACACAGCAAGCCTGGTAGGGGTTCAAATAAGAAGAAACAGAAATTCCGATAACATAAAATTGTATTATAGTGGCAGAGAATTTTTATTTCTTACTCTCATGTTACCATAAAACCGTTTTGGGGATGAAATTATTAAACAAAAATGTAATATCACTTTCATACTTCTTTTCCCAAAACATATTACCTTACCTCGTATTGTTTTCTCTAGGTCAAGTTTAGAGAAAGTTATGTAACTGCATTATTTTCGTGCATTTCATTCTTTAATATTTATTTATAACATGAATTATATTGATATCTCCTCTAATTTGTCAAACTTCCATTTTATTAAGTGCCAGTATGGTACTTTATGAGATTGTGTGGGGACGAAAAATGTCTGTCCGTCTGTCCGTCCGTCCGTCCGTGTGTCTGTACGCGCTCTAACTCAAATACGCTTTATCGAATTTTAATGAAACTTGGTATGCGCGTTTATAATGTCCATGGGAAGAACCCTATTGAAATTGAACCAAATCGGTTCACCGGTACCGGAGTAAAACCCAATTTAGTGTATATTTTAAAGGCGCCATAACTCACATACGCTTTATCGGATTTTCATGAAACTTGGAATACCTATTTATAATGTCCATGGACAGATGTCTGTTGATATTGAACCAAATCGGTTGGCCGGTACCGGAATAATACCCAATTTAGTGCCCTTTTATGGTATCATATAAGAAAAGGCGCGGTAACTCAAATACGCTTTATCGGATTTTCATGAAACTTCGTATACTTATTTATAACAATCATGGCAATAAGCCTATTGAATTTGGACCTAATCGGTTGTCCAGTACCGAAATAAAGAGTAATTATCAGTCAAATTTATTATAATATTTTGGTTCAATTCGAAGCATTTTGATTGGCTCGCGGCCAACCAATCAGCGGGTGAGTCCCGTAACTTAGGTAAATAACGGGGAATTCTGGAACAAGCCTTCAATTCCTGTCGAAACCTTCTTTAGTAAAGGAGGGTAAAAAGAAGGCACATTCTTCAAATGCAAAATCAAATTCTCGGTTCTTTCTTATAGCGTCATCAATTAATGACAGCTTATAAAGCTTCCTTCAGTTGCCATGGACAGTTGACATCTACATGAAAAACAAATGTTCCCATATGTACGATTATAGATGAAATGCTATATTATAATGACTAATTATTTTGCTAAAATTGATTACAATTAGATTAAAGCATTGAATTTTACTTCAGCCTATGTTTGATTTATAATCCCTGACCTCTTAATAAATAAAAACATTAACTTCTGAGAATTTCCATAAGTTGGTATGCTGCTTTAGTGAGGGCCAAATCCGCATTTATGACTCGAAAATCGTGAATATTATGTTACCAATGAATGAAATAATACTAGATTGCAACATAAGAAAACTAGAAGGCTCGAAATATAGCCTAATTTCGAAATACGGTGATTTTTCTTTTCTGTGAGCTACGACGAGATAGTATTCTTTGGTATTGGACACTCAAAAGTCGCAGTGTGGTTTGGTCTTGGGGTAAGATGCTTGTTTAGTAATCAAGAAATATCACGTTCGAGTCCACCCTAAAGCAAATTTTTTTTTTATTATTATCAATTGTGTTAAATTGAGCCTATTCCATTCTTGTGTCCTATTTTGTCAATGTGCTTAAATAAGTATTACATTTTTCTTTTAAAAAAACTGGGAATTCATTGTCTTTCATTGACCTACAACATCATTCCTAAAGAATAACATAAGCCTATAAATGTTATTTCACGAACAGAAACTAGCTTTAAAGTTATTGCGTTGCGTTAAAATTGCATAAGCCTACACTCAGAACAAAACTGCATACCGCTAGGTGGAACTATCCTCTTCTTATTGGCTTACTGAACTATTTCATTGTCAATGCATTTTGTAAAATGTTTACATATTTTAAGAATTAGTATATCAGTGTATACCAATATGAATTAAGGTTAAGAATCAAACTTTAGACCTTTGTCCTCCCGTAAGCCCTGCTTAATGAATCGATCTGGAGTTTAACTCGGAGATCTATTTAAAAAAAAAAAAAAAAAAACTTATTTTCTGTATATCATAACTGCAATTATTACTGATTAAAAAAGCATACTGGCACTTTGTTATATCAGTTTACCTGATTTTATTTAATTCCAAACCCATCTGATACCACTTGCAACCATACTGTTGCCAAGTTTTCTGTGATTTGGATTTGATAATTCTGTGTAAAAAGGGATTAAGTATTCTAAAAAACATTTGATTTTTGGCATTTAGAATCAGAATTTTTCAAAATCCTTTCTTAGTGAGCACTTACATTATGAAACGAAGGTACTGTCAAAATTCCAAGTCTCTACCTGTTATAGTTTAGGCTCTACGTTGATTCCTGTCAGTCAGTCAGTCAGAAGAAAGCCTATATATATAGGGGAGAGAGAGAGAGAGAGAGAGAGAGAGAGAGAGAGAGAGAGAGAGAGAGAGAGAGAGAGAGAGAGAGAGAGAGAGAGAGAGAGAGAGAGAGAGAGAGAGAGAGAGATATTTAATTTCATATACAACTTGAAAAAATTAGTTCGTAATATATTCCGATATTTATTAAATGCTGCATTTGTTGGACAGGTTTATGAAAATAACGCAAATGAAGATTTTTAAAAATAATTATTAAAAATTATTTATCGAATTATTAATTTATTAAACATATTAATCTTTTGAAATTTTCCGTTCATTTGAAAGCAATGAAGTAAAAACATGGAACTATATTATAGTTTTTAATTATGAATTATTTTCCACCTTCAAGCACTAGTATTTTATATTGATATTGCAATAATAGGGTGCTGACGGAGAATTTCTAGACAGTTTTTTGTACCTGTTTATTTTATTTTATTATAATAAATACACAATAAAATCTATTAAGCATATGTTGAAGAAGAAACGTCAGGTTAAAATCTATGTACAAAAGTATTCTTCTACCAACAGTCACAATATTAAAATTAATCAGGTGTATTGCCAGTGGTTAAAAATGTACAAAAATATAATATGTACCCTGTTTTTTATAATATTAAAATTATCGTCAATAGTTAAAAAAATGTACAAGAGTCTATTCTTCCATTATCATTCTCATTAATAAAATTTTTTTTTTCATTTATCTTAACTATGTGTACACTGTTTTTTATGAGTTGATAACACAATGGTACGGTATATATGTAGATTCGTAGTATGGATTTTCTAGGGTTCTTCTGTCAGCAGTCATTAAACAATATCAATGTATTTTACATGGAGATGCATTTCGATGCCTAGTTTTGCATCATCTTCAGTCCCAAACACTAAAATTAAGAAGAAAAATTGGGGTTTAGACTATTAAGTGGAATATGTTTTGAATTATGTTGAGTTTCTATGGTTATTGTTTTTTAGGGTTATGTGTAATTAAATAAAGTCCATATAATATTTTATGTTACGTTGTGTGAATTTTAGTGCTAGTATAAGCTGACGTAGCCATAAGTGCTTGCAAGTTATGAGCGTTATTTCGAACATTGGAAGGAAGGACTAACTGGAAAGACTTCTGCGTAAAGAGAGACCATTTATGCGACTAATCATCCCTGGTCTTGCAGGGTAGAAAGGAATGTGCATGAACGCACAAGTCAGTTTCCCTAGAGTCTATATAATATATACCGGTACTATATTTAATCAATAGGAACAACCATGCTTGTTCCATGCAGAACCAGATGCAATAGTCGCACAATCAGGACACAATTTATTGGAGAGATATGCTGATTGTCCTTCATTTCAGTAGTTTCGGAAACCCGCCTATTCTTTCTACTCAAGTCCATGTCTGCAGATTTGCGGGCATGTAAAATAATCCCTGCGGGACAAAATACCGGCACAGACGAAAGATGCAGTAAATCCCCGTCGTTATACAATCATAAATTCATCAACATCAACAATACTATAAATTTCCGATACAGGGATACCCATCCCTCGTGCCGCGGCCGCTAAAGAGGACTACTTCTTCATCAAACGAGGCTGCTTCACCCGTTCCAGACCTCCCTAAGTCAGACAAGTTAAATTACGAATGGCTTTTCATTATAAAACAGTATCTTATTCACTACCTATATAATCTTACGCGTTATTGGATTTTAAATTCTACGCAGTCCTAAGAAAAATATGTCCATTCTTCGTGTTATAAATTGAGGAAAAATCTATTTTGTGAAAATAATGTCCGCATTGTTCATTTCCACAATTCAACATCCACGACGTACAACTCAGATGTATTCTGTAACAGTGTGGAACACGAGGGACCACGAAAATAAACAGAGGAAAATGAGAGGGAATGGTGATTCCTACACTCTTTTGTATCAAGGAAGATATTCATTAATCTCTTTATATATAAGAGGCTTTGTCCTGACTGACTGAATGACTGACTGACAGAGAATCAACGTAGAGCCTAAACTATAACAGGTAGAGACTTGGAATTTTGACAGTACCTTCGTTTCATAACGTAGGTGCTCACTAAGAAAGGATTTTGAAAAATCAAATGTGTTTGAGTATACTTAATCCCTTTTTACACATAATTATGAAATCCAAATCACAGTTGGCATGGTAACATATTATTTCCAGTTGTTACTCAGATGGGTTTGGAAATAATTGAAGTGGAACTTTTTAGAAAAGCTATCAATATTTCATGTTATAAATAAATATTAAATTATGAAATCCACGAAAATAATGCAGTCACATAACTTTCTCTACCCTGGACATATAGAAAACAGTACGAGGTATGGTTATATGTATATTATTTTCTCGCATGTTTTTGGGGAGGGATGTATGAAAGTAATATTGCATGTCTATTTAATTTCATCCCCAAAACGGTTTTATGGTAACATTAGAGTGAGAAATAAAATATTCCGCAAAAACAATACAATTTTATGTTACCGGAATTTATGTTTCTTCTTATTTGAACCCCTACCAGGCTTGCTGTGTACAAGCGATGGGATCCAAAATTCTACATCCTCTATTAGCCGTAAAAAGCTGCATCAAGCTTTTTCTGAGCGAATAGTTTGAGTGTGATAAGTCATTCTTCCTCATTTCAAATTCTAAATACCTATATTAGGACCTAGAATTTTAAAATCGAAAGTTCTTCTTTAAGTTAATTACGAATTACAAAATACATAACCCGGGCGACGCCGGGCCTTTTAAGCTAGTATTATATAAGTCAGATTTAGCCTATTATGTACAATAGAGGAATGTATTGAAGCTTCCTAACTTTCCTCCTTTTTATTCAACTAATTCTCATTTGTGTTAATGTAACTGTATTATGCACATTGTATTTGGGTGTATACTTGATTAAATACATAAATGTTGTCGATATATTGTGCTCTCGTGTTGAAATTCGTTTTACCGATTGACATGGGCATCGCTATTATTTCTAGTTTGAAATTCAAAGACTTTCGAACTTTCTAAGTCTGTGCACTTAAACTGCTTTTGGTTCCAAAATCGATTCCCGGACAATACAAGTGGAATTCGATGGGAAAAATGAGAATTGTGTGAACAGAATCTTGTAGCGTAATGGAATTGACTTCATTGCGTGGGCTCTATCCTGTGTCAGAGAGCATGAGACCTGTGCCTGCCGATATTCAGTAGATTTACACATCTCTAGGAACAAAATATTCGGATCTTCAAGTCAAGGCATGGAAGATGAAGGCTTCATAATCTACGAAGAAGCTACCAACGACAGCTTTCACGTCCTCCGCTAAAGAATCCATTAGTCCTATAGATGAACCAAAAGACCATGAAAAGGTTGATCCACAGAAGAAAGCATACCATCCCATACTATGAAATTAAGATGAATTCTCGTTAATTTGCCTAAAGATGAAGCCTAGAGGCACAATCCTTTAAAAATTATACCAGTTTTGGGCGATTTACGGACTGAACTGTACAATTTATGTCAAACCGTTTATTTGGCACTTTTCTAACATGCATTAATGTTTATGACTGGGGGAAGCTACAAACAAATAAAAGGAAATTTAAAAATTATCTTGACCTAATTGTACAGACTATTTTGCAAATTACCACAACATAAGAAAAATAGTTTTCATTAATTTTGCAGCAAACATGTAGGCCTACCTTGCATTCTTTTTCGTTAAAGTGGAATTAATTTTGTAATCATTGCTGTCGAGACTGTTATAGGTAATTTAAAAATAACACAGGTAATAATGATTAGTTTCTTATTCGTTTTCCAATAATATTTATATCCCGATAATATTTCCACCATTGTAATTTAAAACATGGCGTGGTAGGCATATAATCATAGAAAAAAACTCAAACTTTATCTTTTATGTGAGACTATTTAAATTCCTTGGGAATGCTGCAGGAGTGACTGCATAGAAATGTTAATGAAGACATGTAACTGAAGAGATGTGTAAGGTAAACTGGCTTACAAGAGATAGGTAGAACTTGAATATTGATGAGACTGCTAACAATTAGCATAGGCTCATTGCAACTGGCGCCTTCTGATTTCCATTCAAGTCAGTGTGATCTCTCAATATGATTCAGTTCCATGAAAGTTTGCTGTTTCTGAGCGATGATTGCTTAGTAAGGAGAGTTTTTGCCACAAAATGATTGATATTATTACAAAAAAGATTAATTAAGATTAATATAGGCCTATATATTTTGTGACGATTTAGCAAATTAGGCACGTAATTAATATTAATTAATTAATGAAAAAATCACTATTAGTGTCATTGTAAGCGAGATAGCCTATAGCCAGGCAATCGATATTAATTAACAATGTTAGTTCTTGCCCGCGTCTTTGCGCGCGTGAATTTTGAAATTAAATAAAATAACTTTTCCTCGGTACTCCATTAATATCCTCAGATCTTAGTATATATATATATATATTTTTAATCACTAGCTATTGTTATAAATGAGAAAACTTAAAAATACTGCATTTATCTGTGTCAAACTACTAATCCGAATCAACACCAAAACCTCTATTTAGATTTCTAAACAAAAACTAAAAAGGCCACCATTCGTGCCTAATTCTATATTATGGAATTCTGACACGCAATGCAACTGATTTCATTTTCCTTCCGAACATAAATATATTTTAATAAGATGATGCAACTAGAAGAGATATAAGATATTTACACACACCAATTTCTATATTTTACTTATGTGTTATAATAATGGTCCGAAATAATGAAAGATCCACCCTATACCACAAATGTTAAAATTTACAGAAAGTTCAATCTGGAACAACGTTTACTACACTGTTACAATATTATAGGCCTATGTATATGAATTAACAGTTTTTCATAGTGTATGCTAATAAAATTATCATTTACAATAATACATGTACTGCGTTCTTGGTACATGCACAATTCTAGATGAGAATTATTTACAGATATGATTATTCCTGTGCTATCTGACATGTTCATATCTAAAAATTACAGTTCTACACTGCGTTACATTACTTATACATTAAAATATAGTGTGAAACACAAAGAGTCATTAATAAATTACATATTCTGGCATATGCTAAAACGTAATAAATCAGTACCGATGTATTTATAAGATCATTAAAAGTATTGTTTTGATAGCAATTGGTTTTGTGTAGCAAAAGGTCTGAAAATTATTGCACATATAGATTTACTTTGGAAGTTAGGTTAGGATACATATTACATAATCTATTTAATTATGTACTGATATATAATAATGTCAGTCTTTTTACTTATGTTACACTTATATAAAATCAGTTCTATTAACATATCTTATATGTACAAATAATATGTAGAACTATGTCGGATGTCCTATGGAACTTTCTTCTGTAGATAAGACTCTTTGTAATCTAGTGATGTATTAATAACGATGTTTCAGACGAACTTTCTGTTTATTTTCCATCTTTAGGCAATGCACATTTCGGCAACTTATTGTGCCATCATCAGTCCCATCATATGGATGACAGACGTGCTCGACGTGAGTACATATAAGGCCATAGTTTGACGATTTTATGTTCACTATGGTTCAATGAATGTTTTGTAATATTGATTTCTATATGTTTTAGAGAGGTGAAGGCTCTTAAGCTGATAGCATAACAACAAAATTTTGTAAAACCAAAACATGAGGGAATAGGTGGAATTGTTGTATGACACACATTATACAACACAGTTATATCTCTCTAAGGAAAAATATGAAGTTTTGTTTTGTAAACAAAGGATTGGAATGATTTACCTGCGAACGTACTAGAGCAGCGGCCACCAACTCATTGCACAATTTTACCCATTGCACGCTAGAATCATTTAGTCTGCACATACCGCGTGGCATACTGTCTCTCTTGAGTTCAGTGTCGGCATGCTCATTAGGCTTTTGAAATTCACAAATCATATTGGCATATCGACAGATCAATGTTGTAGAGTAGGATTAGTTCCACAAATTCTCTGGCCTTGAAGACTAACCCAGCCAGCGAGCTTCACGTTACGTCTCGTTACCAGCTTGCGCGGATTCGCTGCGCGTAAGATCAGTGAGCTACTGTTGAGCACAGAGTGAAGATCACACAGCACGTTGCCAGTCGTAAAAAATATTATAATAGTTGAATGGAGGGATAATCCCGCAGCGAGAGAGACAGACAACACGTGGAGTGGGACAGAAGAGCTGAGCCAATCAGGGTGCAGCTACCTCCCCTAGGCAGGAACTCTACGAACGGTGAGACTCGCTCCTAAGGTACATACGTAAAAACCCAGAGACTTTGTGGAAGTAATCCTACTCTGCAAATATTTTATTACATTATTATTTCATTATCGTTTACTTATGTTTTCTACAAGAACATTCGTGAAGTCATGATGTTTGTAACAATGGAAATAATGTAGAAGAAGAAAATAATTTACTATCAACATAAATGAAGCTGCTTGCCTCTACGCAAGTTGCCATTAAGACACAGCTTAACAATATATTCCTAGCAATGTAATACACAGAAATTAATTCTGTAGTTTTGAACATAGTTGAAAAGTTCCTGATTTTATTCAGTTTTATAGTAATTAAATTGTAATGCCACAAATTCTGTGAAATGAAAACAAAATCTAGACTCATTCCTTTGAATGACACGCTTCCGCATTTATATTATTGAACATAAATAAGCTTATTAATATTAAAGTTATATTTCGAACCGAATTCAGAGAAACCATATCTACTTTTAATGCATCAGTATTAAAGAACAGCTGAAATAAAGTATTTCACACTACAAAATCACTCATTAGTGGAAGATTGTTGTACCTTCTGACGCAGAAGATTTTCAACATCTGGAATCAATGTTTGTGCAGCAGTTAGTCTAAGTTAAAATGTTAAGTTTTCATCTGACAATTGATTTCTTTTGTGGGCTTTGTTTATTTTCATTAGTGAAAAAAACTGCTCGCATATGTACGTAGATCTGAACATAGACAAAATAGTTCGGAGAAAATTCGAATAAAAGTCACTCAGACTTATCTTATATTGGTATTTGTTACCATAAATGTAGGAGTCGATGGCTTACATATTGGATCACGTTCTACACCCAACATAATGCTTGGAAGCTGCGAAAGAGACGACCCACCTCTGCCGACGGAACCCTGGTTCAGACTGACATCACATAGTACACAGGGGTCGCACAGTGCAAGCCTGTTTGCATGCGCACAAAATACAGCGAGTTGGAGACCACTGTACTAGAGGCTTTTTCCGAGAAGTGATAAGACGTTTAAAAATAGACTGAAATCGCTCCACAAAAGTATTTAAAAAATGGCAGTTATGTGGAAGTGACAGTGAAAAAGACGGTTAGGTTGTAAGCATGTTATGTAAATGCACTCCTGTCATTGAGTAGGCCTAAATGTTCAGATTCAAATAGTATAATGCCGGTTGTCGACCAAGAGCTAAGCTAAACTAACATAGCTCACATACAGTGCGGGATTCCATATGCATTTGTGCCGACAAAACTACTTACGAAATCCGGCACAGCTATATATGAAATCCCTCACTGTATGTGAGCTAAGCTAAGCTAAGTTAGCTTATATCTTGGTCGACAACCGGTATTAAGCTTGCTTAGTAATATATTTAAATTTTAATTAAGGTGTATGGTTAATAAACATTTTCTACGCGCAATTTTAAATAATAATTATTCATTCATTTTCGGAGAATTACAAAGACAACTTTAATAAAATCAGGTAAACTGATGTAAAAAAGTGCCAGTATGTTATTTTAATCAGTTATGACTGCAATTATGATATGCAGAATATGTTTTTTTAATTCATTTACAAGTTAAGCTCCAGATTTATTCATTAAGCAGGGCTTAGGGAAGAACAAAGGTCTAATTTTCTTTTTAATCAGATTAAAATCTTCCAGCATCAGCTGAACTGTACAGATTTTTGATATCTTGACAATCGCACACTCACATAAAAATACGAAAAAGAAAGTGAAATTGGCTGGTTTCGGGATTTGAACCATGGAACTCCATAACGTGAGGCCAAAACGTTACCATCTCGGTCACCTGGGTCAGTTTAACGGTCTAGTTGTAAGTTATAAGCGCATGTAAAACAATAGTGTTTTTGGTCATAGCTATCTCTATTTTAATTTCCAAAGCCGTAAAATATCACAGTAAAACAATTGACTATGTTGTCATGATAAATGATTTGCTTTTTTTTTTATATATAAATTCTTTCGAAAAAGTATATTATCATAAAATAGGCACCAAATTGAGCATTACTCCGAAACAGGTGAACCGATTTCATCCAGTATCAGTAGACCTCTTCCCATGAACACTATAAATGTGTATACCAAATTCCATAAAAATCCGGTAAAGCGTATTTGAGTTACCGCGTTTTTAAAATAGACACTAAATTGGGTTTTACTCCGGTACCGGACAACCGATTTGGTCCAATATCGGTAGACGTCTTCCCATGTACATTATAAATGGGTATACAAAGTTTCAGGAAAATCCAATAAAGCATATTTGAGTTATCGCGACTTCTCATATATTAACATAAAAGGCAATAAATTGGGCATCATTCCGGTACTGGCCAACCGATTTGGTTGAACATCAACAGACGTCTTTCCATGGATAGTATAAATGCGTATACGAAGTTTCATAAATATCCGATAAGGCGTATTTGAGCTATTGCGCCTTTAAAATATACACTAAATTGGGTTTTACTCCGGTACCGGTCAACAGATTAGGTTCAAATTTAACAGAGTACTTTTCATGGATGTCATAAATGCGTATACCAAGTTTAATGGAAATCCGATACAGCGTATTTGAATTATGGCGCCTTTCTATTAGAAAGGCGCCATAATCTATTAAAATAGGCACTAAATTGGGCATTACTCCGGTACCGGTGAACCGATTTGGTTCAATATCAATATGTCCCAATGACATTATAAATGTGTTTTCCAAGTTTCATGAAAATCCGAAAAAGCGTATTTGAGTTAGAGCGCGTACAGACACACGGACGGACAGACAGACAGACGGACAGACAGACAGACGGACAGACAGACAGACAGACGGACAGACATTTTTCGTCCCCCACACAATCTCATAAAGTACCATACTGGCACTTAATAATCATACAATAAACACAACACATTTGTTTCTAAAGCTAAGTTACCATATTGTGCGCTAGCGTCGTGGTTCTTGACAGTGGGAACAAACCTGTTATTAATTTTAAGTACTGAGCACATAGAAATATAACTGTCATAACTGAGAACATAGTGCATAGAGATTTTTCTTGTATTCTTTACGCTTAATATTGTGGGAACAGGCACATATTATACTTTCTAAGCATATTGTTTCAAAAAGTTACCTGGACAAATTACGGTTTCACCCAGAGACCGAAAATGAGGTACCGAAACCCGGAGAGGTAACAACTCGAGAAGCGTTTTGAAATTAATCGTGGAATCTATAATCACTTGCCAGCTAGGTCTGCTGTAAGATGGAGGTAGCAAAGGAAACTGACCTGACAGGTTAAATTGGCTTACATAATGTCCAACACGAGAAGGAAAAAGACAATGCAAATTTTAATAGTTGCATTTTTTGTGACATATGAGGAATACTGAACATTTTCTTAGAATCATCTCGTGTTACTATTGTACGAGATTATCATAAGCTTAAGAACAGTGTATTATTCAAAGTGGAAGTTGGCAATAGTGATGTGGTATAATGGCAGCATGGGATATCTTGTGCTAACCTCCTTCTGCCAAGAATGCCTTCGACAAAGATCGAAGGAAACACCGCGTGTTGAATAAGCCAGCAAGATCCGGTCTGCTTCAAATAAGTTCTAGGTGACAGCCCTTTATAAATCATTTGCCAGACAGCTTGCCTGGCAGCGGTTTATAGATATGGCGGAAAACCTTCCACGATATGCGTAATTACTCTGACAAAAGTCGGATTCACAAATTATCATAAACACCACGCCGACTAATTCTAAAACTTGCATATATCAGAATTTTAATACGAAGAGATGAGAAAAACTGTGAAACATTGTTAAACACTGAAATGTATTCCATTCTGTGAAAAGTTGTGGAAGTTTTCATGTTATGTGCTGTAATATCCAAGAGAGAAGAAAGCGCTGTTTCTCAGTGGAAGTTTTAAACTTCATTTCGAATTCGCACCACATGGTGCTGATCCCATACCTTTCTCCCTCACTTGCTAATCCGAATTAATTCCAAAACCTCATTTAATTACACTCTTCGTTTCCACGAGCTACATATATTTACCAAGCTTCCTTCTGTTGTCCCTCATCAGTCTGACAAATACACATGATGCTAATCCCAGCTAGTGACGATAGGGTGCGAGAATCATGAAAGCCTTTCCATTCCTTATCATGGATAATTTCCTCCTTTCCAGTTTGATATACATTCAAGATAAAATACGAAATCTTTTTAAAAATCTAAGAATGTGTAATTAGACAATTCACTTAAGACTTTTTAGCATTAGACATGAAAGCTTTTAGACATAGTAGAAACTAAACAATACTGATTAAATCATTTTTTCCTAAACCAAATGGCTATAAACTTTATAGATATTATAATTTCTTAAGTTAGGCGTTTTTATTTAGTCTATTCCACTCATACGCCAAGTGTTTGATACTGGCCAATAACGTTTAACAATTCCTCGGATATAGCCTAGACCAATCACGATCATTTATCTTATAAAATGCTTGCTATTAATATGAGGATGCTATTTTATCTGATAAAATCGTCTGCTTGTTACTGGACACGTAAGCATCAGTGTGCAGTGATTAATACGTCACATGCTACCATTAAGCAGCACGAAAACAGATTATTTTATACAACATAACTTGTTTTTAAATTGAATTAATAGAAAATGTACATTGATTAAAAACACAATTTCAATTCGGTGCAAGCCAGTTGGTGTGCTTTTATTCTGTTCTGCTGTTAGCTTACCTGAATGAAGTTAACTATGTCTTATATGCACCATTGGTAGCACTGGTCACAACATGGTAACTTGAATCCATTCATGGATGGTTGGTTCATAGTATGCCGTGATCTCGCAGCTGTTAGTTTTGTTTTTATACAACAAAGCACGAAAGTAATTATTATTTGTATAATCCGTTACACTATCTATCGATAAACTCGTCAATTCTCGTGGGATTACCTATGACAAATAGACCATGGATCACAGAAACAAAAGTTTCGTAACTTATTTCCAAGCTCACGCCAAAGAATTTCTGAATTGTTGAGAAATCACTTTGTAGACATCTTAGCTTTATTCAACACAGAGATCATATCGGCTGTTAGGTTCTACGGGTATACCACTAGACGATGTAGCAGGTATTTGAAGTTCTATTATCTCCTATGTCAGTATTTTCTCTATGGTTTCTGGCATAATTCTATCTTACATTTCTGTTTCAATCTCCATACAAAGGCTCTTTGATGTATCAAGAGTTTGATGAAACAGAACTGACTGAACACATATCCACATTATACATGATGTGGGTTGTCATGCAGGATTTCTTTCTCAAATGCCACACATCTCTGCCTGCTTCAAATACAAAAGAGGCAGCCTTCGCGAACTGCTCAAGTATTTTCGCTGTGGTCAACAAAATTTATTTCGTTTCATGTCGTGAACTGAATGACAGGTAAAGTGAGCTTGAAAAATGTTGACGTCCAAACGTTTTTAAAATCGGGAGTGGGTAACGAAGACCGCCTGTGACGGAAATGCGTTAAGTCTGGACGAATGAATTTGTAATTTCCCTAAGTCACGCCTTGTCTTAGATGTACAAGTTACATCTATGTATTAATTTTAAAATATTAACTAAATAGTGGGTTACAACCTACTAAAAGTGAGAGTGTATACTATCTTTTCCATTTATTGTAGGCCTAAATATGAAAACAACACAAGCACAAGCTTCTTTGTGTATGAACGAATAATTTAATTGTAATTAGGATAGTTTTGAAATGAAGGCCTGTTGTGGAAAAATAAACATTAGCATGGAAAACAGCTATTTAGTGTTTAGCACATTCTGTGCAATACCATTGATAATTTGCACAGAAGATGAGCGGAAGTAATGTTGAGTCGTGCTACACAACGTCTCTGTATCATTCATCCCTCCCATCTCATTCCAACTTTCCCTGTCTGTTGACATCTCATCTTATTCAAGGCGTTTAATGTTCATTTATAGGAAGAAGGCTCACTTCTCCATGTCCTGGTTACGCACAAAACAAACACAGAAACACGCATAACTTGAGCACAGGCCTAGCAATTAGCATTCTCAAACTATGAACACGTAATGGATGCCTATTTCCATTAACTTCTTCACACACTTTGCTGTATCGACAGCTGCGAAAAGTTTCAGCCCATAAATGTTCAGATTTGCTATTTAACGAGAAACAAGATGAACCAACGCTTAATGAAGGCGATGATGAAACGGCTTATAAATACGTAACAATAAAAATGTACTATATGAGACTGTGTGGTGGACGAGAAAGGTCTGTCCGTCTGTCTGTCTGCCAGTCCGTCTGTTTGTCTGTACGCGTGATAACTCAAATAGGTCTACGCTTTATCGGATTTTCATGAAACTTGGTATAGGCTACACATTTATAACGTCCATGGAAAGAAGCCTATTCAATTTGGAACAAATCGGTTGATCGGTACCGAAATAAAGACCAATTAACGGCCACATCTATTATAATTATAATCTTTGTTCTCCGACAATCCGAAGCATTTTCATTGGCTCGTGGAGAGCCAATCAGCGGCAGAGCTCCCATAACCAATGCAAACAATACATGTTCAGATGTAGAGTACGATTGCTTCCACAAAGTCTCTGAGATTTTACGTATATACCTTAGGAGCGAGAGTTCCTGCCTAGGGGAGGTAGCTGCACCCTGATTGGCTCAGCTCTTCTATCCCACTCCACATGTTGTCTGTCTCTGTCTCGCTGCGGAATTATCCTTCCACTCAACTATTAAAGTATTTTCTACGACTGGCAACGTTCTGCATGATCTTCACTCTGTGCTCAACAGCAGCAAAGTGATCCTACGCGCATGCGAGTCTGCGCAAGCTGGTAACGAGACGTAACTAGACGCTCGCTGGCTGGGTAAGTCTTCAAGGCCAGAGACTTTGTGGAAGTGATCTTACTCTATCAGTTTCTGTAAGTAGAAACAATAGGTAAAATTACTTATTAAAGGGCATGCTTTCATTTCCAGAAGTTCTATCCAGCTGATAATTTACATAAATCTCATTATTTGCCCATTTGACAGCATACAAACACAATATTAATTTTGCAATGTTTGTAAAATGATACAAAATTGCATGACCCACAGTAACCTAAACATGAAGTATCAAACTAGACACTAAATTGGTCATTACTCCGGTACCGGTCAACCGATTTGGTCCAATATCAATAGGCTTCTTCCCATGGACGTTACAAATATGTACACCATGTTTTATTAATATCCTACAGAGCGTATTTGACACACGGACAGATAGGCAGACGGACACACATTTTCCCGTCCACCACACATTCTCAGAAAGTACTATTTTTGCCCTTAATAGATATAATATTTTATTTATTTTTCTGTTAAATAAATTATTTAAACAAACATGTAGCAGTTCAGTAAATAATAGTCGGTGAAATTGCGGGCACCCATGAATAGGACCTATACCCATAAAAAAGACAGATGTTTATTGATTGAAGATATCAAAATACCATATCGCTAGATGTCCAGCTTATGAAAATCACTACAGTAAACAGAAGAGACCGAAAAAAATTATGTAAAATCATTATTAGTTATTGAATTTCAATGAAGAACGTAAAAGGAATTTAAAATATTCGTGTAAGCGTGCTTATTTAGAACAATAATTTAACCCACAGATGCAACCCAATGTTGTGGCACCTGTGGTTGCATTGAAGACAGGCTAAACATGAAGAAAGAAAGCTGTACGAAATAGAAAAGTCTGAACATTGAACGAAGCATCTAATCGATAAGAACGGAAGAGAGGTCAGAAAAATCTATGTAAACAACCTGAGAATTCTGGGATGGTAATGGTGGATCTTCTAATACCACTACATACCAAATCTCAGAGCTTTTAGTTAAGACATTAAATTATAACATCAAGGATCCAGTTCCTGAAACCTCTTTCTGTATGATGTATGACGAAGCCGTACGAGAACGTGAAGGAAAGGAAACTGTCTTATGTTTCCTGAAATGAGATGCAGATAAAAGGTAAAGTGATCCCTATACAGGCCATGAAGGCCCAGAGGGTTCCAGGAGGTTGAGGCTCCTAGATTTTGGACATTCGGCACTTGAAGGTGGGAAGGTTGTCAGCCTTACGCACCGGCCGCCTTTACCCCCAGGATTGCTCCTGGTACTCATTTCTGTTAGAGGCTGAGTCGACCCCAGGGCCATAGTGCCACCAGAAGGATTAGGCCAATTGAAAAACTCCAACGACCTCATCGGGAATCGAACCCGCGACCTTCCGGTCTGTAGCGCAGCGCCTCGACCACTACGCTACGGCGTACCCCCTGAGATGCAGATAACTTAATCTATATTAATAAAAGGAAGTGTCTGTCCTCCGTCTGTCTGTCTGTCTGTCTGTCCGCGATGCCCAGCGAAATCTACTGAACGCAGAGATCTGAAATTTTAAACATAGATGGCCTGAAAGGTGGGCGAATGCACCTCGAAGCCGGATTTTTAATTTTAGCTTTCGTTCGCGAGTTATGAGTGAAAAACTGGCAGAAAACGTGATTTTAGCGCTGTCGAAGCATCAGATTTCAGTAATACATTTCAATGTCAAATCAATTGCAGTTGGCTTTGGCTATTTTTGTCATACTGTGGTAATAAAAGCATCGCGATCGCTAGAATGCTGTAAGCCCACGCTGGTCGATTCATTTGTTTAGAATGTCAAGGATCGTAGACATGTGAAATTTTCAACCTACACGGAAGAGGGATAATCAATATAGGCCTAAATATGGTCAAACATTGTTCGATTTGGACGAAACTCACTGTACAGGGGTATTCTTGGCCAAGGAACTCGAATCTGAGGTCGCTTTTACCAGGCGACGCTACCTAATCGTGGTATGTAGTCCACGTGATTTAAGTGTTAATAAATATAATGATTTAACTATTATGCTCGTAATTTTTAATTTTTGAAATAATTATTGCGGGCGAAGCCGCGAGCACATGCTAGTTGAAAATAATTTGGAAGTTTTGTGAAAGTTCAAATCTTAATCATGCAATGATCGTGACGTGCTTTTGGTTGACTATGGGAGGAAACATAAAATAAATAAATCCCAAATATAATATGTGAAAAGGCCACATACGTATGGAGGTCAATAGCATCCACAAGAGAAGGAAAGAGAAAGAAAGTAAAGTGTCAGTAGAGATTGGGAAAGAGGGAGCTGGAAGATTTAAGATTTTCCACAGTCTAACAGTGTCAACTCTCCACTTGAAATGAATGGTGAAACAGCTGCATAATTGCTAAAAAAAATTATCCTATAGGTAGGGCTTTACTACTATAACATATTATTGATGAAGATGAATTTCATGCGGTTGATATCCAAAGGAACAGACGACGACAAATTACTGTGACTTCAAATACGCCAGTCATTAGGGAACGAAAGAGACCCATCATCTAGTTACACTCTTTTAGTGGATCCCAGAGGAGTAGGTTGCAAGGGCCTTATCAAAATGACATTGTCTTAGCTATAAACATTTGCAGGAAAATATGTTGGGCTACATTAAGCTAAAATACCATAATTATTTTTTCCTTTGTTCTTTTCTTATGTAAAAATGCTATTAATAATAAATAATTATACATATATCTTAAGTTCATGTGAGAGTTTTCAAAGCTTACAGCTATACAATCTTAAAAGCATCTCTTTTCATAAAAAATGATTTTATTGTAACTTAGTAAAAAGAAAAAAATTCTGAACAACAGTAAGTTGATATCAGCATTAAAATAAATTCTGAAGAAAAAATTAACAAAAAATTGGACCTGAGACTGGCAGTTCTTTTAAAGATTTCCTATTATAAAAATAACTTTTTTGATTAAGAAGCAATGGTTTTCACGTAGCTATAGCGTTATAACACAAGGAAAATCAACTTTTTTAGAATAGACAACTATAACTTATGCAATGATTAAGTATACGTTGTAATGATCCAGTAAACAATTATTAACACGGTGAGATTTAGAATATCCATGTTTAGGCCTATCCACTTACTGAGGTCAGCATAATGTGGTTATTACATTGGAAATATTTGTCCATATATAAAATTAACAGATTTAGTTTCTGATAGGTTAAAACATGTGGGAATGACAGCAACGTATACAATGTTGTGTACTTCACAAACCATTGGTGCATGAACCCAGAATATTTAAAACTTGGTTGTCAGCTATTTACAACGTGTTTCTATGGGTTTAAATTAGTTTGCGAACAAGTGACTGTGTTAGCATGCAAACAGAAAAACTGCAATAATATTATCATTGTCCACAGGGTGTTCAATCATAAAAGTTATTCTCTCCACAACAAGTACTGCCTGTGCATTTAGACGTGAACACTTCCATGCGCCATAGAGATAGGGCGGGACGGAAGGGGAGTGTGTTGCTAGTATGGATCACGTGAGACTGATACCACTGCGCATTGTGTTTCCTAGTGTTCACGTCTAAATGACGGACAGTAAGTGAACTTTTCTACGATATGCCTTAATGTTTTTCATCCAGACTTTGATCATGCTTTCATGGTGGAAAGTCGACACTCCAGTAATCAGTACCGGCATTCTAACTTACCGCATTCATTACCACACTTCGTACCACGCAACCGGTTGTAACTATTGGAATAACACACGCAATGAGCATTAACAGCCTTTGAGAACCGCCAGGATAAAATAGTGGCACACTTAAGAGCCTGGGCTAACTGATGCTATATGTGAGATATCTCCAATTCGTCTTGTTTTTCAAATCTAGAATCTGTAAAACACACTTTCCACGTTTCCGAATATCACAATATCCAATTGAAATATGTAATTTAGTGACAGGAAACTCGGTGAGAACGGATATAGAACTCAAATAATTCATTACAGAATTATTTGAATTTCCGGGAAAACGGAAAGAACTCAATTATTTCAAAGGGAATAACTAATATATTTTGATATTGTAGAACAATGCTCGTTAAGTGTAAATTTAATGTTACTGTAGGGAAAAAAAACAGAAAAGTGTAAATCTCAAGAATAATGCCAGTAAAACACTTATTCTATTTACTGTGATTTGATTGTCCTTTGTTTATCCAACGAAACAAGTATTTTGTTTGTTGTGAATTGAGAAAAGTTGTACAAAAGTTCAAATAAATCAGTAATAAACCACACAATTAATTCAACTAACAAACTAGTCTCTTAGGCCTATATCGACACTTTTTTGAAATGGAGCTAGCAGTTTGTTTTTGTTAATGAAAGTGCAATTTATTTCTATATTACTGAATATAGGCTACTTTCTTTTTTTTATTGATTGAGCAAAAATAATTATTTGCACAGAAATATAAAGAGCCACCTTGCCAGTCAAGAGGCCCTTGCCCTTTAGGGATGAAACGGGCTAATTCTAATTCTAATCTGGTGCGCCTGCTGGTTGGTGGTTCTATGGTTATTTAACGACGGGGAGCATCTTAGGCCTGTGAAGGTCGCCAGTGTGCCGAAATTTTGTCCAGCATACATAAATGCTATGACCTGGGCCGGGATCGAGCCCGCAATCTTTGGCACAGAAAACCTGCACGATAACGACTGAGCCACCGAGGATGACGGTTGCCTTTTGGAAAGTTCCTAATGATCATTATTAAAAAATTTAAAAAGCATATTGGGTGTTTAAGAGAAAGCTGGAGTTACTTCAGTTTAAGCCGGAAGATGAAAATATGAATAATAGAGTTTTTGTGTAAGGACGGATATCCCAATACGTCAAGACTTGAACTAATTCTGCATGGAGAACGGAGTTACAAACTTTACTGCTATAGTTTGAATCTCTTCCTTTGCAGAGATAGCAATAAGCCAGTGCAATTCTTTCGTGTGATTTCATCATTTTTCCAAATTTCCCGGTCAAGTAAACATTGCGAAAACTTTATCCGTTTCGTTCGAATAGGCCTATATTTTGTTCACTATTCGTTTTGTATATGTAAGACCTCTTGTCTAATTTTTAATTTAAGTTTATCCAGAAAGAAGCTTAAAGCATTTAGAGTGTAATACTGGTAACAGTAAATGTTATTTGCGTAATTTGCACAATTTTATTTAGGCCTATAGAGAAAACTCGTGTTGAGGGCGCAGAGCACTAGCTTTTATAAAAGGATGAAAGATAATTAAAAAATAATAATTAATAAATGTATATGTAATAGATAAGAATCCCAGTATTATTCACACCAATTGTCTCTCAAAATAATGTATTCACATTTGTATGATCTAAATTGTGTTTTTTAAACAATTGTCTTGAATTAGATCTTTTCCTTCCGTAAATCTGTAATCGATATCTACTGTTAAGTTTAATGTTATTAAAGCAGTCAGAATATAGACATTCACTTGCACAGTCAGTATGTGCAAACGTTGTTTTCTTTACAGTCAAACCTACAGTCTGATTTAAACAACCTGCGACTTGTAACAGTCCACTTGAAGTGGAAAAGTGGGAAAACTGCGCTGTATTACGTAGTATTACTTGTATTAGAGCTTCAGTCAGCTGTTTAGCAGCACTCCAAAATGCAAACATCTCGCATATCTTCGGAAAACCCATGGAAACATACCCTTCCATACCCTGTCACAAGTAGCAGGTTGTTTAAATGTTTCCCCCCTTAAAAACCAATTACCGTAGGTAAGCAGATGTATAACCGGCCAAGAGTTCTAACATCCAGATTTGTTCTTCCATTCCAAGACAGTGGCCATTTTAATTTAGTGTTCAGCTTCCACTTGCTAAAGCTCTGTTCCAATACATTATTTGACTCGAATGCAACTGTGAAATTGTGTGTTTCAAACGCGTTGTGTTCGTGGCATCTTTAAGGACTTATTCTTATTACGATTCGAGATGGAAGCCATATTGACTTATAAAGAGATTTTTCGGAAGGTCCACTGTTTACAGAACTACTTATACACAAATTTCCTTTAACAAATCGCATTTGTTCACATTCTCCGTTCTTTGTTATCATGGGCATGTTGTTGGGGCAAGCACTATTATTTGTACTATATTTGAATGCAGCGCCACAAATATGCGTGCGCAGTGGTTTTCCCTTTTTTTTGTCTTTTCCTTTTTTGCTGACATCACCCATGCCCGAGGAGGGACTCGAACGAACAGTCTACTTAGCCCCGGCTCCGAGGCCTTAGCTACCGCGGCTAAGGAGACCGGCTCATTACAATATTTAATAGCAACACATAACTATGGTTCAATCTATAATAAATCAGTACAGTTATTTTAATAACATATAGTAAGCAAAATATTTCATATTCGTTTTATTTCAGTTTGAGAAGAGAGTAGCACAGAAATAACAATCGCACCGCGGTGCTACTGGTGTTGGAGATGAGGATAATCAAAGTTAAACTTCCTCTCTCCAGCCAGGAATAGAACCCAGAACCTCTGGATTTATAGATCACTTTGTTTCACCATGAAAGCTAAGTTTGTAGAAATAATGCAATTTTACTGACAACGACCGGAAGCGCGGTGGAAATTTGCTCCAATTTGCTTCGTCGTAATGAAACTGGATTTCAATACACAAAACTTTGCACTATGGAGTCAGAAACGGAACGGAAGGCGCATTTGAGGAGCGATAAAAGCATAGCTAAGGCGATAATGCGGTAGGGTCTTTGATGTGACAACAAAGAAGAGACGGATGTCGTTGGTAGCTGCTGCTGGAAGTGGTGATGTGTATTGTGTGCGCAGAACAATAGAGCGACCAGACAACAGGTCCATAACGAATGAACTCGTAGCGAATTCGCACTATTCATGATCAAAAATAACCTATAATAGCCTTCCTATTGAAGACTGAAACTTCTGCAAGTTCTGCCTAGTGTTGTTACAATGCATGGGATTTGCTTGGTCCCTATTCTCATGGAGGAAGTTATCCAGTCAGAAGGAATGTTACATAAGACAAACACATCAAGCACCATAGAACAGATTTCTATGTATAATACTAATATATATATATAATTTATTTTATCTGGCCGAATTAGGACTTCAAAGTTAAAACCGCCCGAATCCCGGTGAAGGCTGAGCGTTAATCACAGTAGAAGTCCGATGTCGTCATCTTTGATTCACACTGTATTGATTCATTTACACATGTTAGATTTTTGCATGTGGTTATTTAATTTTAACGATTTCTTAACGCTTATGATAAATATAAATTTTCATACTGGTCAGTTCAGTCGCTCCTCGGTCATAAGGTGCACATATACATAACAAAAATGTTACTTTCGTCTTCACTTCCTCAAGGAGGAAAATTAACAGAAACGCATTGGATACTATAAAAATATGTTAATATAGGTCCAACGAAGATTTGCCGTGGTGAATGCTCGCCATTACTCTATCACTTTGATTTGTGTAAACATCTCTTTATTTCACTCACCTGGATTCGATCCAAGATCCGTTTCCAATTCTGCAGTGTCTGAGCTTGATATAGCACAGTCTATTAACACTCGATCACTAACACAAACACTTTTAATAAGGTAAAACACGCACACGAAAACTCACCGCGTCTTGAACATCGCCATTTGCTTTATGAAGTGCAAGGCAGAAGCGTCATCTCGATTAAAACTGACTATCGAATGGTGCATGTCAACTGTTTCATAAACTTCCCTCCAAATGCCGACAGCGCCACCCCATGCAGCCTGCAGTCAAGGTCATGGCCTACTGACACAGCTAAAACCGGTTTGCATAGCAACCAAAGCCACTGCTACTTGCAACCCACATAACTTTCTCTACCAGCGTATTCCATTTCTCAGCGCTGTGAAAGCGCTGGCAGCATTTTTATTCCAAAGCTAAGTAATGACGTCATCGGTGCCACCAGTTTCCACAGCGCTTTGGCATCGGTTCCACCGGCCCGTGGATATGGTGCGAGAATCCATCAATGAATCTGATTGGCTCACGTAAAAGCGCGGAATTAGCAGACAACCACGCTGCTTTGTGCCACGCTGCTGTGTAAGTCTGCTGCTCTGGTTTGTTTTTTCGTACAGGATTGATTTACGTGAAAAATGTCGAACGAAGGGTTCACCTTAAAAGTAGTTACAAAGGATGGTACCTTTGAGTTGTTATTGGACGAGGAGACATTCACAAATATGAATAATGGTAAGTGTTATTTTATTTCTCACACTGCTGTATTCCACTAGGGTTTTACAATTTTCCACTCGGGTTTTACAATTAATGTGTGAATGCACACGTGAATACAGGGCAAATTTTAACGTATGTAATTATTCACTGCTGAATTCGAATGTATTAAATTCACAAACACTGCTTTCACAACCCCCAATTTTGTGTTCTGCTTCCCTTTCTTGATCATTAAATTTATCCCAGCTCTTGAAACAACTTTATTTCCCTCAATAATTAGAATTTATATTTTCTCGCATCTTATTTCGGCTTACATAGGCTCGGAAGCCAAAGGAAAGGGAGAGACTGAGAGCGGGCAGAGCTTTGATGGTGCACGACCTAAAGCTATCTTTTTGCCAAAATGTGTAACATCTGTTAACATGACACAAATTTAATGCATTTAAAAATGTCCTTTGGGCTGTTCAACCTGTTACCATTATTTTTAAATGCATACAAAGCTGTAATGTAACTTACCATTGTACTTTTATTCCAGATGAAGTATTCAAAGCACAGTACGTGAATGAACTATTTCAAATGGGTCTGCTGAAAAGAAATGTGCAGGAGGTGCCACAGGAAACCCCAACACCAGCAATATCAACATTATCAGGTACACCCCTAACAACACCTGGACCATCTTCACAAACCCAGTCACAAGGACCTAAAGTGTGGAGTGTTCTGGCCACTCGATGTCTGATTGCTGAAAGACTAGGAATGGAGGAGGAGTTTAAGAAGCCACAAAATAAGGGGAAATTGTGGACCAGGATTTCATTGAAATTAAATGAGAATGGCCACAATTACAACCCGATGGAGTGTGACGCAAAATGGAGAAACCTAATGGGAACATATCGTTCGAATCTGGACAAGTCAACAAAATCGGGATCTGGATGCGTGAAATGGGAGTGGTTCAATTTCATTCATGAAGTGTATGCTAAAGAAGTGAATGTTCAACCACCCTCTTCATATATAATTAATACCGGTAGCATACAAAAACATCCCCATTCAGCATCTCCACCAATTTCACCTCCCGATTCAGATGTCCCTTCATGTTCAACAGGAACTTCACCCTCATTCCCACCTGCTACTCCCTCTTCATCCTCAGCTGGATCTTCCCCCTCTTGTTCTAGAGGTACTTCTCCTTCCGTTTCTTCCTCACCCTCACTAAGAAAAAGGCAGCGGGTCACTGAACCACCTCTTTGGTTTGAGAGGTATTTGAAGAAGAAACGGGAGGAAGATGCTGTTAGAGAAGAGAGGGAAGAACAAAGATGGAAAGAAACGAAAGAACTGGAAGAAAAAAAGGCAGAGTCGATGAACTCCTTATTGGAATTGCATTTGTTAGTTTGATACAGTGGTGTTTCACATACGAGTTGGCCAATCATGCAGGTTTCTGCACCCCGGCGGCCACAGCTCTAAATCCCGGGCAAAATATGTACACAAATAAAGCCACTAATGATGTAATGATTCAGGTTCTCACAATTGCAGTTAAAATTACAATGAAAATAACTACGTACCTTATCACAATAGATGTTGGGAATGTCCTCTTGCATTCACACAACACAGGCACTTATATAGGTAATTTTCTTTCATGCACATGGGTTCAGCTTCCAAGATAGTTAATTTCTCTTGTAGTTATTTTCATTGCAATTTTAACTCTAATTGTGAGAACCTGAATCATTTCACCGTCAGCGACTTGAATTGCGTAGATATTTCATCCAATCACTCGGGAGTTAGAGCTGTGGCACCGAGATGCAGAAACCCATGTGATCTGCCAACTCGTACGTGAAACACACTTTGTGTTAGTGTAGTTTTATACAGGGAAGGGTTTTTATTTATTTTTGTTCTTATTGTGTAATTTGCTCATTTCAATTGCTTTTGTTAGATTAACATGTTAGTCTTGTTTTGTATAGCTTATTATATTTCATATTGCTGAATTATGTTGAGGAAAAAGGAAACATTAAAGAACATAATATAGGTATAAATGAAAAAAAAAAAAAGATTATGCTTAAAAAACTATTTATATTCAGATATGTAATGTTCCACTCGAGAAGCTACACATTAAGTATTTCTCACTTCCTGTTACTAGAGCTGTTTCTATAACATAATTAAATTTTAAGAATTTGCATCACCATTATCATATTACAGCCTATAGGTAATGTTTTTTTTCCATTTGATTTGATTTTTATGTTGACGTAGCAGTTATTAAGTAGGCCTACCAATATGGTTCTTTATGAGATTGTGTGGTCTCTGTCTTTCTCCGTCCGTGTATCTGTACGCATGATAACTCAACAGGATTGTCATGAAACTTGGCGTACGCATTTATAATGTCCATGGCAAGAAGCCTATTTATTTTGGGCCAGATCGGTTGACCGGTACCTGAGTAACGACTAATTAAAGGTCACATGCTGTTTAAATGGAAAATCATGACCATGAATTAAGATTAAGTATCAAACTTTAGACGTTTGTTCTTCTGCAAGCCCTGCTTAATGAGTCGATCTGGAGCTTAACTCAGCGATAGATTACAAAAATAACTTCAATAACTTATTTTCTGCATATCATATTTGCAATTATCACCGATTAAACAAAAGCATTCTGGCACTTTGTTACATTAGTTTACCTGATCTTATTTTTACTGTGCTTGTTTTGTATTATAATGTAACTCTCATTGTTTTATGTACATCTAAAATTTTACATTAGAATAAAATTTCAGATTTAATTTTCTCCTTTCTTTCTGTTTTGTACATAGAAGTAGTTTGTTTGATAGCTTTTATCCTTACAAGATCATTTACAATTGTAACCCTTAATTTAGTTTCAGATTTTGACACCTGTATAATATGTGTATCATGTCAGATAGACAATTTCTTAATCAAATATTGATTTATTCTAGGAAAAAGTTTTACATGGTCAAGTTCCTATTGAGCACATTCACAGTACAACAAAGTTCGATATGATAAACTCTCATTAAGCGATATTTTCTTTGGTCCCAGCAAATTTTGTATCTTAATAACATTACATTTCCTCCATTATAGCAATTCAGATATTTCATAAGCATCCTTTTAAAAGTATTTTTTAGTGGAATTGTTATTCTGAACAGGTAGATTAGCCCTGCAGAAGGTAACAGGTAGCAGACTGGTATTCTTCCCAGTCTTATATAAATATAACATCTTTTTCCTCCAGACATCATTTGTCAATAGAAGGTGGAGAACAAGATCACTGACCCAGGGTAAAATTAACATGGCATGCTATGTTCGCAAAAACATAAGACTATCTAGTTCAGCACTTTGAGAATGTGCAATTAAATTCCAATGCCAAGCAAATGGTTTCAGTTTTGACTAAGTACAGTATTGCAATGGCATTTGCTCAACAAAAATCAGTAAATCTCAAAACATAATTAGCGGCAAACAAATAGCAATTTTTTAAAAATTAAATAAACACAATGCAGTACAATTTACTTCAGCATTACTGTGAAAGTGTGTTCCAGTTGATATTTCCCAATTAAAAATTCTACTGTTACATAAGTACTGTACATTGTTTTTTTTAGTTTTTTACATGCAAGGTTCTTAAGATGCTCCTCGGTATAACCCTCATACAGACAATATGATTTCTTAGGATCCACAAATATAATTATGAAGAGGTTTCACTGTACAAACTTAGTTACATTACAAATTCTAAATTGTAACGAGTATGAAATACAGAGTGAATGATGCAGACTTACAAAAACATCCTATTAAAAATTGTTACAGATACAAAATTAACTGAACAATAAATTAACATAAAGTGAGTGAAAACTGTCAAGTACAAAATTAACTTAAATTAACATTGTGATTATATAATATGTATAATGGCAAATTGTCATAATTTCAGTTACCATATAAGTTATCCTATTGGCCTGAAATTTTACCCTATTGGAAGCTATATATGCACATTTAAATTACATTAGGCCCACATATTCTGTAACAAAGTGAGTATATACAACATTGCAGCTACAGGCTTACATAATTATCACTATTCAACACCACTGACATAAAATCATTTTGAACCCTAGATAAGTAGGGATCTTATTTTAATGAATAAAAATGTTGAATGTTAAGCTAATTTCAATGCTATTTGACATACAGGAAGACCCAATGAACCATGAATCGGATGCATGGTATTTTTCCACAGTGGCATTGATGCAACCATACAACTATTTTCTTAGCTATGTTCAAAGACTTTGCTTACCAATATTCAGAAATAGGCCACAGGGGTGTGTGGGTTTGTCTTGTACATCATATGTTTTTTAATTTATTTCAGAAATAAAAGTACCTGCATCGTATGTTAGGTTTTTTAGACTAATAACTACCTGTGGCATGAAATTTATAATACAGATTATGGATTGTTGCACCGGCCTGGAACCTTATTTGCACTTGATGAGCTGACTGCATTTACACATATGAATCATGTATAAATACACGCTGCACAGTATTAAACATATACTGATCCATAAATTTCACTAAATACAGGACACAATAATAAATTACTCGTAATATCAAAGCAAAGGCAGTGTGAACTTGTAACAGCTGAACGGTCAACGCAATACTACAGAATAGAACAAAGTGAGCATGACCTTGCCTTCAGAAGCAGGAAACACGTGTCCACATGCCCAGTGGATAAACACCGCATTGCTGCTTCACAGTTTATTGGGTCACTCTGTATAACCACATAGGTTACGGCTCATGTAGTTCAAAATAATGCATGCCCTCCTAATATCACACAAGTAAAATCCATCATGTCACTGCGATTTGAATCCAGGACTTTCGGCTATCTGTGCTGCTGCTCTACCAACTGAGCTAAGCCAGAGTTCAACAGGGACAATAATCTGTAGTTCATGAATGCATATATATCCAAAGTAAAATCCAATCATGGTCAAACTCCCTTGTTCAATCAAAATAATAGCAATTTTTGGCACCTACTTCTAGGAAAAATCTAAATACATGATCACATCTCAGTAACAACCATGCTGTATTGTTAAAAGCATAAAAAATAAAAACTCTGAACACATATTTACACAATCTGACAGACAACCTTTTATATGATATTTCTACTGACATTGAATTAATTGCTCTCAAGAAATGAAGTTTAGTATACAATGTTTAAAAATAATGACCCTTTGTGTATATCAAATTAAGACTTTCAAAACACCTTTGTAAAGCGTATTTAAATAATTACCCCCCCCCCAGAGAAATTTAGTATTTACTAGGCTATATAGAAGCCTGTCTATCATCAACGATGACATGATTTGTTCATTTGGGGATTGTACGACACTCTGCATGCTGGATGTGTATTTTTTTCTAACATGTATAACTACTGTAGAAAATCTTCTCAGGTTTGCAGCCAGGTGAGAAGTTTGTTGTGGTCCAACGTTTCCGAGGCTGACGCTGCCTCCATCCTCAGGGAATCTGAAGTGTCGAGTTTTAACATGTCAGGAACATATATACCAACCCGTGTTGGGCGGAGTCGACCAATCAGGGAGCAGACACTTCAGATTACCTGAGGATGGAGGCAGCGTCAGCCTCGGAAACGGACCACAACAAACTTCTCACCAGGCTACAAACCCGAGAAGATTTTCTACATAAGATTCGCAAGGAAAGCCTTAAATCTTACATGTAAAACTACTGTATTAGAGGTTGTAATGTTCTTTAAACCCTATAGAATTTATCTGTAAACAGTTTATTCCTAAAAATATGCAAATGAAAGAAAAATTGTGAAGCAATGAAAACTTATACCCTAAAATCTTAAATTTAGACTGGGTGCAAGAATCTGCAAGTGGTTTTAACATTTGTGGGAACGATGTGCAGAATCATTCTTATCGTGAAACAGTGTAGGAAATATTATATTAATGGGGCTTGCCACTAAACTAGACTGTATGTTAAACTTCAGAAAATTCTATTTCACATAGGCCCTACTTGTAAGTAAAAATTAACTAAATTAGGACATACATTTTGATGGGTTCCTCATCATCATCAGCTGATCTCTACTAACAAGTTTGCTTTTCTATCCACAAGATGTCTTCCAGGTTGTATGAAAATTGTCAGTAGAGATCAGCTGATGATGATGGGGAACTTACCTAATTTGGTAAGTTTTTACTTTACTTGTGAAGTAAAATGTTCTCAAGTTTAGTATTGACTCAACAATGTTTTCCAGATTAATTTAATCAAATTTAAGTAAACTCTACTAACATGACACAAACCACATGCAACATGTTACTAAACTAATATCGTGTTTGTTAAGTTAGCATGTAAAACTGTAAAAAAAATTAGAAGAACGATCATAGCCAGCCAAGAAGAGTATTGGGAGACAATCTACTGGCTGCATGACCTGTGTGACAACATTAGGCAGACTGTATGCAGAGTGTCGTAGTAGATCCGGTCTTTTAAATCTGGCTACAGTATCCCGTTTTGTTTGGGCTGTCATGTCTCCATTTCCATGCTGCTGCATTCGGAAGAAAGGAATGTCTTCCTCAATGTCAGGGGAATAATCTGATTGTTGAATACATAGATTGTGCAACACACATGCAGCCACAATGATTATGGGGACAAATTCCCGATTTCTAATATATAAATGTTTCAACCTCCGGAAACGGCCGACCAACTGCCCAAATGCCTGCTCAATTACCACACGCTTTGAGCTGAGCTTTCTGTTGTAGTTTTTCTGCCACCTGGTAAGGTGACCATTGTCTCTGTAAGGAGTTAGCAGAGTCTTTGATAATGGATAAGCACAGTCTCCAAGAATGTGGCAATCGTTGGGGATAAAACCTGGAATATCTAGCTTTGCAGCTAGTTCACTGTTTCTAAAAACCCTAGCATCATTGCTTGATCCAGGCCACCCAGCAAAGACATCAATGAAAAGAAGATTGTGATCACAGACTGTCTGCAACACAACAGATGTGAAGCACTTTCTATTGTAGAGTGCTCTTTTTTCCCCCTTTGAGGCAGAAACGACACATGCATTCCATCAATGCACCCAATGACATTTGGGAAACTATTAGGCCCACGGAGAGCATTGAAGCCTTGGAGCACTTTATCTGCCTCTATTCCTTGTGGCCACTTTATAAAGCTATCGCACTTCTGTGCAAGACTTCTGCAGATACCATCTAATGCTCTGTGTGCATGCCCCTGGCCAATGCCAAACCTATCCGCAACCTCACGGAATGATTCCTGGTTGGCCAACAGCCACAGGGACACAAGGAGGGTTTTAGCAGGTGGCAAGCTACCCTTCACATTTGTGCCTTTTTCTGGCACTATACCCAGTTCCAAGACATGCTGAAATGAAAAAAATTAATTATAACCTTTTGAAATGTGAGCTCAAATCTATTATTTGATTAATTATATTACGGGATTTTATTTTTGCATAAAACAGACAATCCATTTGTAAGCAAGAAGATGTCACTCAAAATTGGCAACATCTTAAAACATGCTCTGCTATTTAGCAGAAGGCTAATAACAATTGTTCAAAAACCTGAGCAATAGATTAAGTAAATAAGCATAAGTATATTTAAGCAGGACTCAGTTCACACCTTAAACCCTGTTCTGTTAAAAATCTTCGAGTCAGATTAAATGTTTTATTATTTTATGATTATGATACATAAGCCAAATATTCTGAAAATGTCCATCTTATAGTTCTCAGTTAAAGAGCATATTAACATTTTTGTTAAATTCATCATTTCAAACTATTCTCAGTAAAAGTTATCTTTTTTTAACTTTTAGATTACCCTATTTCTGGTAATTTTTATAGATCTAGGCCTACATTTTTCATATATGATTTAAATATTATTTTATACAAAGTAAAGGATCTTGTAGTTATGTTACTTAGCTGCCCTAAGCCTAAAAATAACAACTGTGAAATGAAAAATAATTTTATGGGGGCTAAACTACATTCTAAACTGGAAAATAATGTTAGGTGGGTTTTGTTGGGAAAACAGTAGAATCGGGCATGCCCGAGTTTTCACTCCCACTCCTATAATTGTGAAATATGATTTTTGTTGCAAGGGTATTTTTTTTTTATAAAATATTATTTTGTTGTTTATAGTTGTGACAAATTATGTATGGTGCAAGGGTCTTTTATTATTCAGTGGAAGGAAAACTCGGGCGCGCCCGATTCTACCGTTTGGCCATAATTTTTATCAGTATATCATTATATATACATTCTTATAGTGACTTCCGCATATTTTGATTATACTACTTTTGAACTGACATGAATGCTACAAATAAAATATTCCAAATATGGATAATAAACATCTGTTAGTCAATGAAGGAAATAATGTCTACCTGAGCAGTGGATCTGGTTAGACGAAAATGACTTTTGAAGTTTTAAAGTTTGAATACACAAACGATGACTGGCTTTCACATAATTTTCATTAAGAAAAGTTTCAAATAATAATCCTTACTATGAACTGTTTTAAATCCTGTAGGTGGGAGGACAATATTAGGATAGATTTAAGGGAAGTAGGATTTGCGAGGGATGGTTAGATGGAGTTAGCACAGAATAGGCTTGAATGGCGGGCTCAGGTAAGCGCGGCAATGAACCTTCGGGTTCCAAAAAATATACAATATTCCTTTAGCTTGCTGAGGAATTGTCTATTGCCAAGTTACCAAGTCTCATTATGTTCCTCGAAAGTGATTCTAAAAAGTAAGATTAGGAATATCCTTTTTATAATGTTTGTTATTTTGTTCTTCCTGATGTTTTCAGTCAAATATTAAATTCACTGTAGTGTTGTATTTTGTATTAATGTGTTTGTTTGTATACTTTAGTCATGATGCTCATGACATCAAAGTAAATTTTTAGCATCTGACACATTACGACCATGAGTAGCATTTAACTGGAAAAATGTAATTGTACTGTTTGAGGTTAACTTCTTGAATCTGTCGGGATGACAGGCCAGCATAATAACTTTCTTTCGGATGTACACGACAAGTCCACGTGCATTAGCGGTTAAGAGAGTGGCAAATTATGCAAGTAGAATTGTGTTTCAGGGTGTTGCAATTTTACTTCTGGTCTGTATGCAAAATTTATAACATGGTTAAATAAACAAAGTTAAATAAAATCTAAATGGCCTTTTTTTACGTATTATACGTTTATTACGTTAATTGCGCAATTTTACGTATACATAGGGTAACACTTTATGAAGAAAATATTTTCTTAGGCGTCCGGCTTCAGCAGTTAAATGGGAACTCTAATAAATATCCTATGATATTGGTAAGAAGAATGTAGTCATTTGGCATTAAAAAGAAATCAAGAAGTTTATAATGGGCCTAGTACAGCTAAGAGTAAATCTGACCCTGCTGGACAGCCTGTATAAAGTGTTGCTAACTTTCCGATATAAGAACATCATTTTATGTACTTGACCGCGTTCAGGGAGAAAACACAAACACAAACACAAACATCTCTGACAAAAAAGTGTTGTGGCCCAGTTACAAGAGCTCTGTAGTGCCATTGTTAGAATAAAAATAAAAACTGGCAAAGAACCTTTTAGCTTCCATACAGCAGAGATATCCCAGACACAAGTGCATAGGGACGCCACATTTACTTTGTCCAACCGGACGCGATACGAAAGCTCTTTCTGTAAACATTTCGCATGCAAAGCAGTCAACCTCAACTTTGATGTCCCCTTTTTTTGTTATTCCTGACGACAGGAACTCGTATTGTCTAGCTATCAAAACTGTCATCACATCTCAGTACTTCCTGTATAGCCTACGCCGTCACTTTCCATGTAGGCTACAGTGTAATAAGGCATGCATGAGATCACAACAATAATATAAACAATTATCAAGTATTAATTATATTATTTAGATTATCATATCTTTTTCTATGCGAAAACTGCTATCAATACTTATTCATTGGACATCAATTGAATTTTTTCGCTATTTCGGAATTATTTCTAAACTGTTGTGTTTTAACAAATATTTTGACTAAACAATTTAATTAATACTTTAATGAACTTTCCTTTGGATATAGGCTACAATCCGAATCACAAAAATTAGACTAAATTAGTTTAGTTACGGAGTGCACTCAGCCTCGTGATTCAAATTGAGGAGCTACTTGATAGAGAAGTAGTGGCTCCGGTCATGGAAACCACCATTAACGGTCGTGGGTGTCGGCATGCTGACCACATGCCTCCAATCCTGCCATCTGCTTATGGTAGATGATGCAGCGGTCGGGTGGTAGCCCTTGTCCCTTCAGGGATGAAGTGCCACGGAGTTTTTTTAATATAGTGTTAAGAAAGATAATTACAACTTTCTTTAATTCCATGAGAGAAATAAATTAAAAATAGAAATATATATGATATTCCATGCATTAGATAGATTACATGGTTCAGTTAAATTCCAACAGTCGAAATAACGCTAAAGACTGTCTCATACGTAAATAACTATAATTTTGATGTAGTCAGAACTGTTTTCAAAACCGAACATGTCCATCATTTTTTATTTTTTATTTATTTTATTTTATTTCTGCCTATTGTTAATCAAATTAAATACAAATACAAATACAAATACAAAAATACACAAATAAACAAAAAACATTTACAAATTTCAAAATTAAAGTACAATACTTTTTAAGAAAAGAAAATGAAAGAAAAGAACGAAATATTTATTTAGAAATACACCCGAATGAGCAAACTGCTCGAGCTCGGGTGTAGATTCAGAACATCAGAGTGGAGAAAGAGGAGAAACAAAAAACAAAGTGAGAAAGAATGACACACTTATAAAAAAAGGTGAAAAATGTTAAACAGAGCTAGAAAAAGAAAAAAATACTTTTTTATTATTTACTGTGGGATTATTTGACTTAACGCTTTCAAAACCACACAAATAACTGTAAGCAGTCTCTTCTTTAATTCAGCAAAAAAAAATGTCGATTACAGGATATATTAGCTCCTCCTGGCAAATTTAATCTGCTGGCCATGTATACAAGTCTAGGAATTAACAATATAATTTAATAGAGACATTGCTTCGGTACTGGAAATTTAAAATATTGCAAAGCTATGAACTTAAAATACAAACAGGATTTCCAGTGAAATTATTGTAACATCAGTTTGTTTCCTACGTCAATATCGATAATTATGCATGTTAAAGGAATTTTTTACAATTATAGTTTTAAAAATACATGTATTATGATTCAATGAAAACACAAGAGAAATCACTTTAACTACTGATACTTGTCAACAGTCTGCAAATCTATCATGGATATAGCTATCCAGGAAGGCCATTTATAAGATTTTCTGTTAAAATCTCATTATTTTATAATTCCGATTGTTATTTAATTTAATTTCATATACAGACCTCTTAATTTATATTATTTCAGCGGCCACGGTGGTGCAGAGTGACCATGCGCAAGGCTTGTAAACCATATAGTACAGTTTGATGATCTTGGACCACGCCTACCTTGAAGGCCTTCAGTACTTTTGTCCCTAACCGTACACATAAATATCTACGATAATGAATAAACTTTCGCGTTCGCAACTTCAAGGGACTTTATCACAATAATAGTTTGTTATTAGAATGTATCATACTAGGAGGTGCCCACGATAATTCATTTAAAAATTAAGAGTACAATAATTATTAAAGCATTATATTTATTAACACTTGCACGCGAATCATTCATAAACTAAGCCATTAATAATATTAATGAAACAGCTAAAATTCAGGCTTCAGAGTACATTCTCCGATTAGAAAGCGCCCCCTGGGAAAACGATCTCAGATTCGATTATCCAGTTCCAAAGGAACCTGTGAACACATTTCTCAACTGTTTATTGACATGAATATGATGTGAATTTTATTTGATCAATTCAGTGTAATTTTCAGAAATTATATAATGTTTCAAGGGAAGGAATGGTTTGTTTGGATTATTATTATCAGCGATATTTCAAGAGCTAAACCATCATATTTTACTGCTGGTGCCCCCGGCTTCGCCCGCCATTATTCATTGACTCCAGGATTTTTAAGAAATTTACACTGGCAGTTTATTAAAAATGTTTGTGGTTCAGAGCTATGAAAATTGTAAGTAAAAATATAATTAGAATATTTGTTCATTGTGTTCATTTCACTTAGGCCTTATATAATAAAGAGACGGTTTTCCTAATTTTTTAGTCGTCATGAAAGTTTACACTGCGAGAGGCGAACATTGCCGAGTATAGCCTACCCGATGTCTCACGAAGCGGGCGAGCGAGCAAGCACGCTATTTAGGGCCGTTGAATTGTATAAGAGTATATTTTATTGCCAAGAAGACTCCAACCAGCAAAGCTCACAGATAGGGGCAGTGTACAAAAAGTCAAGGGGGCTGGATAATTAGTGTAACTTTCTAAATTTTCTTTCCAAAGTAACTTCAATTTGTTCTTAAAGATTTAATCTTTCATTGCATCATAAACAGTGAACAGATAACACAGAACACTGTTGTGAATTAGTGTATAGATAAAGACAGCAGTAGTGTACTTTGGAAGGAGTTTAGGTTTGTCATGTACCAACTTTTCCTTGGAGTTAAATATGTTAGTCTTTTCTTAATTCTATAACGTGTTAGTTCTAAAATTAGTTCCTAGATTCTGTCTTTCTTTCTTGGTCGTAGTTTTACCTCTCCCTTTTAGGATTTAAGCGACCCAAGCCGCCCGGGCCTTACAGGGCCGCGACCTTTCGGGAGGGGGATTATCTTTGGATCACATACATACTTTTTGACCAGACGAGGACATGGAGGGCCTCCCCTGATGAGTGATCAGCCCAACGCGGGGCCACCTCCAAGACAACACGAACACATAGGACGATACACACCATTCACACACACAATCACTCAGAACAAGGCGAGGATGAGGATGAAGATGATAATGACGGCCAGATGATATCCGGGGACCACAAGGGCCTAAAGTTACCTGACATTTGTCTTACAGGTGAGGGAAAACCCCGGAAAAAACCTCACCTAGGTAACTTGTCCCGACCAGGAATCGAACCCGGGCCCGCTGCGTGAGAGGATTGAACGCATCCCCTGAGCCACAGCGGTTAGTTCCTAGATAAATGTCATATATATTAAAATTCCTTCTCCCAATGAATTCTTCTAATTTAAAAATACTCAGAATTTGGATAAATAATTCCTGACCCTTGAGCAGGCTCTCACTACAACTGTCAACTTGTTATAATCTCTCTGAGTGCTGACGAGTTTCCAAACTCTAGTGTGACGATGTTCAGTCGGTCAAATAAAAAACGTCGGGACTCGTATGCAGTTAAATTAAAGTTTTAACGCATTAGTTCACAAGTTTCCTATAAAAAACATAAAATACAGGTCATTTTCGGAACATATGAGGCCATGCGACAGGAGGGAAAAAATGAAGAACGAGGGAAAAATGAAAAACGCTGAAATCGCAATACACGATATTCAACTTAATGTATTGCCATAATTCATTTTGCTTTGTATCATCGGACCACATGCAAATGAGAGAAAGTGTAGTTAGGGCTGTAATTTAACTGCATTTTTCGGCCTCTGAAGCAGCGGGTGGGTACTTCACTGGTATAATGCGACCGGAAGTTTTCATAGGATCTGATTGGTTGCAGAAGTTGAACGTAAGTTATTGATTTTGCACTACAAGTACCGGTATTATAAAATAAAATCTTTAAAAAATTCTCCTTGAATAATCATATTCCTAGCGAATTTATTGATTATCAATATTATAAGAACTTCCATGCAAGAATATGGCGGATGTGAGACATATAGCCACAGCCTTCTATACACGTTTGTTTTGGAACAAAACTGACTAAATAATCAAGAAAATACATGGATAGACAAGAGGCAGTTGTGAATCTAACCTTAAGCCTTCCTGTACATGCGCATATGCTCGTTCGTGATACTTAATCAAATACCGCCCGACGTTTTTTATTTGACCGACTGTTCATTTTATAAGTTTAACGTGGATATAAATATTAGGGTAAGCACAATGTTATCTCTTGATACCATTTCTTTATTAGACGTGCAAAATAACACATTTGCTATAAACTCCTATAGAAAAGGTAGAGTGGCATTAAGAAAGATTATGCATCTTGTTTGAAAGCCACTTTACAAGGAAGTGAAGATAACGAGGATTTAAAATGTACTTTCAGGCCAGTCACATGGAAAAGCAAACATAAAAAGGACATGAGTAACGTGCGAACTGGAGCAGGTGACATCCATCACTCGCTGATCCAATGTACCTCCTCTACCAGTACCATACATAGCTACTAAGTTTGAGTAACTGGAATATTTCGTTTGACGGGAATTCCATGTGGACGAACTCATCTCCCTGAGTTATAATAATAATAAAAAAAAAATAATAATAATAATAATAATTTTCATAAACGACTCTGTCTGTAATCGGCAAAACACTAGAAAGAAAAAGTATGAAAACAGATTTGTGGAATATATTTATCTCCTCAGGATTTCACACGGAAATTGCGACTGCCAGTTTACAGGAAGAAATTTTCACTTCATAGATTTTCTCGAACAGTTCTTTTTATTTGTTCATTGCTTACGTGGAAATCAAACAAAACTCCATAAAAATAGTTGAAGCAAACCATCATTTGTACAAAACGCGGCTCGCATACGACTACCCATGAGGCCGAGACAAGTGAACAGCTTTCACACTATGTGGCCTCAAAACTACATCGAGGGTAAAGTGAGGTAGTTAAGTTATGCAACGGGCATATAATGGCATACTTTAAGACACGACTATGTTTATGAAACGAGCATAGCTAATGTCTTAATTAAGATTATAGCCAAATTGTAGTTATGCACGTTAATGCTTAAGCAAGTCTATACCTGATTATCTTTAAAGTAAACGACATGATTTTAAGTAGAAGCATAATCAACTTGAATGTAGAGAGTTCTACTCTAAATTATCTGACCTGGTGAATACATAAAATAGACTACACTTCTTTGTTTAAGTTACTATATAAACAGTGTTGAAGTGAGAATATTTTTATACAGGAATCTATAAATTTTTATTCAGGTATTTATTTATTTTATTTTATTTTATGACACCACATATTATGCTCGCATATAAAATGCATTACAATAACAATCAATGCAACTAAATTTGGTAACGTACGCATTGAATCTACGGTAACCGCGCAGGCAAGGCAACTGTCGCGAAAAGAACAGAAGATCACTACCCGAATAATTATTCTTCATTAAAAAGTGTTGCCAACATTTATGGCGATTTCATATGCATTCTCTTCCGTTCCGGCCCAACTTCATCACTGACTATAAACGTGACTGTGAGATAACGTTCCAGGTCTGAATTGTGAATTGAGCTGCGTGCTAATGAAAACTTCAAACTCATTTAAAACTGTGAGCTCATTGTTCCATTCTCCCTATTGTATGCAGGCCATAATCGTAATCATACTTTTCCGTGACCACAAGTGTCAGTTTAATTTATAAGCCTGCATTGTAGTCGGTATAGATAGCAATATAAAAACTCCATTTGAAGTTCATTACAAGAAGTTTAATAGAACACGTTAAAGGACTCCAAGCCCTGAAACGTCCGAGTAATGTCTTAATTTCCTCTAGCGCTTCGTCGAGGCGATGGGCTGTTTGTCTGTCTTGCATATAAAAATAAGAGTAACTAAATTAATTGTGTGTAAAGAAACCCCTTATTTCATCGGTTCATGGGTATTCAGGTGAACACAATGACAGGCTTTCCATATGCCGCATTTCCGTTTCACCGAACTCGACTCTCACCGGGATAAATTAGCCACCCTGTCCTCTGCAGGCTAACCTCCGTACATTCAAGAGTTCTCAGGTGTAGAAACTGCAATTCCCTATGAATAGAAACTTCACTCAATGTAAGCAGAGACAAGTAATATAGCGTGGGCTACTGTATACCCCCCATTCCCCCCCCCTCCCGTGGGATTTTCCGACTCACATATTTTTTTTGTTGGTATTGCCATCTAGTTTCAGTTTTTAGTTGTTTGCCCCTTATCAATTACAGTATTTACCCGGAAACCAAGGAAAACTACGGAAATCCGGAGAAAACTAGTTTGTTTTAATTTTTCTTTGTTCTTTGCTCCTAATATGCCCAGGGAATTTCTAAATCACATATTTTTTGTTGGTATTGCCATCTAGATTAAGTTTTTAGTTGTTTGCCCCTTATCAATTACAGCATATCCCCGGAAAACAATGGAAATCCGGAGAAATGACTTTGTTTTAATTTGTCTTTCTTCTTTCCTTCCAATATGGCCAGGGAATTTTTGACTCAAGTATTTTTTGTTGGTATTGCCATCTAATTTAAGGTTTCAGTTGTTTGCCTCTTACCAATTACAACATATCCCCGGAAAACCCGGAATACCACGTATATACGGAGAAAATGGCAATGTTCTATTTTTTTAATCTTTGTTATTTGCTTCTAATATTCAAAGGGAATTTCTGATTCATATGTTTTTTGTTGGTATTGCCATCTAGATTAAGGTCTCAGTTGTTTGCCCATTATCAATTACAGCATATCCCCGGAAAACTCCGAAAACCACGGAAATCCGGAGAAAATTACTTTGTTTTAATTTTTTAAATCTTAGTTCTTTGCTCCTAGTATTCAAAGGGAATTGGTGACTCATATGTTTTTATATTGTTATTGCCATCTAGATTAAGGTTTCAGTTGTTTGCCCCTTATCAATTACAGCATATCCCCGGAAAACTCCGAAAACCACGAAAATCCGCAGAAAATGAGTTCGTTTTAATTTATTAAAAATCTTTGTTCTTTGGTCATAATATTCCCAGGGAATTTCTGACTTACATATTTTTTGTTGGCATTGTCATCTAGATTAAGGTTTCAATGTTTGCCCGTTATCAATTACAACATATCCCCGTAAAACCCGGAAAACCACGGAAATCCACGGAATTTCTAGAACTGGGAACTTGTGATCTACAGTCACTGAAACCGTTATTGCGAAGTAATTCTGCTTCAGGTGTGTCCTCTGCAGGTTCAAAAGGGTGAGTATGTGGACTACGAGATATCTGCCATAATTGTGATGGTCACATGCAAAAAAGAATGGGAATCATATCTTCTAAACATGCCAAGTATAAGTCAAAGTTGTTTTCTTTAGTTGCTGAAATCTCAAAATCAAAGACATTTTGTCGATATTACCAATCCAAAATTCTGCTGTTTTAACCAATGTCCCTTCTATAACTTCAGTCAAGAAAGTTTGATAGTGACTGTGGAAGGTTTGGCAAGATAAATTATCATTTACAGATGTCAAATTAGAATATGAAGGGTGTGCTGCCAGGTTTTCAGTCGCTTTCATCCCTTCAGCAACAGGATTTTTTTCCAGTATTATTTGTCATGCTGTAATTGGTAAGGGGAAAACAACTGAAACCTTAAACTATATGGCAATAGGAACAAAAGGTATGTGATTCAGAAATTCCCTGGGATTATTATTATAAAAGAACAAAGATTTTTAGGAAATTAAAAAAAAATAATTTTCTCCTGATTTTCGGAGATTTCCGGAAATAAGCTGTAATTGATAAGGGGAAAACAACTGAAACCTTAATCTAGATGACATTACCAACACAAAAGCATATGAGTCACAAATTCCCTTTGAATATTAGGAGCAAAGAACTAAGATTTAAAATAATTAAAACAAAGTAATTTTCTCCGGATTTCCGTGGTTTTCAGGGTTTACGTGTTTTGCTGCAATTGATAACGGGCAAACAACTGAAACCTTAAACTAGATGACAATACCAAAAAAAAACACATGAGTCATAAATTCCCTGGGAATATTAGGAGCAAAGAACAAAGATTTTATAGAATTTTTAAAAAGCCAATTTCTCCGGATTTCTGTGGTTTTCGGAGTTTTTTGGATATATACTATAATTCATAAGGGGCAAACAACTGAAACCTTAATTTAGATGGTAATGCCAACAAAAAAACACATGATTCAGAAATTCTCTGCGAATATTAGAGCAAAGAACAAAGTTTTAAAAATAAAACATAGTCATTTTCTCCGTATATACGTGGTTTTCCGGGGATATGCTGTAATTGGTAAGGGGAAAACAACTGAAATTTTAATCTACATGGCAATACAAACACAAAAACATATGATTCACCAATTCCCTTTGAATACCAGGAGCAAAGAACAAAGATTTTCAAAAATTTAAACGAAATTAATTTTTCTGGATTTCCGTATTGTTCGGTGTTTTCCGGGGATATGCTGTAATTGTTAAGGGGCAAACAACTGAAATTTTAATCTACATGGTAATGCCAACAAAAAAACATATGAGTCAGTAATTCCCTTTGAATATTAGGAGCAAAGAACAAAGATTAAAAAAATAAAACACAGTTATTTTCTCCGTATATACATGGTTTTCCGGGGATATGTTGTAATTTGTAAGGGGCAAACAACTGAAACCTTAAACTAGATGGCAATACGAACAAAAATGTGTGAGTCAGAAATTCCCTGGGAATATTAGGGGCAAAGAACAATAAAAAATTAAAACAAACTCATTTTCTCCGGATTTTCGTAGTTTTCCGGGGTTTCCGGGTAAATGCTGTAATTGATAAGGGGCAAACAAGTAAAATCTTAAACTAGACGACAATACCAACAAGAAAATGTGTGTGTCAGAAAATCCCACGGGGGGGGGGAGGGTTTGCTATTGGTAGCCCATGGTCTATAATGTAGGCTTCCTTGTTGTCAGTTCTCGCTTCTGCTTCACTATTGCACCAGTCGCTCTGCTTATTTCAGTAGAGTGTACAAAACACAGTGCTCTCTCTTATTCCTTTTTTCTTACATTTTGACCTGAATTCTGAACATTATTACTGCAATAAAGCTTTACCAGTTGGGTTGACTCCCATTTCAGTTTTACGGCAAGATGCTATTATGCTTCGAAAAGCTCACCAACAAATAAGTCACTACCGTCTAAATACTGTACTTCTAATGAGTTGTTCCGGAGAGGAATAATAGCGAGATGAGCGGATAACCGTGGATTCTTAACCGGGCAAAATTTTCGATGTCTAAGCATGTTTATAGTCATCAAGTAACCGGGCATCCTAACAGAGTTCGGTATAATCGGCCAATAGTCTAAATTCTTCTTTCGTCAACAAGTAAAATAAAACTGTGCAAGGTTAGAGTAATGAACCTGACCATTTTCTGAGATTCATCAGAATCAAAACTCATATGTTATGAAATTGAATTATTGTATGGAGAATTCACGTTGGCACTCTTAAACCTATATTTTAACAATATTAAAGGAATATTTTTAAAAACATTTTGAATGCTCTGAGTTAAAATAAGCTTCAAAGCTGTTAATAAAAAAACATTATTTAGTTCTACTATAATTTATAACAAAACAGTAAGTATTTTCTGTTCTCTGTTTCTGCTTTTGTGTTTTATTGCAGCCTTCTAACAAGAATAAATCATTGAATGTTGCTGTATTGTCCGTCCATTCTAAGGTGCCTTTCAAGTATTACGTAAGTATATTTTTTGTCATTTTATACCCCCTCCTCCGGAAGAAAAATAAGCAAATGTTGAACTCCCTCTCGCTTTCATAACATTTTATGAAATTTTATACGTCAATACTGTTTGACAGAGAAAAATCAATTACGAATAAATTACATTAATAATCCAACAAATTTATAAAAATTAGTATTTATATTTACTGCAGAACGCTGTTTCCCCATCGTGCTTTGCTTGCTTGTCGTCTAATGCTTATGTAAGAATTGTCGTTACCCCTCCCTCCCCCTTGTCGGATAAAATAAGCAGACCCTGGATCCCCCCTCCCCTGCCTACGTAATTCTTGTAACCTAATCTTATAGTAAACAAAAAACCTATACTCCTGTCTCACTCTTAGGTAATGCGTATAACGTGCTAGAGTGAGACAAATTCACTGATTTCTTTTACGTTCTTAGAGCGGACAGACTATAGGCATTTTACGCTGATGAAGGGTCAACCCACAGGTTGGAATAAAAGATGCCTGCTGGTCACGAAGATCACTTACTTGTAGTCTGGACCCACGGGATTCTGTTGCTATGATGTCGTGGTGAGATGCCGTGATGTTCCAGTCCTTGGATCGTTACCCGTTTATTATTATTGCCCGGCTTAATATACTCTTTCTCTCAGGGACAGCACGTTACAAGGATAGCAGTCGATTGAAAGCCTTTACAATTGGGAAAGAGCGATATTTATTAACAATTGCAAACTTCCACGCCCAATTACAGTATTATTACAATATCCAGAAATATTAATTTATTCTCTTAAAGCGATGGATTAAATCAATGCGCGGCTTCTTGGTGATCGCTAATATACTCAGACTCTACTGATATATTAAAATAATTACTCTCCCCTTGACTTTAACTTTAATTAATAACCCAGCGACCCTCGACTGGACTTATAAAAATTCCCGAGACTACTACCGGGATATGGCCTCCTGGCCTCCAAAAAAACTTTGCGGCCTAATCCTATGGAGCTCTCAGCTCTTCTCTCTGTACCGAATTTCATCACCTACCAAGAAGCCTCGTACTGACGTCAGATACACAAATTAGTCCCTTATTCTCATTGGTTATTACCTGTTAATATCATTCCGCTTTTGCGGAAGAATATTGGTTATTAGAACCACGCCAACACGGCTTCCTGATGGTTTCCAGTTCCTGGAACCTTAAACACCCTATTGTTCACCTAGTGTCGAAGTGGAGCTGGGTTCTCCCATTCAAACAATAAAATCGGCTGTTATCTGATATTCTTTTGTATAAGTTAAATTTTGAACACAATACAAATACACAGAATTGGCTCGAGTGATTGACAACCTGCCTTTGTCCACTCAGACTGTGTTATTATTACAGTTACTTGTACTTGCTTTATTCTAAAGTATTAATTCTCCCTTTTCTTGCAACAAATTTGCTTCTAGTTCTCAAACTTTTAATAATTATGGTTTATACTTATTTTTCCCAATGTTTAATTACTTCCTGTATAATATTAATTAAATGACATGTTTTAATTAATTACTGTAAAATGTTATGGAATATGGCTAAAGGCATATTCCGCCTCAAGGTATCGGACCAACATAACATTATACTACTCGAATTCTGTCTAGACTCATTCATAAGTGCTATAATCCTACATCGAGGAAGTTTATGCCTTTACGTAACTTCTGAAAGTGTTTGTAATGTATTCATTGAGGGGCAAGCTCCTGATGAAACCTATCCGGTAATCACCTGAAGCGTTCATCGTCAAATGTTCTTTGTTACAAAATTCGTAGAGGAAGGTGAGTAAATGGAATGTATGAAAACAAATCTGATGAGAACGCACGTATCATTCTCTACACTAAGCATGACAAGTATTTATTCTTTCTTCTTTTTAATTTCTGATTTAGAATAAGAGGCCGTATTTGCACAGATTGCGTCATCAGTCAAACACAAAAGTGTAGCCCCTGCTGTTCGCAAAGCAAGACTTCAATAGGAGAGCCTTTACGAATCAATTTTAAAATAAAATTTAAATCTTAATGGTGGGAGTTTAACTAAATCCATTGGGGCAGCTGTGAGATGGGCACACAACTTAATGATCTTTGGAACTTGTAAACAATACGGCATGACAGGTGAACATTTGGCCTACCGGTAAATGTTTGTTTTACTTTTAAATTATTTTTATGTACTAATAAGGTCACGGTAACAAAATAAGCAAAGGAATAGATTTACTTTCTATTACATCATTAATGTGCCAGGTGCTAATGACGGTGCAGATAGTTACTAGTTGACACCAGATTGCTGTCTGTCTGTTGTAGAAAGAAAAAAAAAGGAATCTCATTTCTTCCCCGAAAATGTAATTTGAAAATAATCAAACTCCTTCGCCTCGATTTGACCAACGAAATATATCTTTGACATTTTGTGGCAAATAGGCTACCACAGTAGAAAGTACGAGTAATTACTTTTAGTTGTTCATGAATTAGTCCTAGGTCCTTACATGAGTGAGGTAATAATGCTCTCGTTGATCTAAACTTTTATTAGAAATCAGTTCCGTTTTAGTCATTCCTTGAGGTTCACAAACTCACAACCAAATAAGTCTGAGTCACAGTTCGTTAGGAAGTGCACTTGTTCACTCACATAACTTGTTTGCAACTTGAGGTTTATCGTAGGCGACTTCTCTTTTCTCCTGGGCTGTGGGGCAATTATATGAGCCTAGTTTTGGTGCTTAATTTATCTTTTTCTCTTTGCCTTTCTACGCCCTTTAAACGCTTGGAAGTTTTAATATCCTGGCACTGTTTGGATTTATTTATGGACATTATAATTTAATATTTTAATCTGTTAGGTAAACATAAACAATAATATTCCCAGTTAATTTCTCCATTTTGTATTCAAGTTAAACAAAAGTAGAACTGCCCAAACAAGACTTAGGCCAATCTAAAAGCTTTTATACAACTTCTTGTTACTACACAAGTTTTGTATAATGTTTTCATTAGGAATGCTGAACCAAAATCCTTATCATGTCAAGAAAGCGCCACTTGACGGTAAAAATTAGCGTCAAATTCGATATAAAAAGGAAAAGAATTGTTAGAACGACTTCCAGCCAAGCTATTTACTTGTTAAAACTGTTAGCTGCAGCTCTTAAGCTACAAGAAAAGGGTAAAATATATGTTTTACTTTCTGACTTTGGTCAGGCTCACTTTTATGTGGAGCCATTTTCAAGGAAGTATACATTACTCCATTCTCTAAAAACTGTGAACGACTTCCTCCCTAGTGAACTAAAGAAACGTCTAGTCCAAGCGCTAGTGATGCCTCATTTCGATTACTGCGATATTCTGTTGACCAACTTAAACACCAGCCTTACTGACAGACTTCAGCGTGCTCATAACGCAAGGAAACGTAAAGATGTGAGGTTTAAGGGAAGGATGTAAAAACAATTGGCGAAATGACATAACTTAATAAGAATGCCACATCCCATCCTTGATCAATTAGGTCGACACATATTTCAGTCATGAACTATAAAATGTCTCCATGATGGTTCTGGGTAGACCAAACCTCTTCACAAGAAGCAAGTGAAGTTGCAGAGATCCTGATTTCCCCATTAAATACGTCCAGATTGAGCATGACTCAGAATTGATTTGAAAATAATTAAATTAGCTTATACATCAAGCAAAGACTATTGACAAAAATCTTGTAACATATTTCGCCTAATCAATAACATAGTTTGTGAATAACTAACATAGGCCATTACATTGTGGATAAACAGAGTACATTGAATTACTCTAGTATCAGCTTTCAAATAAAAATCATTCCAACAAAACAGATTTATATTCCCTGTCTAATAGAACATTTCAGTTAATTTACTTAAATTTTGCACTCCAACATTATAATTATTAATCATAAATCCAATAAAAATTATTCGTATTTTCTTAACATACGTTCTAAGTCTTGTAATTTATCCACAGCTCCCGAATCAGGCTTATTCCAGTTTGCATGCAATTACTGACAGCATTGGACGTATTACAGAAGTTTTAAACATGATACGAAACTGAATTTGGATTTGTCCCTTAGGCGATGCTCATTAATAATTCCCAGAACCACATCTGCTCCTCCTCTGTTTCAGGAAAGTAATTATCCGGTCGAATTGTCGCTCATTGTCTTCCAGGCAGAAGAGGGGGATGTCATGTCAACGTCAGATGGAGAAAAAATAGCCAACAAAGAATACTCCTCCAGCTTCAATCTTAAAAGGTATGCCAACGATAAAAGGAGCATTTTCTGGGAAAGAAACCACAAGTAATACGTGTCTACAATTTCATTTGATTATAATTTACGATAAGAAGAAATAAATTGGATTTAGGTTTCACTCTTCAGAGATTCTATAGAATGGTATTCTATGAAATGCATTAGTTCCTCATCTTCTCTAAATTGTTTTCAAGAAACAGTGTGATTTTATTATAAGAACTTGAATATCCAAGAAAACTCATTTCTTTGATTTAATAGATAAGATATTTAATTCAAGAAATTTGAATGCGCTTCTGATGCAAAATGTTTAAACTTCTTTATAATTCCTATTGGATTCTATTCGGGACAGAGTTCACTTGTGTTTTATTGTTCAATGCATTACTCTCGATCATTGACAACCAACCTGCTGAACTGTGCGCACGGCGAGGTGTAGGGGTATGAAGAAACGTTAAGCACTGGCTTATCTACCGGTGGATTTGTACCAGTAATCTATAGTTGAGTTTACTATTGAAATATTAATTATAGTATATTAGAGGAGTAAATCATAACTGTGATATACATAGTTTAATATTCCTCTTGTGCATTATATGAAATATTATTATAGACAAAACAACCCAACAAAAATCGATAACCTATAGTCATATACAAATAAATGGCAGCAGGAAAGGGTTATATCTCTATATATATATATAAAAGGCTTTGTCCTGACTGACTGACTGACATGAATCAACGCAGAGCCTAAACTATAACAGGTAGAGACTTGGGATTTTGACAGTACCTTCGTTTTATAATGTAAGTGCTCACTAAGAAAGGATTTATATTTTTTTAATATTTTAAATGCCAACAATTAAATGTTTTTGAGAATACTTAATCCCTTTTTACACAGAATTATCAAATCCAAATCACAGTTCTCATAACAACGGTATTGTTGGCAGTCTTCACATATGGCTTTGGAAATAAATGAAACGAGGCTTGACAAATCAGAGAACTATCAATATAATCCATGTTACAAATAAATATTACAGAATGAAATTCACGAAAACAATGCAGTCACATAACTTTCTCTACCCTGAACATAGAGAAAACAATACGAGGTATCGTAATATGTATATTATTATATCGCAGGTTGTTGGGGTGAGAAGTATGAAAGTGATATTGTATTTCTGTTTAATTTCATCCTCAAAACGGTTTTATGGTAACATGAGAGTGAGAAATAAAATATTACGCAAAGAAAATACAATTTTATGTTACCGGAATTTCTGTTTCTTCTTATTTGAACCCCTACCAGGCTTGCTGTATACTAAAGATGGGATGCAAAATTCTACATCCTTTATGAGCCATAAAAAGCTATACCAAGCGTTTTCTGAGGGAATAGTTTGAGTGTGATAAGTCGTTCTTCCTATTTCAGATTATAAATACCTATATAATGACCTATAATTTGAAAATCGAAGGTCCTTTATAAGACAATTGCCAATTACAAAATAAAAAACCTGGGCGATGTCGGGTCTTTTAAGCTAGTATATTATAAGAACGAAAGTGTACTTTGTTAGTGGAAATTTGCAGTCTTTATGTGAGCACCACTTTGAACACTAGAAGAATTATTGTGTATAATCACGAGAACTGTAATCTTAATTTCAGTTCAAATCAGAGTGTAAATTTATTTTGCATAATTATTGTCTTATTAACAAACTCATTATTAAAGGGATTTCCTTTTGTTGTTCTAGATCAAGACATTAATCATTCAAATCCTGTTGTAACTAGCTTCAAATTTTATTTTTAAACTCCAATAGTATATTGCGATGCATACGGATCGAGGAAAGAGTTTGAAAAAATGAGGCACTCGCGCCGAGTTTTTTCAATTTTCCGAGATCCGTTATGTGCTTACGGCACGAGTATTGCATGCTATTGTTTGCACGAAGTCCACCGCTGTGGCTTAGGGGATGCGTTCAATCCTCTCACGCCGCGGGCCCGGGTTCGATTCCTGGTAGGGACAAGTTACCTAGGTGAGGTTTTTTCCGGGGTTTTCCCTCATCTGTGAGACAAATGTCAGGTAACTTTAGGCCCTTGTGGTTCCCCGGATATCATGTGGCCGTCATTATCATCTTCATCCTCATCCTCGCCTTATTCTGAGTGAATGTGTGTGTGTGTGAATGGTGTGTATCGTCCTATATGTTCGTGTTGTCTCGGAGGTGGCCCCGGCATTGGGCTGATCACTCATCCGGGGTGGCCCTCCATGTCCTTGTCTGGTCAAAAAAGTATGTATGTGATCCAAAGGTAATCCCTCTCCCGACAGGTCGCGGCCCTGTAAGGCCCGGGCGGCTTGGGTCGCTTAAATCCTAAAAGGGAGAGGTAAAACTACGAAGAAGAAAGAAATTGTTTGCACGATGATTATTTATATCAATTTAATTGTATTAATTGAGATATTACCTGAAAATATTATGAATATGCATTATAGAAGATGTTTATTTCAGAAAGTGATTCGCATGTGTTTGTTGGTATGGGAACCTAATATTTGTCCTGGGGGGCCTTGTCCATAAGGCTTGTATTATGAGGTGCCGTAAGCAAATTCATAACCGCACGGAAACACTTACCGCACATAGCAACAAGATTGCGTGTGGGAATGTCAACTTACGATCCACGGCAACAACATTCGTAAGTACCACTAATTAGTTAAGTCGTGCAAAAAAGTATATGATGTTTGCATGCAGCACGAGACTTGAGTTTTGTGTATACTCGTAGACTTACACGCTCGAATTTAGTACAACTTCGAACAGGCGTCTTTAACAACAGGCATGAAGGAAGTAATAAGGTTGAAACTGAACTAAAGTTCTCGCACGATATCTGTGCCGATGAGACAGTTACTCGGTAGAGAGAAACATTTTATTGTGCGAGAGAGATAGGTAGCAGGCCAATCGACGCTACAGTCCCCATGAAAACACAATGCAATGGTTTAGGCAATCGGCACAGATTTCGTGCGGGATCTTTACTTACTTGTAAACTAAATAGGATACAGAAAATCTATCTTTCGTGTAACTGCTTGTTATAGGCTATTAATCATATACTTAAAATTTCAGATCACTGCTTGTAGTAGATTTCGCTGGGCATCGCGCACAGACAGACAAACGTTTCCTGCGTTCTCATATGGAAACCTGCACCAGAATAATTGATAAAAGGGAACAAAATATGCAAAATTCAAGTGTTGTCAGGAGGTGCATTCAGAGTGGATATAACATACATTATACAATCACTGTAACATACTACGAAAGAGAGAAAGAGAGAAAGAGAGAGGGAGGGAGAGAGAGAGAGAGAGAGAGAGAGAGAGAGAGAGAGAGGAATTGAAATTTATGGAAACTGCTAATGGAATTTTAAACAGAACAGAGATGACATGTTTTCTGTCCAGCTTTCTAATTGTGGTTTCTTAAGGAAAAAGAGGCACGTTGATAATAATATGTCTTGATGTCTTTTGTTGTTCTTGCTCAAGATATTAATCAATTAAATTCTGGTATTATCTCAACATAAAAAGCTATTAAAATTTTCTCTGGACTGAGTCGTTCTAGTCTACATCCTCACGTTGCAAACATATTCTAGGTGGTTTTAGTTTCCGTGCTTTGATGAAATGTCAAACACTTTGTATTACTTCCTTTAAAACCCTGAAGAACACAGAAGATGTAACTTTATACGAAGACATCTCAATTTCCTGGCGATACAAAGAATTCGATCTCCTCCTGTATATGTTACTTCAAAAGAAATAACCTCATTGTAACATCTTTGACTGGTAGGCCTTTGCCCTTGTGAAAGGAATTAATAACAACATGGGGGACAGATCACATTTGCCACCACTCAGAACAAGCTTCTGGTCATAACAATATCTACACGTCGAGATAACATAATTTGTTCATGCATTTCGTTTAGTTCTCATTTGAATGCGAAGATGACATCCCTGAATTTTGAAGAATAAATTTATATTTCGTGGGAATAAAACCACAAATTCGAAGTTGAGTTTTTGACATAAATACACGTTTTGAGGTCCCCTGAATCCAAAAATACCATTTTACATACTAAAAATATTATACCGTCTAAGGAAATGAAGCGAAGATTGGCGACAATTCCTCTTATTTTAATGGGACTTTACATGAAATTTGTTTCGTTTTTCGCGATTTTCTCGAAAGCAGCTCTAAGGATTTCCTTTAAATTTTCCACATGTGTTGCTTATACTGAGAGCTAAAACTTTTACTTGAGACATTTTTTCGAAAAAATCTCTGAATGGTACTTATAAGCCACCCACTGTTTGTAGAACGTTTGTCTTGCGTGGTGGACAACTGAATACGCGCTCTTTCACGGCCTCTAATTCTACATAAGAAGGTAGTGAGGAAGTTGTATTGTTGGTCATACATAGAGTAAAGAAATATGTGAGAGGAATACTCTATACATTTCTGAAATTATTATTAACGGTGGAACTTTCACTTTTTGAAGTGAAACTTCTTTAGCCGCGGTAGGGGGTAAATCGAGAAATGTGTCACGCTCAAAAATCGTCACGAAATTAATGAGATGTGACGGAACGGACTGCACAGAAAACAATCAACTCAATGATTAGGAGTAATCAGCTGCTGTGCGATTTAAAGGACAAAATAAAATACTCAAAGGGGAATAAAAATTAAAAAATTAAAAAACCCAAAATTCAAAACTGAAAAAATCTAAACATCCAAAATTAAAAAATCGATAATCCAAATTAAAAAATCCAAAAAATAAAAAATTTATAGATACAAAATTTAAAAAGTCCAAAATTAAAAAATTCAAAGATCCAAAATTTAAAAAATACAGAATTAAAGAATCCAAATATCCAAAATTTAAAAAACAAAAAATTTAAAATAAAAAAATCCAAAATTTGAAAATAATAAAATCTAAAATTTAAAAATAAAAAATTTCAAAAATAAAAAAAAATTAAAATTAAACGATCCAAAATTTAAAGAAACCCAAATTAAAATATTAAAAGGTCCAAAATTAAAAAATCCAAATATCCACTATTAAAAATCTAAAAACCCAATGTTAAAAAATCCAATAATCCAAAATTGAAATCCAATAATAAAAAATTGAATTCAAAAATCCAAAAATGAAAAAAAAAAATAATTAAAAAACAAGTTTCACTTCTGTCGCGTGGCGTTCCATGCACACTTTTTTTTAGTTTGTCCATAGCCTGCGTTTTTAGTCGCAACATTCTAAGAAGAGGCTATAAGGTATTTATAGGATAATTAGAATAAAATTGTGTCTTGCATTTCTGTACAAGGATAATATGTGAATGCTGGCCACTTTACCTTTAACTATTTTTTTTAAATTTCAGGCTAAGATCCTATCTTTTATTTGGGCAAAGGAAGTTATGTGACTTTCATATAATATTTTTGATGGGTTTTAAGGGACTCATGTTATATTTTAAAACATTCATAAATAATTAAACTTCACCAGACAGATATTCAATACAATATGTATAGGCCTACTCATTCTACATCAATATTATTTAATTCTGTATTTCTTTTTGCATTGCCTACTGCCCTGCACAGATAGAAAATCGTCTCTGCAGTTTTGGAATGGAAAGTCCTTACAACTTAAAGTCGCCTGAATAGATTCACTTATTATTTTATGCCTATTCCCAAATTAGAAGTTAACTAAGGATAACGTTTGTACCCACTCTCGTAAATTGTCCATTTGACAGTGTAGGATTATCCTAAATCAGTCTTTTTACGCGCTCAATCATTTCTAATGCAATTTCCGCTTTTCTCTGCGTATTTCCGACAATTTTGTCCCATTTATATCCATTGTTGAGACTAATTCATTGTAATATAAACACAATTTAAATTTTAGTTCACTTAGGCTTATTAACTTTACAATCTTTAAAAAATACCAAAACAAATTGTCCGTTCTATTGTTTTCCATAGGTAATTCCACGAAATATTATGAGCTTATCGATATATTCGCTACTACAACAGACAACCGAGTAGACTCGAGTTGGATTTATTAAGACTATTCCATGAATAAAAATCTGATGTGAAAGTCACATAACTTCCTCTGCCCAAATAAAAGTTAGCAGTATTCACATATCCTTGTACAGAATCGCAAGACACAATTTTACGCTGATTATCCTATAAATACCTCTTCTTTCAATGATGCGACTAAAAGCGCAGTCTATATAACAAACTTAAAAAAAAGAACAAATGACTGCAGACGTTTATTGAACTTTCTGCCGTAAAATATAATTTCCGAAATTTATCGAATATTTCCCTCAGATACATCTTTACTCTATGCATGGCCAACAACACATCTTTCTCACTTCACATTCTTATATAGAATAAGAGGCCGTGAAAGAGCGCGAATTCAGTTGTTCATCACGTAAGACAAACTTTCTACAAGCAGTGGGTGAACAGTGGGTGGCTTGTAACTACCCTCAGAGAATTTTGTCGAAAAAATGTTTTTAATAAAAGTTTTAGCTCTTAGTATAAGCAACCCATGTGCAAAATTTAAAGAAAATCGTTAGAGCCGTTTTCGAGAAAATCGCGAAAAACGAAAATTTCTTCATGTAAAGTACCCTTAAAAATAAGGGAAATTTGTCGCCAATCTACGAATCACATCTTCAGAAGGTACCTGACCCAAATACGAAATTTTGTTTTCATACGATTTTCCGTTTTGGAGCTAGCTTGTTCACAGATATTCCACACAGACACACAGACACACAGACATGTTTCCAAAAATAGTATTTTTGGATTCAGGGGGCCTTGAAACGTGTATATATGCTAAAAACTCAACTTCGAATTTTAGGGTCGAAAACAATAAGTTACTTCCTCTACCTATAGTAGGCCTACCTATTGTACGGGCAGAGGAAGTAAAAATGTAATGGATTAAATAAATAATATTATTGCTTTCTTACTTTGTTATCTAAAGCCAAAACTAACAGCTGCAAGATCTTGGCATAGTCTACTATGAATCAACCATCCATGAATCGATTCGAGTTACCCTGTTGTGACCATTGCTACCAATGGTGCATGTAAGACATAGTTAACTTAATTCAATTAATCTAATAGCCGAACAGAATAAAAGCTCATAACTGGCTTGACCGAATTTAAATTGTGTTTTTAATCAATGTACATTTATATTATTTCAATTTCTAAACAAGTTATGTTATATAAAATAATGTGTTTTTATTGTGTTCACTGGCAGCATGTGATGTGTTAGCCACTGCACGTTGATACTTACATTTCCAGTAAACAGCTGACGTTTTATCAGATAAAATTGCAACCTTGCAGTCCTATGAAGCATTTTATAAGATGAACGATTGCGATTGGTCTACATTCGAGGAATTGCTAAACGTTATTGGTCAATATCAATCACGTGTCAAATGAATGGAGTAGTCAGTAAAAATGTATCACTGTAGTGAAATTTGTTTTAACGTTACATGACATCAACAACTGCTACTTTTGAAGATGGCATACTGTTTCAATTTACTGTACGTAGCCGGCGTTATTTTTACAATATGGGCTATGCAGGATGTGAGGAAGGCAAGAAATGTCATAAAATTAAAATGTACATTACAATGTAAATTTTACTATGACATTTTGAATTTGTTTCCCGTTCATGTTTGATGGTGGAAACTCAAATACTCACAGCAGATGTGCATCAGTATAATAAGTCGACGTGGAATATAATCATACTTGCTACTTGTATTTCCTAGTTACTTGCTTGTCTTTATTTGTCATCCGAAAATACAAGATTATGGGGAAACTCGATGAAGTTGAAAGAAAACACTCCCCCTACAAGGGAACCAAAAACCTCGAGAGGAGATAATAATTATTCTCAGAAACACAAATAACAATAGAAAACTCTTACACAATATCGTTCCAACAGTAAAGGAGTATATTCATATACAGTCTGTATCATTCTACTTTCTTCGAGCATATGTGAGCTGAAAGCTTGATCATAGTTAGAAATAGATTCCTCCATATTGACTAAAAGAAAGACAGACAGACTACAGCGTCGTTACAGCTATGTGTTGGGAGGTTGACCCAAAGTTAGAAATTATAGTTATTAATTATAATAATTCTAAAGGCCTAATATCTAACATGAAAATGAAAAAGACAATCTAAAAAGTCTAGGATAGTCATAACAATATATTCTGTCCCATTTAATTAATATAAAAGGCACCAACAAGTTTCTAGCAACTAAATTTCAAAAGCCTGTTCTGAGCAATAGAAACAGAAGTTAAATACTGCAGATGAATTTAAGATTTAAAAAAATAAATAAAAAATCATCTTCAAACCTGTCAGATTGATTGATGTCGCAACGTTTTAAATTTAAAAAGTAAAAATGATGGATGCATATTTGAATTAAAACTTTGTTTTAAATTTTAGCGGTTCATCCAACATATTTATAATAGCGCTGGATCCTCGGCAACTAAAAAATGGACATGAATGCATCAGTGAGCAGTGATTAATGCGTCATATTTGTGTTGTTAATGTTATATAATTGTTAAGTGTTAATGTTGCCATTAACAGCACGAAAACAGATTATTTTATACAACATAAATATCTTGTTTAGAAATTGAAATAATAGAAATGTACATTAATTAAAAACACAATTTCGATTCGGTGCAAGCCAGTTCGTGTGCTTTTATTCTGTTCTGCTGTTAGCTTACCTGAATGAAGTTAAGTATGTCTTATATGCACCATTTGTAGCACTGGTCAAAACACGGTAACTCGAATCGTTTTATGGATGGTTGATGCCGTGAGCTCGCAGCTGTTAGTTTTGTTTTATATAACAAAGCACGATAAACTCGTCAACTTTCGTGGGATTACCTATGACAATACAATCATTTTTTTTAAGTTTTAAAATCTTCTGTTTGAGGAGTAACAAGCCGCCTGTGGCGTCTCCTCCGTACTTCCGACGAAAAAGTGAATTTCATAAACCATTTATGGTACTCGGATTGAAATTGTATAATCGCCTGTCTGCTAGAATTATACAGATTTAGAATATTAAGGATTTCAGAATATTTAAATTTATATCTGCCCATATAACAGTCGATCGTGCTTTATACCAATGGGTCATTGCATATTATTTATCTTCAATGACTAATCTCATAGCTTTGTGCTCTACAAGGTTAGCTTTCCAATTATAATAATAATAAAAATAATACTCAACCCGTGTTAAATCCGATTATAAATGCCAGAAATAATCCCATTTAAAATACACGTGGACTAAAAACAAAGCCGATTGCCTCAGCAAAGGAACATTGACGTAAGCTATTTAAAACAGACAGAATCCACTGAATGTTGTGAAATAGGCAGGAGAACTAGAGATTTATTGAGAGGCAGGCAACAAATATATCGCTTGAATGACATTGATGCATTTCCACCTTGGGATTCGCAGTTTGTGGTCCGTGCACCGAAGTGACACTATTATTTTTTGACAGGAATTACTACAACAGATAAGACTCATTTTTGTTTTCACAATTTTACTTCGGGTTTCTCTTTATCTAATATTACAATAATAAATGACTGTGTAGTAAATATCACAAATTGAACTGTCAGATATATATATATATATATTTTACAGTATATATTAGGTACACACAGTATATCAGCATAACAGCAGTGGCGCCAACTAGCTTTTGCTTTTCTTGATGTTCGTGCATTACAGTACTAACGCAAACGGGCAGAGACTCAGAACGAATGACTGTCCTAGACGTTGGAATATAAAAATAAACACTATCATCGGCAGCAGCAAGAAAACTGAAATAATAATTCCGTACCTGAGAAGCAAACGGGCGTATGTCCATATTCGTTACTTTTCAGGAGAACCAAAAAACTGTACCAAAATATGTATAATATTGTACATCTCTATATATATAAAAGGCTTTGTCCTGACTGACTGACAGGAATCAACGTAGAGCCTAAACTATAACAGGTAGAGACTTGGAATTTTGACAGTAACTTCATTTCATAATGTAGGTGCTCACTAAGAAAGGATTTTGAAAAATTCTTATTTAAAATGTTTTTGAGAATACTTAATCCCTTTTTACACAGAATTATCGAAACAAAATCACAGAACATATTGTTGCCAGTTTTATCAGATGGATTTGGATTAAATGAAATGGAAGTTTGACAAATTAGATAAGGTATAAATACACGGCCTCCTTTATTGTACGCCTCCATTAGGAGGCCGCGATCAATATAATTCATAATTTTTAAGTTTTGAAATAATTATCGCGGGCCATCGCTTGATTTTGTAAGTCCATCCTGGACGATTTATTTGATTAGAATAACAAGGCCCGCACACGTATGAAATTTTCAACCTACACGGAAGAGGGATATTCAATATAGCCCTAAATATTTGGTCAAACATTGTTCGACTAGGACGAAACTCACTATGAAGGGGTTTTCTGGGCCAGGGAACTCTAATCTGAGGTCGCTTTTAACCAGGCGACGCTATCTAATCGTGGTATGTAGTCCACGCGATTTAGGTGTTAATAAATATAATGATTTAACTATTGTGCTCCTAATTTTTAATTCTTGAAATAATTATCGCGGGCGAAGCCGCGGGCACATGCTAGGATATGTATAACTTAATACTATAATTTGTAGATATGTTAAATACATACTTAATATCACTATATAGGTGGAATTGTGTAACACATAATTCTGAGTTAATCCAAAAATGAATTACACAGCCCAACAAAAAATAACTTTTTGTTTGGTGTCTCAGATATTTTACCGGATTTTGGCTATACTTAGTGTGCTTATTCCAAATATGTAAACAGTTTTTCTCTACCAGCTCTACTTTTGTCGAACAAATTCATCTGAAAAGTAATTATTTATTTGGATATAATTGTTGCAGTAAGAACAAAATAAAACATTACCAAAATTTAAAGATACATTTCATTGATGCTTGCTATATTGTTTACTCTCTTTAGCCAGTCTACAGTCACTTCTCATTACTCTTTTTGTATAATTTATTCTCTTAAAGTGCCGATTTGTCCACCGCTGTGGCTCAGGGGATGCGTCCAATCATCTCACGCAGCGGGCCCGGGTTTGATTCCTGGTCGGGACAAGTTACCTAGGTGATGTTTTTTCCGGGGTTTTCCCTCACCTGTGAGACAAATGTCAGGTAACTTTAGGCCCTTGTGGTCCCCGGATATCATCTGGCCGTCATTATCATCTTCATCCCCATCCTCGCCTTGTTCTGAATGAGTGTGTGTGTGTGAATGGTGTGTATCGTCCTATGTGTTCGTGTTGTCTCGGAGGTGGCCCCGGCATTGGGCTGATCACTCATCCGGGGAAGCCCTCCATGTCCTTGTCTGGTCAAAAAAGTATGTATGTGATCCAAAGGTAATCCCTCTCCCGACAGGTCGCGGCCCTGTAAGGCCCGGGCGGCTTGGGTCGCTTAAATCCTAAAAGGGGGAGGTAAAACTACGAAAAAGAAAGAAAGAAAGAAAGAAAGTGCCGATTTAGTTGATAACGTAAGCGAAAGACTTAGTTTGATGCAAAAGAAACATGCGTTGGCATTTATATTTATTGGTTAAACTTGAAAAGCTTGGTGTTGAGTAGGAAGTTAAAAGTTCTCACTAAGTTAAGTGCTTTCCATCGCGGGCGGGAAAGACAATGGTTAACCATCCTGCCTAGTTCACCTTGATTCTAGCCTTATTGACTTCTGGATTATCAGAGCAATACACATTTTCTTGCGTGAAGTCATATAAATAGATCGATGCGGAATGACCCAGTGTCACAACTGTAGTAGAGCAAAGAGTATAATGCCCCATGCCTATGGTAGATGACAGCGATCGGGCTGTAGGCCGGGTCCTAAAGGGATGTAGCGCCAAGGTGTTTAGTTATTTATGATTATGATGATGATTATTACTATTGTCATTTTTATTACATTGCCACTACATGGGATAACTATGAGCCAATCCAAACAATCTGCAAGGATTGTTGTGTAATAATAAGACCCGTACATTTCCTAAATTAGTTTTTCCTGGGGCAGTTTGGCAGGGGAAATATGGGCCGAGGTTGAAAACCTGAAGCTGGAGAGAAATATCGCCGGAAGCTGCCATTAATCTTACTTTTTCTGCAATCTGGACTTAGGCGATTGGATTCCTCCCCCACTCAGCTTACAAGTACGTCTTTTGTTCCTATTTCAACACGTATAACATGCAAATTTTCTCCAGTGAGTCAAGTTCCCTTTTGATAAATGGACTGTCAACATCACCCCTGTTGTTGTACGATACCTTTAAAACCCATTTAATATTAGTTTGTTCTATTATATAAGCTACAAACAGAACAGGGAATTATATTAACCAATTCAGAGGTATACAAATAGCCAATTGCCATAACTGTTAATTCTTTTTCTGAATATTTCATTTACATGACGTCATCCAGTTTCGACCAATTGCAATAGACAATTCATAAGGAAGATAAAGGAATATTAAATATTTTATGGGACTCGGAGGATGATTTCCGCGCTTACCTGAGCCCGCCATCTATTGACCTGGATATGGGAAATACAAGTTAGTTAATATCTTTAAACTTCATTGAGCCTGATAAGAAAGAAGAGGCAACGTGAATAGAATCCCAATCTCTCATCCTTCATGTCACAATCACACAAAAGGAAACTAAATTTCTGAAAAATAAAAGGAGGGAAATGTTCATCTTCACAGCCATCTGGATAATAAATAGATTTTCATCCTCTCTGGCGTGGCTTCAAAAAAAAATCCTTTAATATAATTTAGACAGTCACAATTCATTTCCAGAGCATTTCATGAAGTTATTTTCTGTATTTGAGCATCCAATGCAGTGAAAACTTATCTGAATACAGGAAAAGAAAATTATTGTATTTCCATATAAGCCTTCATAGGAACTCCACGGTATCAATTTCATACCTCAGACTTTTTTCAGCGATTCGATCTCACAATATAGATAGTTATAATACCAATAGTAGTTAATATAACTATTTACTACTATAATTCATGTGTTTTCCGTAACAATACTAGGCGACTTGCCTATTCTATTACCTCGGAGCCAATAATCAGCTCAACGAATCACACACAACAAACGAACTTTGGGGCAGGCCTGTGGAACAGTTCTCCCAAGGTGTGAAGTCATTCCCCTCATTCCCCTCCTTCCCCTCTCTTCGTGACCTCCAAAGCGTAGCGCAACTGAACCCATTCTTTACATAGAATAGACAATAGAGATTGCCTTGACAACAAGCAATGAGATGTTAGTAAATTTGTAACACACAAGAAACGAGCATAAGTTCTACCTCTACGAATTCAAGAGAAAGAAAGGCATGTTTAATTACAACTATGTTAATATTAAAACATCCATCCATAATAAAGCTCATTGTTCTACGGTTCCATAGTAAGAAACGCTGACCAATAAACCACACAGTACTAGCAATAAGAAAGTTTATGAGCTCCTTTGTGTTGAATGTGTTTCCGAGCATTTTATCCAAAGTTCACTAGATATGTCTTTTATCTATCCCGTTGGAATAACATACGTAACGATGAAGGTGAGGTCATTGGAAGATATGAGCAATTCGGGGAAAGATACACGTTAGAGGAAGAGAGAACAGTTTGCTCTGTACGGTCGTGTGAAATATTGATTTTGTCTGCTGAAGACCACAGAGATGTGAAACAACTAAAACGCCCATGTCAATAGTGCTATAGAACACTACATAGTTCCTTACTACTGGTACTGTGCCCTCTTTGGCCGTTCATGTTGAGGATTCTCTTTGCTGGGCAAGCCACATGGCACACATTGTCTTATGGATATCAGAACGTACAGATTTTGTAAACTTCACTTTTTACAGGAAAATGAACTCTCTCTTTTTCCTCTCCCTTTTAGATACGATTAAATGACCCACGTTGCCAGGCTTCACACGGCCGCGACCTATAGGGAGAGGGATTATCTATTGAACCACATACCTACCAAACAAGGACATGGAGGGCCTCCCCGGATGAGTGACCAGCCCAATGCCGGGCCATCTCTGAGACAACACGAAACATTAAGGACGGATCACATCAGTCACACACACGTTCACTCTGAACACGGCGAGGTTGGGATGAAGATAATCATGACTGCTACATGATATCCGGGGACCACAAGGGTCTAAAGTTACATGGCATTTATCTCATAAGTGAGGAAAAACATCACCTAGCTAACTTCTCCCGATTAGGAATTGAACCCGACCCGCTGCGTAAGAGGAACAACCGATTCCATGTGGATTGTGCTGCAGAAATACGCGGGAAATATGTAGGAAATGTGATGATGGATGCCACATCAAGTGTTTTGAATGTTCTCATTACAGTAAATATAAAGAAAACGGATCTCACAATGAAAATGCGATTAGTCAACGGTTCCTATGGATAACGTTATTTCATAAGAATGTCATAATATTTTACATAACTACATAATAGAATGTACACTGCCTCATAAGTACAAAAAGTTTAATAAACAATAATAATAATAATGATAGCTCACGGAGCGTGACATATTTGCCCCTCCCTCCCGTGACGCTTGCGCAAATACGAGTATGTTAGCGTACGATATTCGCAAAATGAATCAATTTTACTTTCTCGCATATACGTAGTATAGAGAAAGTATTGTGATCGTGACAAAAATTCGAAGTCGAGACGACATCGGGAGACCATGTTTCATGAAGCCTAGAAACCGAAAAAAGGATTTTTGGAATGACGTCTGTCCGTCCGTATGTCCGTCTGTCTGTGGACAAGCACAGCGGGTAAACGGTTCATTCTATTTACTTCATTTTTTGAATAAAGGACTTTTTCGAAATTTTGTCGAACCGCCCAGAATTTTAGTTTTACTACTGAAATATTAAGGGGATTTTTCATGAAAACTTTTTTAAAAATTTTGATTTTTGAAAAAATGGCTCTAACGATTTTAATAAAAATTTAAAATTGGAAACTCTTATATATGACTAATAAAATGGCTATATCTGTATTTCTGCAAAAGTGACTTAAGGGGTACTTTACTCGTATCCATTTTCGATTTTTCTAGATTATATCCATTACAGTAGGCGATACATGAAAACCTACCATAGGATAGTTGTAGAGAAAATTAAAATGATTTTTTTAACATTTCTTTATACATTTAATAGATATCAAGATAAAAACGAAATAAGTAGGCCTACAGCTTAAATGCGAATTTCAGAACATACATGACAATTGAAATATGAAGTACATTTTCTTGCCCCTAGTAACAAGAAAACTATAGGCCTAATGTACTTATTGTTGTGAAATGCAATCAGTTTAGCTCAGTCGTAATGAACACACTAAAACCAATTACAGCGTGGTGGTAGGCCTATGGGCTAACATGGAAGAGATCCTGAGTTCAAATCAAACCTCGTGCCGCCCAAATTGACTTGGGTTTTTCATGGTTTCCTCGTTCGCAAAAGCAAACACCGGGTTTGTAGGATTTGCTTATTTTCCATAACTCATCGCCGATATGTCACTGGATATTATAATCGTTTAAACTGAATACCCATAAGAAGACATCACTAAACAATAGAAAGAGATGACGGGAATGAGTTGTTACTACAGACTATGGTTCACGCAAACATACTAAACATATTACATGACCTACAATGCAGTTAAAGCGTGCAATATAACCTACTAGCATGTGCCCGCGGCTTCGCCCGCGATAATTATTTTAAAAATTAAAAATTAAGAGCATAATAGTTAAATCATTATATTTATTAACACCTAAATCACGTGCACTACATACCACGATTAGATAGCGTCGCCTGGTAAAAGCTACCTCAGATTCGAGGTCCTTGGCCCAGAAAACCCCTGTATAGTGAGTTTCGTCCAAATCGAACAACGTTTGACCATATTTAGGCCTATATTGATTATCCCACTTATAATAATAACAATAATAATAATAATAATAATAATAATAATAATAATAATAATAATAATAATAATCCTCTTCGGTGTAGGTTGAAAATTTCATATGTCTGCGTGCCTTGACATTAAAAACAAATGAATCGACCAGCGTGAGCTACAACATTCAAGCGATCGCGAAAGTTTCATTTCCAAGGTATGACAAAAATAGCCAAAGCCAACTGTAATTGATTTGACATTGAAATATATTTTTGAAAACTGATGCTTCGAAAACGCAAAAAATTCACGTTTTCTGCCCGTCTTTCACTCATAACTTGCGAAGGAAAGCAAAAATTATAATTCCGGCTTCGAGGTGCACTGTCCGACCCTTTAGTCCATCTATGTTTAGAATTTCAGATCTCTGCGTTCTGTAGATTTCGCTGGGCATCGCGGACGGACGGACAGACAGACAGACACTTCCTTTTATTAATATAGAAGTAGTAGCAGTAGGACCGCCGGGGTGGTCTTGTGGTTAGCGTCAGTTCCGTCGGCCCGGGTTCGATCCCCGGTACCTCCTTGGATTTTTCTGAGGTAGGGAGGTCTGGTAATGGTGCACTCAGCCTCGTGGTTCAAATTGAGGAGCTACTTGATAGAGAAGAAGCGGCTCCGGTCATGGAAACCACCATTAACGGCCGTGGGAGTCGGCATGCTGACCACATGCTCCCCAACCTGCCATCTGCCTGTGGTAGATGACGCAGCGGTCGGTTGGTAGGCCAAATCCCTCCAGGGATGTAGTGCCACGGAGTTTAGTTTTAGTAGTAGTAGTAGCGAAATTCAAATATAAGTCGCCCCTTAAGCTCCGTCCATTCGATATACAAATTTGCATGGACTGTGTGATGTATTTTGTTTCTGAGCGAAGTAGAGTGACCAACTGTCCTTTTATACTATCGCAAGTGCCTTGTATCCACCTCTACATATAGCTAAATAATGCATAACACTAACCACATAGTTAAGTGCGCGAAGCGGAGGCGGGAGCCGTAGCGAAGCGCCCTTGCATTTTCGAATAATGTACGATACACTGTTTATAGGTTTCGAAAATGTGGCATATTATATCTCCCGCAAGGTTTGTCAGCCTGTCACCTTTCGTCTAACGGTGTGACGTCATACCTCCAACGTCCAATCACGAGTTTCTTCATAATACGAGGACAGAAGAATTCGCTAGATCGTGGTAGAAAAGAAACTGCATCGGTGAGGGTGGGTTGGGTGGGACCGATTCATCCCAAGGTGCGACTTATACTTGAATTTTCCCGTAGTAGTAGTAGTAGTACTAATAATATGCAGTTTTACTGCCATTGACTAGTATTATTATTATTATTATTATTTCACAGTAAAAGCATTGAAGATAAAGATCGACCCTGATGCTTTCCGTTCTACATACTTGTCAGTTTTATGAAAATGTAATAAGTAAAATTTAATTGTCTCTTTAATTTACTTTTTTCTGTACTAGCCTTCAACACGTATATGCGAGAAAGTTTTTGCAACATATGTTTGCACCATTTATTTATTATTGAAATATAATCTTTAGAATTAAGTATGATGGAGGAATAACACACTGAATATTCACTTCCCGCCCGGTTATCGGCCTATTAGAGCCATTTATTGTTCTCCATGATTTGCTCACATAGCCTACTGAATTATCTAAATCTCGTGAATAACTGGCCTTGTGCCTGCTGACTTTGTGTTAAACTCCTCACACCTCCATTCAGTTTACTCGCATTCCCTTCCTAATTCTTACGAATTTGTAGGACAGAGAAATGCCCCCTTTTGGTTTAGGCATTTTTCATTAAATGTCCTTTCATAATAAATATTAATACGGAAATACATACATACACTAAAGCTTGAAGGTGGTTAATTTTCTTTATACTCGTATAACAATCAGGAATAAAATACAAATAATAATCATTACCGCAGCCGGAGACGGACGTACGGCGGCTCGCGTTATCAATGTCTAACGGAATCTGCAAACGCTGCAAGGCAAGAGTAGTCAACGCAGTTGTCAAATGTAATGAATGTGCAAATTCGTTTCATCCTGGTTGTGCTAAGTTAATGAACAATGTCGAAATATTAGACGAAAATACAGTGAAGTGTTGTGGAAATGATGTAAAGAATGAAGGTGACGTTACTGTTGACTCATGTGAAACTCTCAAGCGCATCGCAGTTGATAACTTGATAGATATACGCATAGTGCAAATTATCCTGTCCCAAAAGGATCAGATCATTCATGAGCTTCGAGAAAGAGTTTCTATTTTAAATAGTTACGTCACATTACTAGAAAAGGTTAATAAGGCCAAACCGTGTCAGCAACCGAGTGTCTCGGGTTCGACTTATAATGAATCTCCTATACAAAATGGTGGAACTCTCCAGGAATCCACAAACAAACCAGTAGAACAATCGAAAGTTCCACCGAAGCAAGGTCATAGTTTATCAGTGACTGATCCTGAGGTAAGAAGTGAAAAACCTGCTGTCATTTTAAATAGTGCAACTAAAGACAGTGAACCTAGTGACACTGCAGCAGAGCTGTGGTCCGACGTGGTACGTAAACAAAGAAAAAGGAAAACTCAAAGACCTACAGTGGTGGGAAAAAACGTGGATGCCGACAATTGTAATTTACAGGGTGTACCGAAATCCGTTGCTCTTCATGTCTATAGACTTGGACCGGATACGGAGCTAGATAACCTCGTCAATTTCTTAAAACCTAAATTTCCAGAAGTGTGTGTGGAAAAACTGGCATCAAGACATCCTTCATCATATTCCTCCTTCAAAATAGAGGTTTACGAAAACCATCTGGAAGCAGCTTTGGATCCAAATACCTGGCCAGATAATGCGTGTGTGAGGCGGTTTTTTTCCCGTCCGACTCGGCGAAAAGAGGCCAGTTAAATCAGTGTAACAGTGATAGTGCCAGAGATGCTAACAATGGTCACAATGTATTGTGCCTAAATGTTCAGTCATTATATAACAAAATTAATGAAATAGAGGTGTTACTGTCCAGTGGTGATTACTTAGCCTTTTGTGTCAGTGAGCATTGGCTCACGGAGTCAAACAAAGACTTTGCTCAAATAGACGGCTTTTTACCAGCCGCTATATACTGTAGACGTATTTATAGACACGGTGGAGTTGCAATATATTTGAAAACGTCGGTAAACTTCCGGGTCATAGATGTCAGCCTGTTTTGTGTCGAAAAAGATTTTGAAGTGGTAGCTGTTAACCTAATCAATTTAAAGTGTATTCTTGTATCTTTTTATCGTTCACCCACGAGCTCTACAAATATGTTTGTAATACAACTGGAAAAACTATTAATAACCCTAAGTATGCTAAGTATACCTATAGTCATCTGTGGAGATTTTAATTTAGACATTAACACAAAATCAAATGTGACTGAGGATTTTTTAAACATATTACGTGCATTTAATTGCTATTGTACAAACAGAAATCCCACTAGGGCAAATGCCTGTCTTGATAATGTGATAACCAACCTTCCTCGTGGATTAGTCAGGTCGGAAGTCATTAAAGCAAATATATCGGACCACGATGGCTTGGCCATCAACATTGATAGGCCTACTCAAGTCACGCCACAGAAGGATGCCCCGGCAAAATATGTCCAGACCCGAAGCTTCAATGACATAAATTTGAACGATTTCATTGAATATTTGTTAACATCAAGTTGGACAAATTATTTAAACACAAATACAAATTGCAGCTTCGATGCCTTCGTACCCTGGTTTCTACATGGTTACAACATATGTTTTCCTATCAAGAAGTTCATCAGAACAACACAACCCAGTAAAGCACCTATAAATAGAGGTTGGTTTACCGAGGAGCTACTTGTTCAAAAAAGATATATAGACACTTTATCTAGTTATTTACAATGTGCTTCCCAGTACAACATGAACATAACAGGTCTAAAGGAATTATACAATAGTGAAAAAAAGCACTACAGATCCCAACTTAAAATATCTAAGTATAATTTTAATGTGGATCATATAAAAAAGGCTGCAAATAAATGCAAAGCAGCTTGGGGAATTATAAATAGCACTAGAATGGATAAGGGACACAAGCAAGACTTTGGACTTCAGCCTGGGGACTTTAACAAATATTTCATTTCATCAGTCGATCATATAAGCAAATCAGTCAAGCAGTGTAACATCTCTGCATTAAGCTTCCTACAAAATCACGGAGTTGTAAACAGTACCTTTTCTTGGCACCCCGTGTCGTCAAAGGACATATTGCTATTAATGCATAAATTTAAATGTTCGAATAGCAAGGATACTTTCGACATCAGTGTGGACTTCCTCAAATTAGTGATTGTCTATATCGCTGACCCATTGGCATATTGCATAAATGAGTGTCTAACCACAGGTGTGTTTCCAGGCTTTCTTAAAGTTGCCAAGACTGTACCCATATTTTAAAAAGGCGATCCAACTAAGCCTGACAATTATAGACCTATTTCCATTTTGCCAGCTTTTTCCAAAATATTGGAAGCTATAATGAAGGACCAGTTAACATTGTATTTTTAAAGCAACAGCCTGTTTTCTGGATCACAATATGGTTTCAGAAAAGGAATGTCAACACTGGATGCAATAGAAAATCTTGTCAGTTCAATTATTAGTGGTTTTGAAGAGCAAAACAATACAAGTGCCACTTTATGTGACTTGTCCAAGGCCTTTGACTGCGTTCCTCACGATCTAATTATCAGTAAACTGCAGTACTATGGCGTTGAAGGCAAAGAATTGGCCTTGATCGAAAGCTTCTTAGTCAATCGCTTACAAAAAGTATTCTACAATGGAAAGATCTCTGACCCAGCAAAGCTTGAAAGAGGTGTGCCTCAGGGATCCACGCTGTCCCCGCTGCTATTTATAGTAATGATGAATGACCTGCCATGCAATATAGGTACAAAGGTGCTGCAATTCGCCGACGATACTACTCTGTCTGAGACCATGAGAAATGTGAATGATCTAAGTTTGACAATGGCCCAGGCTCTTGAATCTGCAACAAATTGGTTCCAGGTAAATGGTTTTGGGTTGAATATGTCAAAAACCCAACATATACTGTTTACATTAACAAACTCTAACAATGTTGAGCCTACAACATCAAAACTATTAGGCATTACCCTGGATGCCAAATTGACATGGGATCACCACATCTCTGCTGTCTGTACTAGACTGTCTAGAGTAATTTTTCTGTTAAGGCAGCTCAGAAGTTTAGTTCCTAAGGAATTCTTGAAAAACGCATATTACTGTTTCTTCAATAGTATTATGTCATATGGTATCCTCATATGGGGGAACAGTTCCAGCGTCTCCAAAATCTTGTTAGTACAAAAAAAGGCCATCCGTATCTTAGCGGGAAAGGGACAGGATACACACTGCAGACCCCTGTTCATAAGTGAAAAGATATTGACGGTTATAAACCTGTACATATTCCAGTCTTTGATTTACGTAAAACGCAACATAAATTCAATGCAGGTCAGATCCGATATCCATCAGTACCCAACCAGGAACAATTTCCGTATCAACACGCCAAACGTTAGACTGGCCAAAAGCAAAAAATGGTTTCAGATTGCGGCAGTGGACATGTTCAATTGTTTGCCTCTTGAAGCTCACAATTGTAGTTACAGCAGATTTAATTGTGTGTTACGCCGTTGGCTGACTGATAACCCTTTTTATACAATTGAAGAATACTATATGTCTGTAATAAATAGGCCTGTAACTTTCTGATGCCCAGATAAGTGTAGATTTACATGTGTAGATATAGGCCTAGTATATTATTGTATTGACAATGTCTATAGCACCACTGGATGTTTATGACTGTAAATATATTGAATTGAATTGAATTGAATTGAAGTATTGTCATCTGTGGAAATTATCATAGCTTCAACTTTGTTACTCATAATGAACTGTAAAGGTTACACTTTTAGTAATTTTACAGATAGTGTAAAATGAAATGAAATTAGAAGGTGAATGACGCACTGGAAAGAAACAAACTTCACTTACTTTCTTCTGTCCCACCTCAAAGTGACATCACTTACTTATTTGCGGTGGAATATATAATATGTTATATGTTTCTCGTAACCCATTGTCTCAATATTCGATACATTGACTAACCCTCTATAGAATAGAACTCCATACCATTCTGAAAAACGTTTTCAGATTTTCTTGCTGCATGGACTATCCCTAAGGAAGCTGTAATCTTTGACTCAAGTTTCCTCTTTCTTCTCTTCAAAAGCGATAAAGTGGGATGTAATCGTCAAACGAGTTCCAATACCATTACCCCGAGATTACCATCATGGTGTCTGTGGGGGTGAAATGTTCAGTCGATTGCAGTCGATTGCACTTTTGTAATTTGGCTGTCTCCAGTTCACTAGCGATAGAAATATAGGATGACTTAAACTGATCCATTTCTTCATCTTTACAGATATGCGACTGAAAACTTCTCTACCTACACTTTTCATAGGCCTTGTAGGAAGTGTGTAAAATCATAATTATATTATTTAAATTATCGTTATCCCCATTTTTCTAAGAAAACTTTTATCAATACGTATTGATGAGGTATCAATCAAAGTTTTCTTCCCTTTGTATTTTTTATTGCTTTTATGGTTGACGAGATGAACAGCGCACTGCCAGATAGCTTGTATCGCGTGGCATACATTTTATATGGACAGAATTTTTTAAATTTTAAGTGTCCTCAGCTAACTGATGATACTTTCTTGATTCGGAGCGGTCTTAGGCAACCGTCGTCTTCTTTAAAAATTGTCCCATAGTTTTAAATTATCGTCTGAAAAACACTTATATAAAAATGCAACTATACATTTGAAATAGGCTACGTTATCCTAAGCTTAATGTGCTTTCAAAACCATGTGCTATAGGAATGTATATAAAGTGGCATTGTTTTCGACATCTACTTTAAGAAAGGGGAGTTAAAAGAAAATAAATCGATGGTTTTTCGTTCAATATGACATTTAAAAAATATAATTCTTAGTTATTCACAGCAAAACATTGACCTTAAGTTAACGACATAGTTCCACACATGACTGTACGAAAATATTATTTTGTATAGCATGTTTAGGGGAATAACTTTCTGTCTGTATGTAGAGTTACGTTTCTCTAATGGGAAGCAAATTCAAAACCAAAAACCATCCTGAATACTTTCGTTTGAAATTGTAACTTATCTGCTTCTGTTGTGCTTTTTTAATGTTAACTTGATAAAAACAGCTAAAAATATCTTCAGCCTGTAAATATCTCCATAAAACATGTTTTTTAAAACTCTATATATATAAAAGGCTTTGTCCTGATTGACAGGAATCAACGTAGAGCCTAAACTATAACAGGTAGAGACTTGGAATTTTGACAGTACCTTCGTTTCATAATGTAGGTGCTCACTAAGAAAGGATTTTGAAAAATTCTGATTTTAAATCCCAAAAATCAAGTGTTTTTGAGAATACTTAATCCCTTTTTACACAGAATTATCGAATCCGAATCACATTTGACATTGAAACATATTGTTGCCAGTTGGTTTCAGATGGGTTTGGAATTAAATTAAATGGACGTTTGACATTTACAGTTGGCTTTGTCTATTTTAGTCATACCTTGGAAATTAAACTTTCGCGATCACTTGAATGTTGTAAGCCCTAATATGGTCAAACATTGTTTTATTTGGACGAAACTCACTATACAGGGGTTTTCTCGACCAAGGAACTCGAATCTGAGGTTGCTTTTACCAGGTAACGCTATCTAATCGTGGTATGTAGTCCACGTGATTTAGGTATTAATAAAAATAATGATTTAACTATTATGCTCTTAATTTTTAATTTTTGAAATAATTATCGCGGGCGAAGCCGCGGGCACATGCTAGTCTATATTAATAAAAGGAAGTGTCTGTCCTCCGTCTGTCTGTCTGTCTGTCCGCGATGCCCAGCGAAATCTACTCAACGCAGAGATCTGAAATTTTATACATAGGCGGACTAAAGGGCCGGAATGTGCACCTCGAAGCCGGAATTTTAATTTTCGCTTTCCTTCGAGAGTTATGAGTGAAAAACGGGCAGAAAACGTGTACTTATTGAGTTTTCGAAGCATGAGTTTTCAGTAATACAAATCAATTACACTAGGCTTTGGCTATTTTTGTCATTCCTTCGACATAAAAGCATCGCGATCTCTTGAATGTTGTAGCTCACGCTGGTCGATTCATTTGTTTTTAATGTCAAGGCACGCAAACATAATATGAAATTTTCAACCTACACCGAAGAGGATTATTATTATTATTATTATTATTATTATTATTATTATTATTATTATTATTATTATTATTATAGGGATAATCAATATTAGCCTAAATATGGTCAAACGTTGTTCGATTTGGACGAAACTCACTATACAGGGGTTTTCTGGGCAAAGGAACTCGAATCTGAGGTAGCATTTACCAGGTGACGCTATCTAATCGTGATATATAGTCCACATGATTTAGGTGTTAATATAATGATTTAACTATTATGCTCTTAATTTTTAATTTTTGAAATAATTATCGCGGGCGAAGCTGCGGGCACATGCTATCTTAAAATAATAAAAGGACGTGTTTGTCTGTCTGTCCACGATGCCCAGCAAAATCTACTGAACGCAGAGATCTGAAATTTTAAACATAGATGGGCTGAAAGGTGGGCGAATGCGCATGGAAGCCGGATTTTTAATTTTAGCTTTCGTTCGCGAGTTGTGAGTGAAAAACTGACAGAAAACGTGATTTTAGCGCTGTCGAAGCATCAGATTTCAATAATACATTTCAATGTCAAATCAATTGCAGTTGGCTTTGGCTATTTTTGTCATACCGTGGTAATAAATGCATCGCGATCGCTAGATTGTTGTAAGCCCACGCTGGTCGATTCATTTGTTAAGAATGTCAAGGCCCGTAGACATATGAAATTTTCAACCTACACGGAAGAGGGATAGGCCTAAATATGGTCAAACATTGTTCGATTTGGACGAAACTCACTGTACAAGGAAATCGAATCTGAGGTCGCTTTTACCAGACGACGCATCTAATCGTGGTATGTAGTCCACGTGATTTAGGTGTTAATAAATATAATGATTTAACTATTATGCTCTTAATTTTTAATTTTTGAAATAATTATCGCGGGCGAAGCCGCGGGCACATGCTAGTCATTTATAAATAGGCTAATTTTTAATACTCATGCATAAACATTTAAATGTAATTTAAAAAAATTGTTTCTTGAGTTAAGTGCCAGTATGGTACTTTATGAGATTGTGTGGGGGACGAAAAAATGTCTGTCCGTCTGTCTGTCCGTGCGTCTGTACGCACCATAACTCAAGTACGCTTTTTCGGATTTTCATGAAACTTGGTATAAACATTCATAATGTCGATGGGAAGAACCCTATAGTTATTGAACCAAATCGGTTCACCGGTACCGGAGTAATTCCCAATTTAGTGCCTATTTTAATAGTATTATATTAGAAAGGCACCATAACTGAAATACGCTATATCGGATTTGCATGAAACTTCGTATACGCATTTATGACGTCCAAGAGAAGTATCCTATTGAATTTGAACCTAATCTGTTGACCGGTACCGGAGTAAAACCCAATTTAGTGTCTATTTTAAAGACGCAATATCTCAAATATGCTTTATCGGATTTTTATGAAACTTGGTGTACACATTTATAATGTCCATGGGAACATGTCTATTGATATTGGATAAAATCGGTTGAACGGATTCGGAGTAATTCCCAATTTAGTGCCTATTTTATGTAAATATACATATTCGAAAGAATTTATGAAAGTCAAATCAGTTATCATGACAAAATAGTCAATTGTTTTACTGTGATCTTATAAGGATTTGGAGATTAAAATGCAGTTGGCTATGACAAATAACATTGTTGCTTTACATACGCTTATCCAACTAGACTGTTAGTCTGACCCTGGTGGACAAGATGTTAACGTCTTGGACTCACATTCTGCAGTTCAATGGTTCAAATCCCGAGCCGACAAATTTGACTTTTTTGTTTTTATGTGAGTGTGCGATTGTCAAGATATCACAAATCTGTACAGTACAGCTGATGCTGGACGATTTTAATCTGATTTATAAAAAAACTAGTCCTTTGTTCTTCCGTAAGCCCTGCTTAATGAATAAATCTGAAGCTTAACTTGGAAATCAATTAAAAAAATACATATTGTGCATATCATAATTGCAATGATAACTGATTAAACAAAAACATACTGGCACTTTGTTACATCAGTTTACCTGATCTTATTTTTGTCGCACTTCTCTGACAAAAGAAAACCTTCTAGCAAATGTGTGATATCTTTATATATCTAGATGCATGATTAATAACAAAATACAAAAAAAAAAATTCATGGATCCACACACAGAATTATTATCTGAAAACCTTATCTTTATCTTCCTATCCCACACTCTTGTTCGTGGTGCTAAATCATGAAAACCTCAGAATGGACAGAATGCCACCTGAAGCGCATCCGTTGTCCTCACGAGGCGAGTGCACACTGTTCCAGATGAACCCCCAGAGTACCAGCAAATGTAGTTCACACTTCAGAAAAAAGAAGGCAACAAGACATTTGAACGCTTCAGTTCGTATAAACACCTAACAGTTCCTCTACTGTATCTTAATTCAAGATAATAATAATAATAATAATAATAATAATCTGCTTATAATTCTTTAAAATGGGAGAAAGAGAAAAATTGTTTAATGTCATTCTGTGTCCAAATGAGAGCTGACAAATATTCATGGGAAACAAACTTTATAAAGAACTAGCATGTGCCCGCGGCTTCGCCCGCGATAATTATTTCAAAAATTAAAAATTAAGAGCATAATAGTTGAATCATTATATTTATTAACACCTAAATCACTTGGACTACATACCACGATTAAATAGCGTTGCCTGGTAAAAGCGACCTCAGATTCGAGTTCCTTGGCCAAGAATACCCCTGTACAGTGAGTTTCGTCCAAATCGAACAATGTTTGACCATATTTAGGCCTATATTGATTATCCCTCTTCCGTGTAGGTTGAAAATTTCATGTCTTCGGGCCTTGGTATTCTAAACAAATGAATCGTCCAGGATGGACTTACAAAATCAAGCGATCGCCCGCGATAATTATTTCAAGAATTAAAAATTAAGAGCATAATAGTTAAATCATTATATATATTAACACCTAAATCACGTGGACTACATGTCACGATTAGATAGCGTCGCCTGGTAAAAGCTATCTCAGATTCGAGTTCCTTGGCCCAGAAAATCCCTGTATAGTGAGTTTCGTCCAAATCGAACGATGTTTAACCATATTTAGGTCTATGTTGATTATCCCTCTTCCGTGTAGGTTGAAAATTTCATATGTCTACGGGCCTTGACATTCTAAACAAATGAATCGACCAGCGTGGGCTTACAATATTCTAGCGATCGCGATGCTTTTATTACCACGGTATGACAAAAATAGCCAAAGCCAACTGCAATTGATTTGACATTGAAATGTATTACTGAAATCTGATGCTTCGACAGCGCTAAAATCACGTTTTCTGCCAGTTTTTCACTCACAACTCGCGAACGAAAGCTAAAATTAAAAATTCCGGCTTCGATGCGCATTCGCCCACCTTTCAGCCCATCTATGTTTAAAATTTCAGATCTCTGCGTTCAGTAGATTTCGCTGGGCATCGTGGACAGAAAGACAAACACGTCCTTTTATTATTTTAAGATAGCATGTGCCCGCGGCTTCGCCCGCGATAATTATTTCAAAAATTAAAAATTAAGAGCATAATAGTTAAATCATTATATAAACACCTAAATCATGTGGACTACATATCACGATTAGATAGCGTCACCTGGTAAAAGCGACCTCAGATTCGAGTTCCTTGGCCCAGAAAACCCCTGTATAGTGAGTTTCGTCCAAATCGAACAACGTTTGACCATATTTAGGCTAATATTGATTATCCCTATAATAATAGTCTAATAATAATAATAATAATAATAATAATAATAATAATAATAATAATAATCCTCTTCGGTGTAGGTTGAAAATTTCATATTATGTTTGCGTGCCTTGACATTAAAAACAAATGAATCGACCAGCGTGAGCTACAACATTCAAGAGATCGCGATGCTTTTATGTCGAAGGAATGACAAAAATAGCCAAAGCCTAGTGTAATTGATTTGTATTACTGAAAACTCATGCTTCGAAAACTCAATAAACACACGTTTTCTGCCCGTTTTTCACTCATAACTCACGAACGAAAGCGAAAATTAAAATTCCGGCTTCGAAGTGCACATTCCGACCCTTTAGTCCATCTATGTTTAAAATTTCAGATCTCTGCGTTCAGTAGATTTCGCTGGGCATCGCGGACAGACAGACAGACAGAAGGGAGGACAGACACTTCCTTTTATTAATATAGATGTCGATGTTAAGTAGCATGGGATAAACGCCTTTTCACACAGACCCTTCTATTTATCTTGAATGACTGCTTTCGTGCTTGTAATAGTAAAGGAAAGATCTAATGACAGCTTAGAATGAATGAGTAAGCAGGACATTTAGATCAATGTGTATCCATGGTATTTAGTCCAATATGTGAATGTGACATATTATTCGACGAGTTTCAAGTCCACGAAATTACAAACATCATAAACCAATTGCCTAGTAAAAATACCAGTGGATGGGATGATGTCTCCTCAACCCTACTAAAGTCTTGTAAATATTCTCTAGTAATGCCGCTAGAATATTTATTTAATGCTGCTATGGAAGTAGGAGTCTTTCCTAATTGTCTTAAAATTGGCATAATTAGACCAGTACATAAAAAAGGGGATAAGCAAGATATTACTAATTATAGGCCTATATCTTTAACATCCGTTATTGCTAAGTTATTCGAAAAATTACTTTTAGTGAGGATAGTTAACTTTCTTAATAAACATGAAATCTTACAAAAAAGTCAGCACGGTTTTAGGAAAGGTCATTCAACCTCGATTGCAATAATATCTTATATTCATGAAGTTATGGAACAATTAAAACATAATAATAAAACTGCAACTATTCTACTTGACCTGTCGAAGGCCTTCGACTGTGTACAACATAGCCTACTATTAAGTAAAATGGAGAAATATGGCTTTAGAGGCATATCACACAATCTATTATCTTCTTATTTGCAGGGAAGGGTACAATGTACTGAAATAATCACTGAGGCGGATAATTATATTTCAAGGACAAAATCTCAATTTCTGGAAGTAAAAAGCGGAGTACCCCAAGGTTCTGTATTGGGGCCAGTTTTATTCATATTATATATTAATGATATTCCAAAAGGCAATTCATTCCGTTCTGTCACATATGCTGATGATACAACTGTTCTCTGCTTGGAAAAATCATTATGCGCCCTTCATAATTCTGTCTTATGCACTCTTGCACTACTTGAACAATACTTTAGATCTAATGGCCTCACCTTGAACAAAACTAAGACAAAAATAATATTCTTTGATTTGAATAACAGAGGAATTCAAAATGATGCGTTGTCTGATGAATTCATCGCTATGACTACTTTAGATCACTCCTTCCTGGGTATACAATTAGATCATCGGTTATCATGGGACAAACATATTAACATCTTATGCTCTAAACTCAATAAAGCAGTATATTTAATGAAGTCATGAGAAATTATGTTAATACTAAGGTTAGAGAATTGATATATTATGGCTTGTTCTATCCTCACCTTAATTATGGTATAGAAGTTTGGGGTGGTGCAGCATTTACTCATATAAACAGGATACTAGTACTGCAAAAGAAAATTATTAGACTAATGTATAACTTAAAAAAAATGTCTCCTGTAGAGAAGTCTTTAGTTCAAATAATATTCTTACTGTTGTTTCACTCTTTGTATTTAAAACGGTTTTACTAGTGGTAAACAAATCGGAACAAAAAATAATATTGATGTACATAGCTACTGCACTAGAAGTAGATTTGATTATTTTAGGGAAGCCTATACTAAGAAAATAATTGACAAAGACCCATATAGAATGGGAGTAATCCTATTCAATAGACTACCAGTTGAAATTAAGAGTGCTAGAAAGGATAAATTCAAAAAAAATACTTAAGGAATACTTAGTAAGGAAGGCTTTGTACAGACTAGACGAACTATAAATGCCATTACCAGTCTGTGTTAAAAACGTTTCACTCATCGAATACTCCCTGTACTTTTATTTTATGTTTTTGACTTGTAGCTATTTTTAAGCATTAATTGTTGTATTTAGTAATGTATCTTATACTTGACAATGTCTGGTAGCTGTAAGCTCTATTGGCAATAAAGTTTATTATTATTTATATCAACATGTTTCTATGACATTCAAGTAAGTGTTTTTATGATTTCATCAATAGTGTGATATACGTTTTTGAGATACATTTGTGTAGTGAATTTTAAATTGTTTTCATTGCAGTTAAATCATAGAGTACCGTATTCGTGATAGCTCTATTTATACATGTATAAATGTGTTTCCAGAGCATTTGATTGAATATTTTTATGGTATTCACATCAGTGTGTTTTATGTTATTGAAATTAATATTTTCCCTAGTATTTAATCAATGTAGGCTATATTTCAGCATTTATGTGTTTCCGTGATATTACAACGATGTGTTTCCAAGGCACTTATTCTCCTTTCAAATTCATTACAAAGAAACAAAAAAAAAACATAAAAATGAATATTCTTTGTATTTAAGTGAAGGAAAGGAAAATGTATGATAACTAGCAGGTACCCGCGGCTTCGTCCACGATAATTAATTGAAAAATTAAAAAGTAAGAGTATAATAATTATTAAAGCATTATATTTATTAACACTTGCACGCGAATCATTCGTAAACTAAACCATTAATAATAATTAATGAAACAGCTAAAATTCCGGCTTTAGAGTATATTCCACGATTCGAATGCGCCACCTGGGAAAACGATCTCAGATTCGATTATGCAGTTCCAAAGCTAACTGTAAACACTGATAATACCGCTGCCTTCTAGACTGTATTATACTCGTGTGTAATTTTTGAGACAGCGGAGGATAATACGTATCGTTTCTCAACTGTTTGTTGACAAATGAATATGATGTAAATTTTATTTGATAATTTCAATGTAATTTTCTGAAATAATATAATTTTTCAAGGGAAGGAATAGTTTGTTTAGATTTTTATTGTCCGTGATACTTCCAGGGTTATACTATCAATATATTAAATCTGTTGCCCGCGGCTTCGCTCGCCATTATTAATTGACTCCAGGATTTTTAAGAAATTTAAACTGTCAGTTTATTAAAAATGTTTGTGGTTTAGAGCTATGAGAATTGTAAATAAAAATAAAATTAGAATATTTGTTCATTGTGTTCATTTCACTTAGGCCTTATATAATAAAGAAACGGTTTTCCTAATTTTGTACTCGTCGTGAAAGATTAGGCTACACTGCGAGAGACGAACATCGCCGAGTATACCGATGTCTCACGAAGTGAGGGAGCGAGTGAGCACGCTATTGAGTGCCGTTGAATTGTATAAGAGTAGATATATACGATGAAGTAGTTAAAAGGAAGAAAAAATTATTAAATTCCTGATCCACTTCCTTATCATGCAGACTGTCACTCAATGAACACGAGACGTGGAAATTGCCTTCCTTGGGAAGAGTTAAGACGCCTCCCCTCTTCTTATCACAACCACTGGCAGGTTCGACTTCCCATTATAATATCATTCACAAAAGTTACAGGAAAATGAGGTTCTGATATTCGCTTATTGGATTTCGATTTCGACGAGGAATTCAGAAGTTATGTTACTATGTTCACAAGTAGATATCAATATCACAACACACGACTTGCGATTATATTCTTCAGACAAGAATGGCTTAATCTTTTCCGACAAAACAATAATAATAATAATAATAATAATAATATATAATTATATTTAACATAATATATTAGCAGCCATAGCAGTAAGATTAATAATAGCCTAATCATAGTAATAACAATAATTTGAGGGAGGACACTGCAGACCTGGGCTCAAACTGTCACGAAAGTAAGAGGTACCATAGCATACTAATTTTAACTTAATGATTTACAGTTTTAGTATACACTATGATACAGTTCCCAATAGGATTTAACTTGTACAGTACAAGTTTTATTACAGCCTATAGCAACACCCACATGATGCTGTTGTTGATCTCTATACTTGATGTCCCTATCTCAACCCTTGTTTAGTCGCATTTCTGCCATTGTCGTGAGTAAGAAATGCCTCCTTTCTAGGCCGGGTGGTAGAGAGTGTGTCATTGTGAGTTGTGATTAGAGCTTGTAAATACTCATTTTTTATCGGCGTACGTTGATCCGGACGAAATTTCCGTGACGCGACCTTTCTTGCTCATCAGAATTTCTGTTCAGACCGTTTTATTATACGTACGATACTTGTTATTTTTAGATGTGCTGAGATTAACAAAATATTGGTATAAGCTTTTTAAGTATATAATATTATCCTAAATTAAAAACTAACCAGGTACGCAATGTTGAAAATGGTTATTACTCATTACTATATTTTCTCCGAGACGCGACCATTAAAGGAAAACGCATTCACGCGAGTATGGAAGGGTTGAAGACACTTTTCTTTGGGAGAACCTGCAATAAATCGCACAAAGATTATTATTGCTGTTTAATATTCAATGTTAAATATTGAAGAATAATAATCACCAGGCCAACCTTACGCTAAACTTAGCAGAGTAAGTGGAGGCCACATTTATCCTAGTAGGCCACAATATTTTACGGATTCCGCCAAACAAACACCGCCACTTCGGGAGCTCGACAGGCAGATCGTCGGCTATATTTTGCTCTGAAGATTACATGGCGAGAGAGAAAAGCGGAGCATTCTGTATCACGAACACCTCGAGTAGGGATCCTGCAAGATGCTCCTCATAGGCTAATTCTTTCGATCTTTTTAGTTCTTCATTTTACGTTGAAGTAGCAATTTAGACATTTTAACTCATATAACGGATTTCCTGATATGCATTCATTTCATTTCCGGCACTTTCACTAGTAAATGTAAATATTCCATACTGAGCCCAACAATGAAATTGGTGAAAATGACATTAAGTCTGTTGAACTAGGTTTATTTATTTATTTATTTATTTATTTAAACAAGAATGAACATTACAGGTATACACCCAATTACAATGTTCATGACTATACTAACAATACATCATGTACTTACAATAACACAAATATGAAGTAGATATAATAAAAAGTAGAAAAGTTAGGATAATGACCAATGTAAGGTAAGAAGTAGGAGAGAGTAAAGAGAATAAGAGAGATAAGGAGAAAGCAAGCATGAAGGATGTAGAGCAAAAATAGAAATGAAATAAGAGTAAAACAAAACAGTGAAAAGTATGTTAGTTGACAACGGTGTTACTATTCACACTCACAGATTCCTAAGAAGTTTATATTCTGGAATGTTCAAAACATACGAGTATATAATGCAATTAGACACTAGTCAGTATTAATTAATGAGCTGTGTGTTGTACTGTAGAACAATAATTAACTTTACAAGAATTACCCTTGATCAACAATTCTGGGATATTACAAGTGTAGACCCTGCAGTGGACTTCATGGCGGATCTGCTATTTCTGTGAAAGATGAGATGAAGGTGAAAGAATTGATAGATGTTTCAAAATTATGTACGCATAACTATTTCGAACTGCGTACAACATACGTTTGCAATTTCAACCTAACCTGCATATCTATCTATAGAACTCTTCAAGGACAAAATTAATATTAATCTAGTTTTAGTTTATTTTATCTCTAACACTAATCATAATTTAAGGGTTATATTTGAATGCTTTGGCATTCGCTCTACAACATGTACACTATGGGACAAACACGTGTAGCGTCAATAGAAATAGAGTTTTGGACTTAATCTACAGATTTAATTAAATGTTAAACAGATTTGTTATGTTATGCAAATATTAGCCATTGGGCTATATTTGTAACATGTTCATTCTTGTATCATTATTACTTATTGTTCATTGTAGAACAGATTGTAATGTTGAAGAAAGATAAAAAAAAGATAAAAAAATGTAAACCAACTCGTCTCTCCTCAGGTACCTGTGTTGACAATGTAATTATAATTATTAATAATGATAATTATATAGCAAATGTAATCCCTAGTATATTTTCAGATCAGAATGCAAATATAGGGTTACAGTAGGGGTCACGATTTTAACAACTTTAATGTGAATGATATCAGTGTATTATATTTTATTCAACTTATAACAAGTACTAACTGGTTTCATATGTACACAAGATTTAAATGAGGAAGCAAATTGTTTTCTCAAAATTTCTCTGCAGTGTGTTGGCAATGCAATTCCATTATCACATTCCATGTATAACAAAGTGGGTATCACTAAAGAGTGGTACATTGGCGAGCTCAAGGGATGTGTTAATATAATCTCTGGCAGGAGAATAAGCAGAGTGAACGTAAATGCAAACTCACAGAAGTACAATACCGTACTTCTATGATTAATTAGTAAGTTTAATAATAAGGCAAAAAGTTTTTCTCTACTCAATAAAAATTCTAAATCAAAATCAGTAATTGCCGGCTCAATTGCAGATGAATTTAATCAGATATAAAAATGTTAAATTAAGAAATCCTACAACAACGTTTGAATTCAGACCCTTTAGTGCTGAGGATGTGTACACTGCAACCATGAGTCTCAACAACAGCTCATCTCATGATGTGTATGGAATTAATACCAAAATAATTAAGGTAGCCTCAGCTTTCATATGTGAACCACTGGCTCATATTTTCATTTCTTGCCCAGACACTTCTGTCTTTCCGAATGATTTTAAGTACGTAACAGAAATCCCCGGGCAATTAATATGATTAGGCTTACTCTAATTACAGGCCTATTAATATAATCCCAACTGTATCAAAGATATTTGAAATTTTATTGGAAAGCAAATTTCCGCTTATTTTGAATAAATTTTCAGTTTGGATTCAGAACATCTCATATTACTTTACATGCATTAATAACCTCCCGGCCAGTATTCGGGATGAGTGCTCAGAATCTTAGCTATTCGCTGATGATCTTGCTGTTAACTTCAACCGTAAAGATAATGATAATATACGTATCAAAGTTAATAAAATAAGAAATCTTATTGAAGATTGGTGTAATACAAATTCTCTATCACTCAATAAAGATAAAACTGCAGATATTAAATTCACATTTAAAAGATGGGTGAAAAACCTTCAGATAATTCAGCTAAATTTCTAATTTCTTGAAAGTGACCTAACTTGGAATACACACAAATTATCTAATTCAAAAAATAAAATCAGATAAACTGATGTAACAAAGTGCCAGTATGTTTTTGTTTAATCAGTTATGATTGCAGTTATGATATGCAGAATACAAAAAAAGTCAAATAGGCCGGTTTTGGGATTTGAACCAAGGAACTCCAGAATGTGAGGCCAAGACGTTACCATCTCAGCCACCTGGGTCAGTTTTTCGGTCTAGTTGGATAAGCGCATGTATAGCAATAGTGTTATTTGTCATAGCTAACTGTATTTTAATTTCCAAAGCCTTATAAGATCACAGAAAAACAATAGGCTATGTTGTCATGATAACTGATTTGCATTTCATAAATTCTTTCGTAATACGTATATTACCATAAAGTAGGCACTAAATTGAGCATTACTCCGAAACAGGTCAACCGATTTTATCCAATATCAATAGATGTCTTTCCATGGGCATTTTAAATGTGTATACTAAGTTTCATAAAATTCCGGTAAAGCGTATTTGAGTTACCCCGTCTTTAAAATAGACACTAAATTGGGTTTCACTCCGGTACCGGTCTACCAATTTGGTCCTATATCAGTAGAGGTCTTCCCATGTACATTATAAATGGGTATACAAAGTGTGGGGAACACTGCAGCACCTTTACTATATATAGCTTCCATCACCGGAATTGAGCAGGGTGGTGTGCAAGGACTTCCTCCCGCGAAGCAGTGTAGTAGCAGCCATGATATACAGGGAACAGAAGCCAGACGCTAAGACTGTATACGGTCGCACGTTCATATGATAGTTCATATTGTAAGGTCAATGTTGTAATAAATATTACCTGATATCAATACTGTGTCTGTAACCCACGGCATCCTACAAAAGTTTCAGGGAAATTCAATAAAGCATATTTGAGTTATCGCGACTTCTTATATATTATCACAAAAGGCACTAAATTGGGCATTATTCCGGTACTGACCAACCGATTTAGTCGAATATCAATAGACTTATTTCCATGGACATTATAAATGCGTATACGAAGTTTCATAAAATCCGATAAAGCGTATTTGAGTTATTGCGCCTTTAAAATAGACACTAAATTGGGTTTTACTCCGGTACCGGTCACCAGATTAGGTTCAACTTCAATAGGGTACATCTCATGGACGTCATAAATGCGTATGCCAAGTTTTATGAAAATCTGAAAAAGCGTATTTGAGTTATGGCGCGTATAGGCACACGGACGGACGGACAGACATTTTTCGTCCCCACACACAATCTCATAAAGTACCATACTGGCACTTAATAAGTAATGTATTCTACTTTGATTACAGTGTACTGTGCATTTATACACGGCATGTAGCCTACAATACATATGGGGAAACCATGTCTCTTCTAACAAACTTTTTTTATATTGCAAGAGAGAGCTTTGAGAATTATATGTGGAGCTCAGCCAAGAGTGCATTGTAAACCACTTTTTATGGAAACAGGCATTCTCAGCCTACCATGAATGTTTGTCCTGGCCTGTCCCCTCTTATATCAGAAATAATGTAAATAATTTCACAATTTGTAATGATATGCATAGTTATTCCAAAAGGACTAATTCTAACTTATATTTGAACAAATGCAGCAACTCAAAACAGTTTTCACTACATATCTATGAAATTTTTCAATAGTCTCCCAATAAGAATAAGGAATCTTCCTACACCGACATTCAGGAGGACAATCCGGAAGAAACTGATGGTTAACCCCATTTATAATATAAATTAATTTTATTGTTTTACTGGATAGTAATTCATTTTAACACTTTGACTATCGATAGCAAGTGTTATATTTAGAGGTGGAATGTTCTTATTTCACAAAAGGCACAGATACTAGTATTGCAAACGGAGAACACTACACTGTATCATTTCTTTGAGACGCCGCAAGGGTCTGATTCTGACACCATTCTGTGTCTCAATTCCGTCATGTAGAAATATGCAAGTTATCATTTACTAGCTTGGGAAATACGGCAGTGCCTTGCCAGTCATACGCGACAATATAATAGTACGATCCCATATGGGACGGGTACTCCTTACTGTACAGGCACTGTTTTAGTTAATGAATACACTTCATACCCTCGAAAACTCTGTTGTCGATCTGAGAGGCCAGTCTTTAGCTACGTCCGGAAGCAGAAGAGTGATTACATTAGAATCAAGATACTGACCCACCTGAGATCATTCTACAATTAGTGAAATGTTCCAACTACACCCAGAACTGAGAAGCTACACGAATGCCCGAAGCGGGATTTGAAACTGTTTACTCCTTCTACGTGGCGTTAAATCAGCATTGACTTAGAATCGCTACTAAGAAGACCTGTAAATCTTTAAGCTCGGGAAGTACCTCATTTCGACAAACAGGTCAGAACGGCTTATTTCGCCACTGACAAATATCCGAGGGCATCTCTTGCACAAGATATTAAATACATATATGTAGATATATATACATATAACTTAATAGTTTTGGTAGAAAGGAATACTTGCTAGAAAAGGAGAAACTTGGCAATTTGAACATTAATTACGAGACAGAGAGAAATGTGATCTCAGCGTGATAGCGAAGTGTTGCGGAGATGCAAATTTAAGACGTTGGAGGCATTAAATAGAGCCGCATATAAGTGGGGTGGAATCGCGTAACACGAGCGTGTCTACCGAGAAGAAGAAGAAGAAGAAGAAGAAGATAGATGGGCGGAGGATTTCTGATCTGATTCAGTCACGCAGAGAGAACAGAGCGTTTTCATGTTCCCTGCGAGACCAACATTACTGAGCATGATCACTTCTCCGTCACTTGATTATTCTCTCTTCTGTCTAAATTCATTTCTGATATTAAAACATCTGATGCGAAAGTTTACCCTTAAGTATTCCAGCGAAGAGTACGTGATTGCATTCACCCAAAGACGAGGCAAGACTTAAAACCTTACTTTCTGTATGAAATGATTAGCTTGTAACTATTCTCCACAAAACATGGTACAAATAAGTACTAAGTGTACTTTATAACAGTAATTAATATACCATGTATTATAATAAATTAAACACACTATGCAATTAATTTACTTAAAATAAAATCGTTAGAGGCGTTATCAAGAATATCGATAAAATTAAAATCTCCTCAAGTAGAGTGGTTTAAAAAATGTCGAACCCTTGAAAGAAATACAACGCAAATAGAATTCAATGTAATGTACTCACTGAAATTTCCTTGCCCCAACAGGAGGCCGTGTAGCGTAAAATGCGCATTCAGTTGTTGCTCAATAATGCAAAGATGTTACAGTTCGGCAGGCAAGACAGAGTGGCCGGTTTATAACTATCCTTCAGAAAAATTTAAAGATAAATGTACCAAATAAAATTTTAGCTCTTAGTAAAAGCGTTTCGGATACGTTGATGATAAAATAAGAAAAAGTCTTCGTCAAACTTTTTATCACAACCCAATAATTTAACGCATTTATATATATATAACGCTTTTTTGTTCTCGAGCTATGCCCAACATAGACACACCCATAGACATGTTTCTAAAAATAACATTTTTTGGTTATAGAGGACCTCAAGACATGTAGCTTATTTATGTTGAACACGTGATATCGAATTTCAGATTCGAACACAATACTTCCTCTACCCATAGTACTTACTGCACGGGTAGAACATTGTTCTCCAGCAAACATTTAAAACAAACAAACTCATGGATCAAGTTTAGATGATAAAATCGCATTGTAGGGGGGCCCACTTGGAAAACCAACTTTCTCCTCATAAAACACTTAATATCACACGTATTTTGTTATAGATAGATGTGTGGAGAGGAAATGTTGCCTCGACGAATGATTTGGTCAACCCACTCGCTCTAAACGTTACGCTTTCTTTTATAACATGATTTAGCGAAAAAGTAGCGTGAATTCCGCCATATTTTATATGAAAAAACTCGTGATTGAACGTTAGAGGTGTGACGTCACACCAGCTGAACATGTTTGATTGTGGGAAACAGGTTCACCAATACAGCACACCTCGACTTCTGCAGAATTCAGAATGCCCTACTAAATTAATATCACCGTTCATAACCTAACAGAACCCGTCACTAATTAATAACACCGTTCCTAACCTAACTGCCACTAAACTAGAATTTCAGGAGAATTTAGAATGGCCTACTAAATTAGTATCACTGTTCATAAGCAATGTACAAGAAACGTCATGTTCGTCAACCTGTCACGCTCAGAAACAAAAAACATCACCCGTCCGTGGAAACCTGCACACTTCACGAGATGGGCCCCCCTACATTGCGACTTTGCCGTTTAGATTAATGCAGCTGCTATTGAGTGGATTTGATAGTGACACTGGCGTTAGTAATCCTTATTTACATGAAGCCACGACTGAATTTCAACTAATGGATACATATTGACCTACATGGATAAGTTGAAAATAACGAGTTACGTTTGTTATGAATGAAACAAACAAATATAAATTAAGTTATAAAGACAAGACAAGTAGTTAAAACGGATTCTAGAAAAGGACTTTTGGAAACACATAAGAAGGAAAGAGAGCAACAATTAGTAAGAAATACTTTGAATAACAGCAAGAAAGATCGTCTCTTGCTTAAAAACAAATATGAGAGTGGAATACAAAAGAGACAATTAGCTTTCTATGAACACATCAAACGAATGGAACAGGTTAAAATAAAGTCCTCACTGACCAGGAGAAGAGAAAGGCACAAATCCCATGGCAAAGGATGTCCAAGAACATTTATGAAAATGCAGGAAACAGAAAAAGTATTCAGAAGAATGTTTCTCGTGTAAAAGATCTGTCTGGAGAGACTAAAAGGAAGAACAAGGTTACGTTCGGAAGAAGAACGCACTAATATGAGTCAAAGAATGAAAAGAATATTAGTGCAGCTGGAAAGATCTCGAGGAAGTGTAGGAAGTTTTCCATACATGCAAAACTCGAATGTTTTTAACATAAGCATGACCATTGAAACGCGCAATATTTCCACATATTGCAATAATCAACATCTTAACATGACAACCCCGATCTCTTCCAGTAGCTATTACTGTTTTATATAAATTGAAATAAATAACGAAATCGCTCCTTTTAGCTTCACACATGTTTTATGAAAGCCTGATCAATGAATACCAAGACTGTTAATTGCTGAGCGGTAATTGTTTACTTCTATAATTATTGAACGTATAACTGGAAAGTTACTAATAACGGTCGCTATGAAGCTTAAGTATAATGCAGAGGAAGTTTGTTTTTTCAACCTAGCTGAGTGAAATCAAATTAATTCCAGGAGCCCGAGTAAGCGAATAACTCAGCATTATTTACTATGGTAATAAGTCGAAAGTTATGACAGCGGTACATAAAATTTGCTAGAGTATCATAGAGATGAAATTGTAATAAATAATTGTTAGATAAGCGCTCAATTCCTAGTTAAAATGTGCATATAAATGGCCTGCTTCACACTTGAAATGTATGAACTAGTTATTTCATAAGTTTCTCCCAAAACTACCAACTAATAATGCTTTAAATATCTTAATAAATAAATGTGAGCTACATTAATATAAAATATAAAATAGCTCATGTTTTATGCATCAGACGAAACATTACGTACAGAAGAACGCCCCAGTAAACATCAGGAACTAAGTCATTGGGTTCATACTTATATTTTCTACTGAATTAAAACAGAAGGAACTGTCTGGAGCAGACACCAGACTTGTACTGAATAATGCAGTCGTTCAAATCGCTGTGGCGTGAAGTCTCGATAAATAATAAATAAGACGAGCCAAGTGTTCAGGATAATCCCTCTCGAATTGATTCCTTACTCTCCTTTGGAGAAACTCAAATGCAGAAATACACTGGAACCCTACAAATACCATTTGTGATCTTTAGCATGTATGTCTTTCAAGTGAAACGGAAACGCGATGTCAAATATAAAAGATTGCATAATGTTCTCAATGAAACGCCAACATTAATATAAACATAAAAGTTTGTACCATTTTCAGAGCGGAAAGCAAACGTCGTAAGAAACTTGCCTTTCTACAATGAAATGCAACATCAAATCTGTACCCATGTGCACAATGAAATGGAACATATAAGTTTGTACCAAGTCACAATGAAACGCAAACGAACGTAACGTCAAACATTTGTACTATGCTATTTAATGCAAGCTTTCACAGTGTGGCATTAAGATAATTTAAATGTAACATACTTTCCTAATAAATATGCTTTCTTTATTTTCTCTTTCATTTTATTCTTGAGAGTGTCATTATAAATGCAACTAGTATTTACAAAATCACGATTTAATATCAACGCGTATATATCTAGTGGTAAATTCAGATGGTGTGACCATCATAGAGTAATTTCCAAAGGGCACACGACTTCCTAGTAGACTGGCTGAAAGCAGTAAATTGAAGTCTCTATATCATTCAAACGAGGTGGAAAGCAAGCTTCCTTTTATCATAGACAAATTTTGATAGCATAAAGCAGCTCAGCGAAGATCGCATGACAACCACCTTAAGATCTCACCGATTGCTACATATGGCCTGGAAAATGTCTGTATCCACATGGCAAAGAAATAATTGCACGAAATTGAAAGTTAAAACAACACTATGCCTCTCAAAATTCACGCCAAACCACCGGGTTTACATACCAGCCAAAGAGAAATTCTACTTAGAGGAAATGCAATTTAATACAAGAAGATACGAACAGCTACTACAAGAGACTCTGCAGAAGAAAGCTGAGATATGGATTGGTTTTTACAGCCGGGACTGGATGCAGAGCAACTTTGAGCTGAGACACGTAGGGACGACATTTGCTGTTCATGGCTTTCACCACCTGATCTGTGCGAACCAACCAGGACCATCATGAAAGTGCAAACGTGCGAGTCATGTCATGTGATGTTGTGTGAAAAGGGACAGCATTTTCTACAAAATGAACTACCTGCCCAATACATTGTGCGAACTTCCTATTTCATTCAAATTTAGAAGTAGCGGTAACTTCACCAATAGACATTTCGGCTTTTATCAATCTACATATCAGCTACCACACGATAAGCATATTAATTAATAGTTGTGTTCCGATGAACCTTGATTTCATTCTTGAATGAATATAGTCTACGAATTTAGGTTTTCCATTTTTTAAATGAAACTTCTTTAGGCACGCTAGGAGTAAATTGAAAGCTAACCCAAAGTTTCGTTACCAACAAAATGGTAACGAAAGTACTGTAGTGGGGCTGTGACGGACTGCACAGAAAAAATCAATTAAATGAAATTTAAAAAAAAAATTATAAAATCCAAAATTTCAAAAGCCAAAAATCCAAAATTCCAAAATTTAAAACCAAAATCCAAAATTTAAAACATCTAAAATCCGAAATTAAAAACCGAAAAATTCTGATCCAAAATTTAAAAAATCCAAAATAAAAAATTTTAAAGATCCAAAATTAAAAATATAAAAAAATCCAAAATTAAGAAAGTCCAAAAATCCAAAGTTTAAAAAGTCCTACAATCCAAAATTGAAAAAATCCAATAATCCAAAATTGAAAGAATCGAAAAATTAAAAAAATCCAAGTTTCACTTCTGTCGCGTGGCGTTCCACGCACCCGATTTTTTCTAGCTTTTTAAAAAACTTTACTGTTACTGACATAATTGCGTGACTTTAAGAATTCCTTAAAAGCGGATATGTAAGATTAATTGTGGTAAAATGTAATTTTGGTGCATTACTGGTAACACATTAGATATTCCATCAAAAAAGTCGACATCGATTTCTTACCAGGAAAAACTTACACCATCATAAGCACTTGTGTTCAACTAATAGCGCCATCTTAGTGTTGAATGTGTTTAATGTAGTGAGGACTCAAGTTTCCTCTCTGAGGAGGTTTCTGAACTTTCCAGAACTGGCCCCGAAAGAGCAAAGTCTGAGGGCTATGTATCTTATTACACATGAATACCTCAACAACACTGCAAGTTTCCCTTCCTCTCATTGGATACAGGGAAGTCACAAACTCTCCTCCAGCTCTCAGCTTGATTTAGTCCCAGTATAACAGTAGCTGGAACCAATTATTACATCCTTTAATGAATCAAGTTGTTTTGTAATAATATATATATATATATCAAATACATAAAATAGAAAGTGTGTGTGTATGTATGTATGTATGTATGTATGTTCCCTATACAAATCTACATTTCTTGACCAATTTGCACGAAATTTTGTACACATACCCAGTTAAGCCCGGGAAGTAACGTGGTCAACATTAACATTCAAACAAACCACTCCTTCCCTTGAAAATTTATATAATTTCTGAGAATATCATACTGAATTAATGAAAATGCAATTCAGTTCATATGACAACAGTGTATTGTTGGAGTGTTCACATAAGGCATTGGAAATTGTAAGTAACTGGGCTTTGACAAATTAGAGAAGCTATCGACTTGAACAGACAGGACTCGATGCTTTTGGTACTCAGTGTTCACCACAGTACAGTATAGACTTCCAGAAACACTCGTAACTCGTAACTGAGTATGGAGTATTGGTTAATGGCCTCCTAAAAGAAAGTAAAAAAAAATTAAAACCTTTTTTACTGGTTGGAAAACAGTTGTTTGCAGTCTATTGCGGTATTAGCCTATGAGTGGTTCAAAGATTCACAGTTACGTATTATTTTATGAATGAATTCTGTTCTGTAGTGTATTATCTTATGTATGAATAAATAACATTTGATTAATTCCTTCGCATACTTTTATCAATCGGTTAATATTATCAGAATAGCTGCGCCCCGAAGAGATCACAAAAAGCGGCGTGCAATGTATATCGGAGCGTTTTGAAACTATTGCTCACAGTTTAATGGAAAGCTCGTGAATGGCCCCGTAGATTTTGGGTATTTCCAAATGGATATGTCACCGAATATAATAATCGTTCAATGGAATATCAGAAAAGAAGACATCACTGAACGATAGAAACAGATGCACATGTATTACCTGTTCATTTTACATTTGCAGATTGTGAAGGAGCGCTGCGAACTGTTTACAAGGGTTCCTATTGGTGCTACCTCCCGGTAGGGGTGACGTGATGCGCGCGCTGCCGAGCTAGGGTATTACGGTCTATCATTGCTTTGTCGTCGTTAGCCCAGTGAACAACGTAACGCGGCTCCTAAACAGAAAGACCTCTGTGCTCGGAAGTAAAGTAAATACTACTGCATCTGCATGCACACTTGATAATTTATTTTACTCGTATAATACCTTAGTCTTGTTCATTTAATTGTGATAATCTGACGAATTTGACTTTGAATCATATATGAGATCGGCCCCTTCAATAAACCCCATCTCTCCACCCGCGTGTACCACTATTGCTCTTTGTCCAGAACTCTCATTTTTTCGCACACCCGATATGTCATCGTGTTGCCAGCATTTACTTACTGTGTAATGAGTGTGCACCCACGTCTCATCTGTATAAATTCTGGTCTCTGTGCACGTCTCTCGTTCTCTCTCAGAGAAATTTTTCCCGACGCGCAACAATGTCCGACCTCTCCACCAAGAATGATCTTCTATTTTTACATTTTTTAAACTTAAATCCAATTTCCTTTATGATTTTCCAAAACGTGGGTTTGTTCCCTGTGAAATGAACATCTGGGTCCTCCTTAACAGCATTGTAAAGTTTTCGAAGAGTTGGAATTTCTCGTCGAATTTTGTAAAACTCCAGAAATTTTCTTTTCACCAAGCATTTATCAAAATCGTCTAAACACTTTTGTTTCTTTCTCTGCCTCTTTTTTCTTGGTGTCACAACTTTCTGGGCACTCTTTATTTACGTCGTCCACTACGTTGTACACTGTTCTCAAACTCTTCCCTACTACTGCTGCTGCTCTGTCCATAGCCCTTTCCAAAGGTATCAATAGACCTTTTCATTTTCCTCACGACAACATTTTACAACATTTTTTATAATTACCTTCCCATCCGATCGCACTCTTCCATAGTAATGCGGTTTTGATTTGTTTGACTCCATAACGCAAGTGTGTAGCTCACTGCACCGCACTGCACCGTATCACTTTACGTACTGCGGGCAGTTCAGTAATGTTCGTGCATCGTCGGCTCGTCGTACGCTCGGCTATGTGTTTTCAACGGTAGTTCCTCTCTTTGCCGTCTGCAAATGTAAAGTGAACGAGTAATATTAATTAATATAATGATAATAACAACAACAATCGTGATAATAAAAATAACAATAAAGATAATTGTAGACTTAAACGGGGAGCTTTAACCTGTAAACAAAGGACGGAAATATTTTTACGTAACTTATGTGAATGTCCCATCGTATCAATTGAGAACAAGTAAAGACATAGGAGTTCACCGTACAACAGTGCCGAAGACAATTAATCTAGTTCTGTAAAAACAGTAGCGAAAGCATATCTTTTTGGACAAAATTCCAACTGGAAATGAGGTTGATGGAGCAAAAAGAGAATGATCCGAACTTTACTATTTTCCCTGTCTGCACTAACCTTTGCATTTGAACAACATGGAGATGAAGATGTGAACAGGAAAGGCAGAGGAGGAGTTCACCTGTGCATATGTTTACAGTGTCATGAGCAACCGGTGTCGTGCACATTGGCACAGGTGCACATCGGCACAGTCGCATTTTCGTGCACATTGGCATAGTATTTTTATCTTGTAATATTATCGTGCTCATCGCCACATAACCCGTTGGGGCTAGGGGTGGACATAGAGACTCAAACCTACAGCCTCCTTCACCACGGCTCCAAGGCAGCACCCCTTAGCTACCGCGGTTAAGGAAACCGGCCGTTTCTATCGTAGATAGGTTAAGTCAGGTTAGGTTACGTTACGTTAGGTTAAGTTAGGTTAGGTTAGGATAGATCAGATCAGATTAGGTTAGGTTAATTCAAAGTCTCATTCAATCGCAAGCAGATACTTTATGAATGATTTCTAAACAATAAAATTATAATATTAATGTACATAGTATGTATCTATAATCATAAAAAGAAGTGTTTGTTTTTCTGTCTATCTAGCAGTTACTGTGAACTCCATTGCATTCAATACGATAATGTCATTCCAACTTTGTTTCTATGTCCACCCCTACGAAGGGTGTGTGGCGATGAGCACGATGATATTGCAAGATAAAAATACTATGCCGATGTGCACGAAAATTCGACTGTGCCGATGTGCACCTGTGCCAATGTGCACGCAACCTGAGCAACCAGAGGATGTGGCATAATGCCATGCCTCCTAACCCCATTCAAACATATTGTTATCATCTCCTATAAACATTATAAAGATATAACCTTGAAGAAGTGTGAGATGCATTAAGAAAGAGTATCTGCCCCTTTCAATTTGAACTCGTCCAAATCGTTGATTAGTCTACATAATATTATATTTATAATATTATATTACAATAAATAAAACACAATTTCGTGTACATATATATTCCAACAGATGCAGCAAGTATTCAGCTATTATTAAACAAATTTGCACACCGGAGTTGAAACATTTGTCATACCGTGGCACCAACTTTTGAATGCCTGTGTCGTGTAAGTCTGCCGCCAGGGATTTGAACCACTGTGTGACAAACATCTCCTCCTCTCAGTCATTCTCTGTCATTCCCTGTATTTTCTTAGCTGTAGATAAATCTGTAGCTAAATATGGAAATCACTGAAAGCGACGTCCAGGCTGTAGGGTGGACGATTGAACACCTCCTAGCAAGTCTCTTGCAGGAAGTTCGACTGAAAGGTGTTTAAAAATCCACCCTAAAGCCCGGAACTCGCTCATATATTTTCCTACACCTCAATAAATGACAGAGAATGACAGAGGGGAGCAGATGTTTGTCACACAGTGGTTCAAATTTTTGGCGGCAGATTTGTACGACACAGGTATTAAAAAGTTGGTTCACGTTACGACAAAGTTTCAACTCCGTGCCAAATATGTTGAATAATAGCTGAATACTTGCTGTATCTGTTGGAAAATATGTCCACGAAATCGTGTTTTGTTTCTGTAAATGGCATCAGGGAAACTTACTTTATGGACGCGTCTCGTGTGTCATGAATGTCCTTTAACAGTATCGTGTCAATGTAAAATGCTTTTCAAATAATTTAACTTCGATACGTTTTATGAATTATTTATTACATTTATTCGTTAAATAGTCATTATAAATGCAACTCGTGACTTTGAGCTCTCCTGGATAAAGTCACTACTTTGTGATCTCACTAAAGCATTCGACTGTGTGGTACCTGAATTACTTATCTGTAAGTTGAGGCACTATGGTTTGAGTGAAAATAGTTTAAGAATTTTACAATGTTATTTGACTGGAAGAAAGCAGTTTGTGTCTATAAAAATACCAATTCGCAACTTGTGGATATAAATTATGGCGTACCTCAAGGATCAATATTGGGCCCTCTCCTGTTTATTGTTATGATTAATGATCTTAGTTATAATCTACCCAAGGCCCCTGTCTTGTACGCAGACGACACCACTATAAGGGCAAAAAACAAAAACTTGGATGAATTAAATAATGACAATGATATTAATTTTAATGTGGCTAAACACTGGTTTATGGTAAATGGATTTCTTTTGAACGAAAGTAAAAAAAGGTCATGTATTTTGGACTTAAAGATGTAACAAATGATCTTGATAATGTTAACTTTTTGGGCTTTGAACTTGATTCAAAACTTTCATGGAAGTATCATATAGATAAAATTTGCAAGAAGCTGTCTCAAACCACTTACCTTCTCAGAAAACTCACATGTTTTATTCCGCTCGATCGTCTTAGAGATGTTTATTATTCACTTGCTCAGAGTCATATTGTGTATGGTGTACATTTATGGGAAAGCAGTTCACATGTCAAGGAGATATTGCTTTGTCAAAAGAGAATGATTAGAATAATTATGCGCATTGTAAACCTTTGTTTATTCAACTAAAAATACTTGCAGTTTATAACCTTTATATTCTATGCTTTGCTTCATATCCATTCTAATTTACACCAATATAATTTAAGATCTGATGTACATAACATTAATACTAGAAATAGATACAAATTGAATATCCCTAATTGTCGACTTACCCGGACTAAGGAAACATGTTTTGTTAAAGGTATGGTGCTTTACAACAGATTAACTCTTGAAACCAGAAATTTAAGTATAGGCTGTTTTAAAAGAAAACTCTTTGATTGGTTGCTAAGGCATCCTTTTTACTCTATTGACGACTACCTGAGATTTAATGTAGTTAATACACTTTGATTTTATGTGAAATGTTATTATAAGGGATTTATTTTAATGTACACTGACAATGTCTATAGCAGGAACAAGCTGCTCTTTGACAATAAAGTATTATTATTATTATTATTATTATTACCTATGTTGATGATGGAGAATGGGAGATGCATTAAGAAAAAAGACAAGGTAATCATTCAATAATAATAATAATAATAATAATAAATGATTAATATCATAATTCTAATTAGAATACAATAAGGCGACCACCGGGTAGTGTATTGGGGACGGAGCCGCAAGGGTATGAAGGTATTTGACTCTTTTAAAAGGCGAATGGACCTGTTATAATTTTTAATTTCGGAAATATAAAACGCATACGTACTTTAATATTTTATAATGTAACAAAGAAATAAGGAACGTGAAGTTCTTAATAATTCTGAAAGGCTGTAATGCTATACACTACGGAACAATAATGGCGACTAAACGTATTTCCCTGGTCCATCAAGTGGAATGGCGGAGGAAACGAAAAGTCCGAAGGTTTAATTTTTGCAAGAAGCTGAAGAACGGCGCTCACTTTAATTATTACCAAGCAGGAAGATGAAGTCAGATTTATTCCCTGTTTCGAGACATTTACGACGAGGTTTAGACTGCACAATGCTCGTATATTGCATATCTCGATATTAAACTGCAGGTTATATGAGTTTTGACTAAACACATAAATTCACAACTAGTTCCAGCATTTAAATCAAACTGTTAATTTTTCAGTGTGCTTCAAGCCAGACACGGCCCTGGGGTGACTCGCCAAGAAAAGTCATAACTTCTATTTAGTAGCAGCAATAATAATAATAATAATAATAATAATAGTAATAACAATAATAGTAGTAATAATAATCTTGCAAGAATTCTTTGAGGTTGTATCCCATTGTGTGAGACGCAGAAATACGTATTGCATTGCAGAAGACTCGTTCCTATACAAAGCATTGTAGGCTACCTATGTTAAAAACATCTCTTATCCCATCGGCTTTCTTAACATAAGCATGTGTCTGGAGAAAAGTACACTCTAAATCATTCGGTTAAATTAATTGTAATTCAAATAAAAACAGGTAAACTGATATAACAAAGTGCCAGAATGTTTTTGTTGAATCAATTATAATTGCAATTGTGATATACAGAAAATACGTATTTTTTAATCCGATTAAAATCGACCAGCATCAGCAGAACTGCAGATTTGTGATACCTTGACAATCGCGCAATCACATAAAAATTAAAAATAAAATTAAAAAAAAAATCCATGTCAAATCGGCCGGCTCCGCGATTTGATCCAGGGACCTCCAGAATACGAATCCAAGACGTTACCATTCGGCCAACTCAGTCAGTTTGACGGTTTAGTTCGATAAGCATACGTGAAAGAATAGTGTTATTTGTCAAATCTAAAATGTATTCCAACTTGAAATTCTTAAAATAGGCCTATGTCAACATTTCACAAAATTCAGTGGAAAATAACTCCACTAATTATTTCACTGTAATGTACCTTCTGTATATAGCAGTATTCCTGTACTACTCAATATCAACTATGTAGATCAACGAAGTAAACAAACATCTGACTGCATTGCATCAAAGCCCTCAATGATAAAAAAATGCGGCATTGTATCTCAACTGTTTGTTGACAGATAAATATGATATCAAAATGATTTGATAAAATCAAGTAATCTTCAGAAATTATATAATTTTTCAAGGGAAGGAATGGTTTGTTTGGATTTTTATTGTTCGCGATATTTCCACAGTTAAATTATCAATATTTTACAGCTGGGCCCGCGCCTTCACCCGTCATTATCAATTGACTCCAGGATTTTTAAGAAATTTACACTGGCAGTTTGTTGAAAATGTTTGTGGTTCAGAGCTATGAAAATTGTAAGTAAAAATAAAGTTAGAATATTTGTTCATTGTGTTCATTTCACTTAGGCCTTATATAGTAAAGAAACTGTTTTCCTAATTTTGTACTATTCGTGAAATTTTCGCTGATTGGATGGCCTCGAGGCAATCAAAATGCTTCGAATTGTCGGAAAACGAAGATTACATTATAATAGATGTACTCGTTATTTCGGGACCGGTCAACCGATTTGTTCCAAATTCAGTAGGCTTCTTTCCATGTAAGCATAAATGCGTTTACAAAGTTTCATGTAACTCCGATAAAGCCTATTTGAATTATCGCACCTTTTTAATATATTTTCATTAAAATAGGCACTAAATTGGGCATTACTCCGATACCGGTCAACCGATTTGGTCCAATATCAATAGGGTTCTTCTCATGGACGTTATAAATGCGCATATCAAGTTTAATAAAAACCCGATAAAGCTTATTTGAGTTATGGCGCGTACAGACACACGGACAGACAGAGAGACAGACAGACGGACGGACAGACAGACATTTTCTGTCCTACACACAACTCATAAAGTACCATTCGGGCACTTAATAAACGTATAGCATAGCAACACACATATCACTTATAATATTCAAAGCAATGGTATAACTTGGGATTAAAACCACGTGAAGATGTTTACATTGTCTGAGCTCTGGGCTGTTATCAGCTCTCCTGCCATCTTCTGGGAGAGATCTTCCTCGGAAGAGGGCTGCAGAAGAGCAATAAGTTTATTAATACTTTTTTCCAAACTAAGCGAAAGTTCCTGGTTTATAACACTTCTTTGCGGAGAAAATTCATTACATAAGTGAATGGAAGCGTAATTGGTTGGACTGGTTTACAGGTTACAGCTTGCATAATCACAAAAGATTGGGTAAAGATAGAATCTTCCTGTTTTAAATGTTCACTCGGGTAATCAGTGTGTTGGTCAACCTAATACCAATTCAATGAAAATATTATAAAAAAAATCCTCTAACACTGGGATTTGAACCCAGGACCTTTGGCTATCTGTGCCACTGCTCTACGAACTAAGTTAAGCCAGGGTTCACTTCACAGCGCCAGATTGAACCTCTCTCCTATGAGTGATGACCCTTAATGGTCTACCTCACTGACAGACAAGTTATGCCATATGCAGTAGGCTACTGAGAGGCACACTAATTAGTGATTTTTGTGACGGGCTTCCACTGTTATACATTACATGAGAATTTTATCTCCTACTATGCCAACTAATATTTGTTGTTTTCTTCATATTTAGTGAAACAGTTCAATAGCTCCGTTGATGTTGTTACTGTTTAATTGGCATTGATTCTCGATTTTTGATATCTCATTTGCTCTATATTTAACGAAAGAAAATTCCCCTTTGAGTTCCTCTTTCCATTTAGAAATAACTGGTATTTCACCATTAGCCTCAGAGGGTGCAATCGGGTTGGGTGGATAATCTTTAGATTGTAAAAAAAATATTCATTTCACGAAACAAAAACATATAGTTAGAGCATCCTCCATTGCTTATCCCAAATTTTGCGATTTTATCTACAAGACCAAAACTAAATACAAATAACAATAGACTAATATAAATTCTTCCACAAATGAAAATAAGAGGAAATGCTTTAGCTTTCATCATCAACTTCTTAACTCACACAAATCTAAGAGTGGTAATTCAAACTAAATTACGCCCTCCTATGGAAATGGTGAATGGTGAGCCTCAAGGGTCAGTATTAAGTGTGCTTCTATTCCTTATTGCTATTAATAAATTCAGCAGTTTGATTGAGAAGGCAGTAAAATCATTCCACTTTCCGGATGATAACACTTTTCTCCGCACTATTCTAATATTATTCAGGGCATAAAATCTACTCCTGGGGAAACACTTCCTGTCTCAAAAAATCCGAATCAAAAGCTGAATTTATAGCTTCACCAAATAGACGTTACACTTGAAAAATTCTAGGCGAACTGTTCGATAAAAATCACTCCCGGAAACAACATATTACTTCAGTAAAATCAGAATGTGCATCTAGACTAAACATAATTACAATGTTATCATCCAATAAGTGGGGTGCCGAATCAACATGTCTAATAAACGTCTATCGACCTCCAATTCAGTCCAAACTGGATTATGGTGCAGTAGTAAACAGTTCTGCAAGCAAACGCCTTTTCCAAAAGTTGGATCCAATTATCAACACTGCAAGTCCTCTAAGTCTGGGAGACATCAGATCCACTCCAAGTAGCAGTCTACTTGTGGAAGCTGGTCTTCTTCTTTTCTTGGACCTGCGACGTAAACAACTATGCCTAAACTTTTCATTTCAACCTTTTGTTCTCTTTCTACTCCGACCAGCAAGTGTTCCAATATTATCAGAACTTTATAACTCTCAATCAAATTGTCCAAAACCATTAAGGGAAGGACTTCTTGTTGACAACTTAGAATAAATTTCAATAATAACTAAATGTAAGATCAATTATATGCTGCCAACAGTTAAGTAGTATGTTCTACATTAAACTAGAGTTTGTTATTGTGTATGAAGTTATTCAATTAGGTATGTTCATTTGACTTGAACTTTTATTATCTTCCTTTCTTAAAAATTACACTTCATCTTTAATTGTTATCAGGAGAATATTGACATTGTTTAAGAAGCTGTCGATTTAGAAATAAATTATTCATAAAAAAGTGAAGATAGCTACTACATATTAAATCCCTTTTATGTTAATTTGAATCGTAAACACTGTTTATCAGAACTCTGACCGTCTGTTTAAAGCTCCAGGCTGAGGCTGATAGAAGGTATCTAGCCGGTAGATAAAAAGATGCTAGCCCGTTACGAAAGTTATTCGGGATATCACCAGACGTCACTGTCGTTCCCATTTTTTGTTTAATCACTAGAGATATTATTATTCGTACTACTACTTCTATCGTGTACGTAATTGTCATTTATAATCAAGGTAACATAAGTATATCAGTAGGCATTTAGAATTTGGTGTATAAACTAGTTGGGTGAAATGTTTTGACATACACAAACGTAAGACTACAAAACACTTTCGTTTAATATTACTCATGCTTTCTCTCCATTCATTAAACGCTTTAAAGGATTTTTCAATATTAGATCTCCTATTTGCCTTTTCAATAACTTCGCTTGCCAACATTTTTGTTAAATTGTGCTCACCAGTTAAGTTCCACACAACGGTCTTATATAACCTGTACCACTTCCACTGCGTTATGTCGTGATGAGGTTGTGTACAACAGTGAAGTGTTTATTCTGCACAAAATTCTATAACAAAAGCAATATATAACATAATATGTGATGAAGGACTTGGTTGTGAAATATATTCCTTTTCATTTGTCGAGTTTAACAAGAGCAGGTTATGATATCTGGTTTTTGGTGTTTAAATATTAGCAATATCTCTCTCAACCTTCTTACTATATGTTCTGGCTGAACTTCGTAAGTTACTTCTAGCCCAGTAGACCCACAAATAAATCACTTGGGAAATTCCATTCAGCAATTGAGGTTATTCATAGACTAAGGAGACTAAACAGAAGGTACAACTACAGCAATTGTTACTAATCGCACCGCCATTGAAACACTCCACTTCCAATGATTAGTTTCGAAAGCGAGGCGGCGTTGCGTTGTGGTTATTATATTCTATCCACTGCTGGATTGAAACTTCACATTCACAAATCCGAGCTCTATCGGCTTGTCTGCCAGTGAGAGTTACGACGCTGTAAAACTGTTGGGGCCAAGATTTAGCTTCCTAATATCTGATAGTACCGGTAAGGTAAAATTTAAACAGTTTATAATCCGACAGTGAATTTTTTGAAGATGGTAAATGCACTAAATTATATATATATAATTAAGATAATATAATGGCTGCAGTGTACTTTGTTTCTGTTCACATTAACATTGAGGTTTGTTCATCAGTACATTCAATCCTTTCATACCTCATTCTTATCAATTTTACTTTAAATTAAACCATATTTACAGGTTTTATCAACATTTCTGAATTTTTAAATTTCTTTCGTGTATCTTTAAGGAAGTATGTGAGTGAATTTAATTACTCTGTTCAATGTTCAGTTTTATTGAACACCTGTCAAACTGGGCAAACTGCGAGAAAATCAGACGGTGTTTCTAGTTGTACTTAATAAAATAGGATTCTATTTCAAACAATATTTTGAAACATTATATGAAAAAGGATTCGATTAACTTACAAAGACCTGAATGTAACGAAATTAGTTGAGGAAAGTGAACAAGCTAAAGCTAAAAAGCTTTGGTTCTCCACAGTCAGAATATAATAGTCTGCTTGCATATCAGTTGAAATTGATGTATAACAACACGGAAACCCCTAACCTTTCGGTATTTCACACACACACATGACATTTACTGTAGCAAGTATTTACGTGAATTAATTATGTCCGATGAACAACAAAGCGCCATCAGAGATGTTTCATTTGATTCTATTGTGTTTCACAATATCCTATTCACACTTAGAAAACTATGAGAAAGGTATAATTAAAATTAATTGTATGGATCACAATATCGCTGTATCTATAAAAACATCACTTCAAATGCATTACAATGCTGTAAGTAGGAAAGCTCTAAAGCAGCGATTATCAAACCGTGGTACGCGTTACTTGTAGGAGGTAAGTTACCAGCTTTCAAGAAAAAAGAATAAAGCAGGAATGAAAAAGAAATACAGTGGGATGTTAGGTGTCTTTAAATTTTAAATATTTTGTGTTAGGTGTTTTCTGGGGATGTGACTTGAATATTGAGACGACTTCATTCTACGTTAATGGCACTTCAGTCGAAATTGAAACCAACAGATGTTTATTTAATAATAATTAAACGGAAATAACTATTATTGTGATATGCAAAATGAAAATTGCTGGCACATTCTTTGTCATAGAGGGAGACCATTTAAGTAAAATAGACTGGAAGTTACATTGTTCGAGTGAATATGACATAAAATGATGCATACAATACGGGTAATAGATCACAAACCGATGTAACGTGTCTGGCTAAAATAGTGACAATGATTGAGTCATAACATGATTCAGAGTCTCTAAATAATGACGTGGTTCATTATTGTATGAGGCAGCCAAGGTCATTAATCTCTTCAAGCATCAAAGTGAAACAAATACATACTTCATTATGTAGTGTAACAAATATTAATCATCAGTAAATGTCCTTCAAATAATAAAGTGGTAGCTAATATATCGTTATACACCACTAATAGCCTGTGTCTAATTCCGTTAAATTGTGAAAAAAACTGCAGCAGGTGTGACCATGCTCCTACTCCACCTAGCCATTCTTCGCCTGTTCTATAAAATTCCCAGAAGAAAAGTTCTGAATCAATCCCCATTATGTAACATTTTCCTTCATCCTAATATATACATTTATAATAACTGTTACACAGACTATGGATAGTAAGGATTGAAATAAGAAGAAACAGAAATTCCCCTAACTTAAAATATTACTGTCTTTACGGGATGTATTATTTCCCACCCTCCTTTCCCTATATAACCGTTTCGAAACTCAAACAACAAAGAAATTCAATACCACTTTCATACTTTACTGATACATAATAATTTACTGTGCAAATAGCACTAAGTATTTTCAATTTTTAGCTTTCTACAAGCTTAAACTCAGCACGCAGAAGTACAAAGATAATATTTTAAAATATATGTTTTGGGGGATGAAAACGGGGAATAGGTTGTTTCGCCAAATTTTAGGAAGCCCATGTCTGTCTAGTGGTCTTGAGGGATGACGTGTGAAATTTCGTAAAAATCGGTCAACAGATCAAAGATTTGCGCAGACATACAATAAGGGGTTGAACATCAAATAGGCCTAAGAGGCGGTTTGTTCGGATATCTATTTTGTCTCAAATTTTGCCGCATAACTTGTTAAAAACCGATCAAAGAATATCGAATTGCATAGAAATAGAAAACAGCCAAGGGGCGGTTTGTTTGGATATTATCAGTGCCCTTAAGTTTTCCTGATTCTACAGGGTCTATGTGTAAGGTCTATGTCTGTTAATTGCTCAAAGAATCTTAAGGGGTGATTTCTTTCAATGCTTAAAACTGTCTCCGGGTTCTATTGACTCTACGTGAAAAGTCTGGTGAAATTATTCAAAGAATGTAGATGTAAATAAAGGTCACATAATAGGGGTTGAAGCATGTAAGGGCTCGTTTCTTACAAAATTAATTTCGTCTCGAAGTTACTCTTAGTTCTATAGGGATTGTGTGTAAAATCTGGTAAAAATTAGAAAAATATCGCAAGGTTTATATAATGGTAGGATACTAAAATGGTAATGGGGTTATTTCAATCAAAATTATCTTGCCTAAAATGTTCTCCTGGTTCCATTAGGGAAATTGATATAAATTGATATAAATTGATATAAATTAATGTTACATAATGGGGGTTGAAAAGCAAAGTCGTGGTTTGTCCCAAATTAATATTGCCTGAAATGTTCAACCTGGTTCCATAGGATCTACGCGTTATGTCCGGTAAAAGTTGGTCAAAAAAGTAGATTCAAATAAAGGCCAAACAATAGAATTAAAAAAAATTAAGAGTGGTTTCATCCATATTGTTGTTTATAATTGACCAGACTGGAAAGTTTCTCAGAATCACAACAGCGCACTGCCAGATAGCTTGTTCGAGTGACAATGACCTCTGTCACGAGTATAAAAACAATTGTAAGACAATTGTATAAGATTTATGTGTTCCACTTGTATTTTTGTATTTAATTTGTACAAATATTGCCAACTTTAAAAAAACATGTAATGCACGGTTAAAGATTATGAAAATGTCTGAGAAAAATACTCACATGGAACAAAAATGGAATTTGATTTTTTTTTGTTAATTTCTTCTGAAGGAATAAGCTGTTAGGATCTGTCGAGTTGCATTACTTTCACCCTGTATATCTGTTGCGTCTGTCATTGCTCGCAAAACAATTATTGCTCGAGCTGTAGAGGTACAGAAAATTACTTATATACTGTATTTCATATAATCATAATATTCCTATCAAAAGGAAGGACTCACGTGCACAAATATCACAATAAACAACAACACAGCAATGAAATCTTCATTAGGTTATTTAATGTGCGGTTATCATGGATGCCACCTAAGTGCATTTTGATTACAGGTCTTGTTAAATTGAACAACAACATAATTACTGTGAATGCGCCTCATTTGAAAGAGAGTTGGGTTAATTAGCTCTTAATTATGTTTTAGCCTGATTCACACGTTTCATTACTTTGCCTGTGCCTGTAACCACACACATCACTCCGTTTTATTGAAATTGCTAGCAACGATTGTGAACTGCGAAGAATCGATGCCAAACCTCCAAGGCAGGAATAATTATAAAACACAATAAACACAATTGAGTTCAAACTAATTAATCTATTAGCAATGAAATTAAATTACACAGTAGCTAATTATAATATCATTGTATTGGTATTTTCACGCTGGACACAAATGAATGATAAATAGAGAATATTAAAAACAACAAAATTTCGTAATTTAATTTATAAAATGCATAATTTCATTGCAATATTAACTAGAGTTAATATTTAATGTGTGAAAATACACATTTTAAAAATTAAAACAGTTTTCAACAAAAGGTAAGCAGACCGTAAAACTAGATTTGTGCAGCTAAGGAAGAAGATTGTGCAATGCAACAATTATGCAGTGTTGCTTCACATGGAATTGAAACATGCACATTGAGGAAAGGATATATATATTCGGGATGAGGTTTTAAAAGAAAATAGAGAAGATTCGGCGGACAGACAGAATAAAGCATTCAGAAGTTTTAAGAAGAGTGCATGAGAAGATATGTATTTTGAAAAATGTAAGGAACAGAAACGATAAAGATTAGAAATGGTAATACGGCCAAGAGGATTTTTGCTGGATGTCATCGAAGGAAAAACATACTTGCTAAAGAAAGAATTTGAACTACTGTATGACATCAAGAAGAAAAAAAGGTGAGGTAAGTTAAAGGATGGAGCAGAAGATACAGAATTGGAGAATGAAATTACACCACTGGAGAAGTCCTATGAGGCAGAAATACACAATAATAAAACAATAAAATATATCTTATAAATCAATAAATGAGAAGTAATGTCTGTATATAGGCCTATATATATACAGTATATATATATATATATATATATATATATATATATATAGAGAGAGAGAGAGAGAGAGAGAGAGACATTACAAAATATATGTAATAGTCTAAAGAAAAAAGTTTGTCCTAGGGGTAGGAATCGAACGCCATGTCTATCAAGATAAGGAAGGAGAATCATTTAACATAAAGACGTAGAAGAATACATTATTTCGGTATTTAGAAGTGGAAATTTTTTTAATGTTTCTTATGAAGGTATTTTGAGGTGAACAGTAAATCTTTGTTCATAAATAACGCAACAACATTTCTTTTGAACTCTATTCTCTAGATCTCTAGAGCTGTAGTAAGCGTGTTTCCTGTTGGCTGCACGTCAAAGTGTGTCTTAAAGGAATCTATATCAGCTGCTTAATGTAGGCTACTCGCATGGCGTAACTCTCCTTTATATTCCACAACTCGGGTGTAGAGTTCCTCATCGATTGAATCTTGCAGACTGCAGACTTGTTTCATTTGTCCTCATGAGACTTTCTCCACCCGAAGATTACACGCAATCCAAATACTCGTATACTAAATTAAAAATAATAACTGCAATAAACGTAATATACGGTTATTCAACACCAGTAATATGAGTAAAAAAGAAATCGGTTAAGCTGTGTAGGGAACGAAAACAGCAGAAAATGTTTTGTGTATGCTGTCTAAAAATAGATATTTTAATATTAATATAGCTATAATTTAATTAACCAGTACTGTTATCTGTTACATTTTCAGACGAAGAATGTACTATAGTCGCTTCTGATATGTTACACCACCACTATTTAATCAGTATTAACATTGATGTACCCACTTAATTACACCGTTCAGCATTTTGTTTGTTTGTAAATTTGTGAATCAACGCCGTCTCAGCCAAATGCAGGAATATTCCTAGATTTCATTAAAATCGACGTATGTGTAAGATCTTTTCTTTTAATACGTTTCAAGATTGTGTCCGTTTTACTGCTTCCATTTCATGTAATGTTTAGTTTATTCCAACGGTTCGCTCACATCATGGAATTTGTAAATCACTAAACAGTTTTAATGTGTTGGGTAATAAGAATATTGGCTACAATTTAGGATGTTCTCAGTTATCTGCTAGAAGCTACATAACTGGTTACTTCCCACACTGCACACAAAAACTTTGAAATGACCAAATACTATTTTTAACTTGATATAAAGTAGAACGTAGGCGTAACCATGCATGTACTGGTTATATTATTATCATATATACGCTTTATTATATTCTGAAGTACAATTGTGTAAACATGTATAATCTATCTACTTGTCTCTAAGTAATCACATAGATATGTTCGTGTAATTGCAGCTGCACTTTAAGAAAATGTTTTTGCTTACCTCGATTAGATTTATAAATACTCTGAAAACTCTTTCTCAGATATGAAGCTGCACTCTCCCATCGTTGTTTATAATTTATCGGGGTTTCTTGGAATTCCAACCGCGTGAGGAGGTTGAAGCTACTCCTTGCTCTGGGAAGAAGTGAGCAAAACTGAACAACTTGAATGTAAAAATATTTCAAATGATTTTTGGTAGAATTTGTGAAGTTTCTAATATTGGGTCTTGTAGATGTTTTAAAATTCCTTAGATATGTGTTTGTTTAGCATGGTATAAGTTATAACGATATTATAAACAAAGGGTTGGCATTTTATTGTGAAAATATGGTCACGTATGTAACATAAAGCACGTATAATATTCCTCCCGTGTATTGTCAGCGTTTAACATACAAGAACCGTGTTTGCAATAATTTTCATAGCCTGTCACTGTTATGTTTGTGGCAGTAGCATTTGTCTGGTTTGACAAGCCGTAAACTGTACGTGTATCGGCCATTTCTCATCCCTGACAACCACTGCGGGGTCAGATCAACAGAAAAAGAAGCAGTTTCCTCCTTTGCCTTGGAAACGTGTCATGTAAGAATAGTATAAGTTCATATTTCTTAAGTTCAACCAATTTTGGGGGTAAATGCCTTAAAAACGAAAAAAAGATAAAGCTCCTGAGGTATATCTTCACTCTATATAAAATGTGGAAAGCAAGAACATGACGTGGTAAACACTTACTTGGGTGCGCATTCGTGAAATTTTCGTTTTAAAATGGATTTACTAAAAACTATAGGATAATTGTACTTAACATACGAGTATATTTGCACTAAGCCATGCTTCGTAAGTGTATAATTGAGAATTGAGGGAAAGTTTGAAATCATGACCCGAAGGCGATAATTTTTGACCTTCCAAAATTCTCCAATGCACCTAAAGCATAGGCCTATGTATTGTACACACATTTTTCAGGAGAATCGATTTATCTGATTATTTAGATCATGAATCAAGGGTCTATCGTCATACGTTTATCATTTATTTTTATCCCCCACCAAGAGCCCAAGCACTCTGACAGACAGTATATTGAATGGCATTGTTAGCTGACTGACGAATTATTAAATATTAACAAATAAATGGGAAGATATACAGGTAAACTTGTACTAGGAAATAGGATTATATTCCACGTGTGCAACAATAAATAGTGTATCGATGTTATGAATTGTTCATTGAATGAATCGAATACAGGATTTTGGATCGAGATATCGACAACGAACATTCTGTTGGAGTTTAAAATATAACACTTTAATTAAACATTTTAGTCAAAATACTAATTATAAGTCGACATTGTACAAATGAGTCAGCCCAGGATAAGAATATATTTTTACTTCTAAGTATTGACGCTTTAAAAAGTATAAAATGGGAACAGAAATAAAGACCTCTGAGATTAAATGCAGTGCAGTGACTGTATTACAACAACATGTCTGTAGTGAGTAGTCACTACACGTATCCGCTTCATTTATTATTTGCATCCCTGGGCAGATGCTGTACCATCTCACCTTTCAAATATTAACGGTTCATCGAGAAAGTGGCTTTTTTTGCAATATCGATTGTATTGGTCCTTTAGTGAAGTGTTCCGACTCGCATCTCACGTCATTATTGTTACAGTATTCAACTCAAGAACCTGTGAGAAAATTCACGAACCCACGCTGCCAGTGCCCGTACATATGTTGTAATTTATTTTGATCGCTCCTACATTCAATTGCTTTTGTGTAAGCCAGCGTACTGAAATATATTTATAACTTCTTTGACTTAAATAACTGTTCCATTTACCAGATATCCATATTACATAAAGAAGAGAGACTTATCACTTCATTTTGATAATTTTTCTGTTTTGAAGATTTTTTCATTCAATTAGTATGACCATAATCGCCGCATTGATAACAGTAGCAAAGAGTTTGATCCAAAATTGAAATATGTTTTCCATAACGGAAACTGTTGTTAATGACCGCTTGCAAAGTGACATGGTCCCTTCATCGGCTGTTATAATCGACGGTCTCGCTTACATTGAGAATTTATTAAATTTTGTAGTTTAATTAGTCATTACACGCTTAACTGAGTAAGTATTCACTAAATAATATTATGATAATATTATATTAGAAACATTCCTCTGACACTGGGATTCGAACACAGGACTTTGGATTTGGCTATCCATGCCAATGTTCTACCAACTGAGCTAAGCCAGAGTTCACTTCAGAGCGCCAGATGGAACCTCTCTCCTATGACTGATTGCCCTTAAAGGTCTACCTCGCAGACAGACAAGTTATGTCATACGCACTATTGTGAGGCACACTAAGTAGTGATTTTTGTGACCGGGCTCCCACTGTTATTGTACAGTAACATTCAATATGCATTCATGAACCCCAGATTATTGTCTCTCCTGTTGGACATTTCATGACAATATTATAGGAAAAGAAGAGCATTGCTGGTAGAGCATTGGCACGGATAGCCAAAGGTTCTGGGTTCGAATCCCAGTGCCAGAGGAATTTTTCTCCTATAATATTATCATGTAATGTCCAACAGAGACAATTATCTGTGGTTCATGAATGCATATTCATATATCATTTGCTAAATAGTCACAATAAACATAAACGGACGTCTGGATTCTTTTAAAATAAATTATCAATCAAATAAGTTGTGAATATATTTTTCGACTGAATCCTGACCTCTTGTTACATTATCTATGACTCTTAAGCTGATGACTGAGATGTGAATCCAGATCTAGGCTGTCATAAAGATCGCCTGTGATTAATTTCTTCTAAAACTTGCACTTCAATCTTATGAAAAGAGCCATGAGTAACAGTGAACCTGTGAAACCTGTCAATTTTTGTAAATATTTAAAATGTATAATGTAAATAACAACCCTAGTTTGGATAATTGGTTGGTTCGGTGGAACTTGACATGTGGCCGGCCACCTCCTCGTTCTGAGTTCTGGGTCGTTTGGATTTGACAAAATGGGCCGAGATTTGCACGAAGAACCAGGCTATTTTTTTTTTTTATATAATGTATGTTTTCTTCGAACACATTGCGAAAACGGAATACATTAAAATGTATGATTCCAGTTCTCCTGTCGTACAATATGAATAAAAGCTGCTCGGGTTGACAGGCAGGTTTGAAGGTAGATTTCCTCCGACGTTTCATAGACAAACGCTGTCTTCATTCTCTGGACACTGAGTCACCTAGAACCTTACAGTTTCAACAGGCATGGAGACCTTGCCATCAACACAATATGGAACTACTGTCTGAAAAAGCTAAGAGACAGAAAAGACCATTTGTGTAGTACTGCTTCCTGATTGGCAGACTCCACCAACTCAAAATAATTATATATACCCTCGACACTTCCAAGCTGAGGATGGAGGCAGCGGGCCTCTGAAACGTCGAAGGGAATATCTCTCCAAACTTGGCTGTTAACCCGAGAAGCCTTTATTCATGGACATTTTAAAGATGTTCTAATTTTTTTAACCAGAAAATAAGCATAACAAACTATAGCGTGTGGATCTTAGAACTAAATTAATATAAAAAATACTAAAAATGTTCAAATTCTTCAACTTTTATAAACTGTAAGTGCAATGGCGATTGGAAGATGTCCACCGATTTTTAATTGTGTATGTCATTTTTCTTATTATTATGCGAGGAAATCTTTTGCGCTCTAGCGTTTCGAGAAATCAGGATATTGATTTTTTCACCCCAACCTAATATTTATTAAAAGGTATAACAATCTTGGTTTAATACTTAAAACATTTATTTCTACAATAATCTACATTAAAGAGTTAGAAATAACTTTTCTACGATAGTACATGGAATTGTTTTTCACAACTGGATTCCAGTGTAGAAATAGTATATTGCGATACAAGTGCCGTAAGGGATGCATACGGATCGAGGAAAGAGTTTGAAAAAACTCGGCGCCTCGTTTTTTTTCAATTTTTCGAGATTCGTTATGCGCTTACGGCACGAGTATTGCATGCTATTTTTTACACGATGATTATTTATATAAATTTAATTATATTGATTGTGATATTACCTGAAAATATTATGTATATACATTATTGAAGATAGATGTTTATTTCAGGAAGTGATTCGCATGTGTTTGTTGTTATGGGAACCGAATATTTGTCCTGGGGGCCTTGTCCATTAAGGCTTGTATTATGATGTGTGGCGTAAGTAAATTCTTACCTCACGGAAACTCTTACCGCATGGAAATTTGTTTTGTTTCCATAGCAACAAGATTGCATGTGGGAATGTCAATTTACGATCCACGGCAACAATATTCGTAAGTAGACCTACCACTAATTAGTTAAGTCGTGCAAAAAAAGAAATTTACGATATCTAAATGTAAGAACATTCTACTATGTTTAAAGCAATTTAGCGTTTACTGTACAAAGCACCTTTTTTCACCTTCATAAAATTGCCATAATTGAGGCCTAGCTATTGTCCACAAGAGAACATTTCCATTAGATAACTAAGAACAATCTTTTCTCTCCCCCCCCCCCCCTCTCTCTCTCTCTCTCTCTCTCTCTCTCTCTCTCTCTCTCACACACACACACACACACAGCGGCTATTATGTCTATTTGTATTGTAAAATCATCCCCTCTTAAAATCTCACTTCTATTACCAAGGCATGGTCGCGCAATAGTCAAATTGACCAACTCTTGATGAACATGAAACAAACATTCATACAAGAAGAAAGAAAGAAAGAAAGAAAGGAAGCTAACTTATATTATGACAAATTCCAATGCAGTCCTCTTTTTGAAATTCCAGGAGCCATGCATCACGATGGGCAGATTCGTGAGGTCACTGGATTCTCACATTTTATTGAGAACTAGCTTAAAAGGCCCGGCGTCGCTCGGGTTTTGTATTTTGTAAATGCGAAAATAACTTATGAAGGACTTTCGATTTTCAAACTCGAGGTCTTTAAGGTCTTTATATAGGTATTTAGAATTTGAAATGGGGAAGAACGACTTATCACACACAAACTATTTCCTCAGAAAACGCTAGATAAGCTACAGCTTATTATAGCTTATAGCAGATCCCCGCGGCTTCGCCCACAATAATTAATAGGAAGATTATAACTTAAGAGCAAAATAATTAAACTATTATATTTACTAACACTTTGCACACGAAACATTCATAGGTCTAAATTAAACGATTGATAGGCCTAATTAATGAAACAACTGTAAATCCGGCTTTGAAGTGAATTCCACGATTAGAAAGCGAAGCATGGGAAAAATAACCTCAGATTCGAGTTCCCTGGCCTAAAAAAACCCTGCATAATGTTTGTCCACTTAGGGCTATATTCAATATTCTTCTTCCGTCTAGGGTGAAAATTTCATCTGTCTGCGTGCCTTGACATTATAAACAAATGATTCGGCCATGGTGGGCTTACAAAATTCGAACGATCGCGATGCTTTTATTTCCAAGGTATGACGAAAGTAGGCAAAGTCATCTGCAATTGATTTGACAACTGAAAACTGATGTTTCGAAAGCGCAAGAAATGTACGTCTGAATCCCGTTTTCACTCATTACTCGCGAACGAAAGCTAAAATTAAAAATGTAGCATGCCTTTGCGGGAATGTATTCAACAACTTCCCAAAGTTTCATGGTGATCGGATGAATGGCATAGTAATTAGAGGTGTACATATTCTGATTTTAGCTTGCCTGCCCCTTTGAAATTCTGCAACCAGTCACAGCTTTTAACTTGCTTGACTTGAAAGCAAGCCAGATTACAACGATGATAAGAAATACTGTCGCTGTGAGACACAAGCTCTTCATAACTTGGTGGGTTGCACAGGACCTAAGGAAACTGCAAGGCCTGGCGGAAAGAATATGAAACTGGGTATAGCAGTGCACTGGTAAGTCGTCCAGTTACGTAGTTGAGGAACTTCAGATATATTTAGAGAATTTTACCCTGAAGGAAGCCGAGGAGAAACTAAAATATGGACAGTTTGAATTAATTATCAATTAACAAAGGTACTAGTCCGGCATGGGAAATATTTTCAAACATTTTCGAGAAAACATCATAAAATCATTAATAACAATAACAAAAATCCCTTTAGGCAAGCCTACAAGCTGAGGTAGATTTCGAAGTGCTTTTGTTTTAATTTACTGTCGCTGCGTAGCACTCTTCTTCTTTAGCCTTGGCATGACAAACCCGCAATAATAACTGCAAAAAAGAGGAAAGATAACTTTTTAAAACGTTCAAATCTCGCCTTATATGAGAACTATCAAAAAACTAGTTATTGATTTGTAGAGTACTCATCAAGAGCTTTTCAACGATACCCCACAAGACGTAGTTTTGAAAATTTCGAATTTCCATCCCCATACCCCCACCCCCACTCGTACTCCCAAAACCCCCGAATCGTTGGTGTCACTGTGAACTCCATAAGGAGTACTCTAATTTATTCAATCAAAGTTTCCCTCTATACTTCATAGGGGCCGAGATATAAATGTTTTAAAATTTTAACCCCCTCCCCCGACCACCCCCTTAGGCCAATTTTGCTAATTAATGAACTTGTCTGAACTATTGGGCCTAGAAATAACATAATAAAATTTGATTCAAATATCTTGAAAATTACGGCCGCTAGCGTGTAAAGATATATATGCATATATATATATATATATATATACATATACTGTATATAAATATAAATATAACAATTTTTTTACTGGCGGTGGTTTCGTACTTAGGGAGGCATGAAACGTAACGATATGAACGAATTTTTTGAAAGTCATTAGGTAGATTTTTCTTCGAAATCTACCTAATAATAAAAATAATAATTGTGTTAAGACGCTAAAACGATTTGTAATACTTTGTCCACTTTTTATTTATCTGCATGGTGAATTTCTTCTACCAGCATGTAGAAAAGCAAGAAAGTATTACCTACACTCAGCAACTACAGTTGTTTAGCTGAAGATCTATATAGATTACCCGTCGAGCGTTGCTGCAATCTCAGAAGATTATGAGAGTTGAAATCGATTAAACTCACGATGAAAAAAATGTGTGTAAATGTATTTGACAGACAGACAGACATATATTCGTTTTTATTTATATAGATGAAGAATGGAATAAGCCTACTGAGGCCATAGTTTCTATATTCATTTGTCCAGACTTATAATTCCGTTACATTTCAGCAGATTTAACGACCCTACATAAGAGATTTTAATTACGATTACATATAGAAATGTTGTAGCCTGGACCCCGAACTAAGCAACTTCCCCGGAATTTTCTGTAAACCATCTTTTATAAGAAGCATATTCCACGTTAAATAAATATTTAATATTACCTTATCATCACCTTATCATTAACTTCTCTGGCGTTTATAATAACATGAGATATCCATTGCCTTCCAAAGCGATCGCGATGCTATTGTTTCCAAAGTATGACAAAAATAGACAAAGCCTTCTGCAATTGATTTGACAACTGAAATGAATAACTGATGCTTCGAAAGCGTAAAAAAATGCACGTTTTCTTGCCTTTTTCACTCATAACTCGCGAACGAAGGCTAAAATTAAAAATGTAGTGTGACAGAAACCTTCCCGGGAATGTACCCAACAACTTCCCAAAGTTTCATGGCGATCGGATGAATGGTGTAGTAATGCATAAAGGACACACACACACACACACACACACACATACATTCATTTTTATATATATAGATTGAAACTTCAAGGTCATTTCCACTGCGGTGGTGGTTCCTTCCTTAAGGGTTAAAATTAGGAATGCGATATCGGAAGCAAAATATCGATATTGATATCGTTGTTAACAGGGCCCGGATTCTGATGTCCTAAAATTGTTTGAAAAATTACCTATAAAATGACCCTAAATTTTAAAGAAAATGACTTAATAATAATAAAAAAATGACCTAAAACTAATATTTTATTTATAAAAAATTATTATTGTACACACACAAAGTTATATACTAATTTGTACATAATTGTAAAAACTTTAAATAATAATAATGTTGTAAATGTTATACTGGCAATGAGGCACTGGTGAGACAAAATTCGGCATTTCCTTTTGTGGTCTGCCGGATTATATTGTTGCTTATTGAGGGTAAACAGTAGTTTGCACTCTCAAATCCAAGCAGGTGGCAGACTCTGACGCAATGTCAATCTGATAACAATACTAATATAATACAAAATTGTTGGGTTTCTTTGATTCTAATTTCCGACTGAGACATGTCAACACTTTAACGCCGAATTTTTCCTTCTTGCATTAAACAAACAACACTTCAAAGACAGCACCGCTAGCCACGAAACAAACTTAATACACTCAATGTAAATACAGGAAAATGACCAAATAATTACCTAAAATTGAAATAAATGCCCTAAAAATACAAAATGGCATAGAATGACAAAAAATTACCTAGTCAAAATGCATTTCTATATTCTAGAGGCAATGATTAGGATTCATCCAAAAGTTGGCAATGTCTATTCAACATCACTAAAACGATGACATGTCATTAGAATCCTGGTCCTGGTTATTAATATCGGTTACTAATATAGAAATCAGTATTATGTCGGTAAGAAAATACCGATATTCGATAATATCAAATGTTTTTCTGATAAAATAGGTTTGTTATAGCGCACTCAGACACTAGCGTTAACTAGCTTAACACATAGTTCTCGCATGCGCACATTTACAGTTTCGCTACGCGACCTATGGAAACTGACATAGTGCGCAAGCATGAACTATGTGAGAAGCTCTTGTGGCCGCAAAACTTTAATTGACATTCGGAAATTTCGGAAATTGACACCAGAAACGCTGAACTGTAATGAAATTTTGATATCGTCAATTCAATAGAGTATGCAATACTAAATATTTTCATTTTATTTATATTTAAAACGTTGATTTTCCTATTATTTTTTAAATCTATTATGTTATTAAAGTGTATTTTTGTCACTCTGTGATTTTAATTTCCACTTTTTATTGAATTGAAAAATGGACTTTATCGAAGAGCAATATCGATACCACTATATCATCGAAACTGAAATATCGATGTCAAATGTCGGATATCGAAACCAAAATTGGATAATATCGATATCCCATCCCTAGTTAAAATAAGAATGCATAAAATTGATTTTATTTTAAATACAGATGCAGTTTGAATTACTCCTTTTCAGGCTGAAGACTTTTTCGCGGTCGACATTAATATTAGTTGGAGTAAGAACGACAATATGTGAATGCGATTCTGGTACGTTACATGCAATGAGCGTATAAAAAGTAATGCTTTTAACACAGTCTATTATGAATTCAAAAAACGTTTCAATGCAATGGAACAATTTTCCCGCATGTGGGTGAATGCATTCGTAAAGACAGAAACCAGAAGAATTTCATTAAACTCCAAGATGTGGCGTGTCAAAGACAATGGAAATGGAACAGGCTAGGGAGAAATCGGTTTCATATGAGTTATGGATTTCTGGGGACGAGCTTTATGAATGCCTGATGTCACTCCTATAACAGAATTTCATTTCTTCCTTACATTTCTTCTTACTGGAGGTTAAAAATGTCGGATCATTTTGAGCATCACGGATAAAAAGCTACTTTAAACTTAAGTATATCAGAAAGTTGTATGCGTTGTTGTGTAAGATTAGCCTATTCCTAATGAGCAATCTGTTATATTTATATTCACATTCTGATTTACATTAAGAGGTCGCATTGCAGAGAGTGGGTTTTCAGTTATCTCAACCCCGGTTCCTTCCCTCGATATTATTGTTTTGGTATGATAAATTCACTTTGCTGAATCGGCGCACACATTTAAGATGCTTCAGGTTGAAGTTGTGCACAAACGTTTTAATTGGTAAATTATTTCTGTTTTATGCCGATATCTTTAACCGGAAAGGGTCAACTGTGAGAATGATTCACCAATCATTGACTACTACGGGGAGAAGCGGGGAAAGACTGGAAAGGGACGCAAATAAGCAGAATTGGCGCATCGAGTTTCATTGCTGTGAATTTGCGGAGTAGGTGGGTGGACTTTATCTCGACTATTGTTCTTTCCCGCTGAGCCGGACAGTGCATTCTGCAGTGTAACCCTACTGACTTTCTATATACACATTAAAATATTATAGGCTACACGGTTGTATACAGTAGTTGTAAAAATAAGGCGAGTCTCAGGTTAGTATTAGTGAAGTTAGCTAAACTGGTCAACATGCCATCTGGTGTCAGTCACTCTTTTCTGCTAGTGACTCCTAATCCTGCAAGCAGACGCACAAAGAAAATAATTTCAGATAGAAATGTCACTGTTAATTTAAAACTATGTCCTGCAAGACAACGTAAATATTGAGCATTTAATGTGGGTTCACGACATTATTACATCCACAGGACGTGTTTCACAAAGAAAATATTATTCGTTTAAATTTAGCACTGCCTGGAATCTCGACCAATCACAAAGCTTATCCTTATATTGTAAGCATGTAATTTCATCTGTCAAAATGTACACAACATAACATAAGTCTGCATGCATTGAAATCAGAGCTTAAATTCGGTGTAAGTCAGTCAGTGTGTTTATTACTCTGTTCTGTTTGAACTTATCTTTATTAGGTTATCTAGTTGGTAGACGGTTAGTATCTGTAATAAATGCCATAATAGTTTGTTCATTCTTTTAGCTTGCCGTATCTCAAAGCTCATACAGTGATGTTTTTATTTTTTGCACGACGTAACTAATTAGTGGTACTTACGAATATTGTTGCCGTGGATCGTAACTTGACATTCCCGCACGCAATCTGGTTGCTATGAAAACAAAAGAAATATCCGTGCGGTAAAAATTACAAAAAGCACAACTGCCGTAAGTAAAACCATCATAATACAAGGCTTTATGGAAGACCGGAACCAAGGCCCCCCAGTTTGTGGCGACTTTAACAGGACAAATATTCAGTTCCCATAACAACAAACACATGCGAATCACTTTCTGAAATATAACATCCATCTTCAATAGTGTATATACATAATATTTTGAGCTAATATATCGATTCATATAAATATTCAAAGTGCAAAAAATAGCATGCAATACTCGTGCCGTAAGCGCATAACGGATCTCGCAAGCGCCTCGGTTTTTCAAACTCTTTCCTCGATCCGTATTCACCGCTTACGGCACTTTTATCGCAATATACTATAAACGTCTTGTAAGGACGTAATAAATTAATAAATTTTCAGTTTGGAATTGACAATCATCAAATAATTTATAGGCGAATCTCATAAGAGTTCGAACTCAAATTTGAAATTCCAAATCTCTCCTGAGATTGCCTCTCGATAGCTTTTGTGTTTGCATTTCTTTCACTTTTATTCCTACCCAAGTATTTGTCATTCTCAGGCTTTAAAACTTAGTGCCCGATCGAATATGTTAACAGCAACTGTACTGTACAGACTTTGCTCGGCATATGCGCTAGCTACCATATGCTAGTTCACGTGATAGAAAACAAACCGGATTACAGGTATAGGAAGACCACAAAATAACTTCTCATTCTCTAAACTCACATTACAAGCATGCAAAACGATACGTTCTCCTGTTTGTGTGTAATAGTCCCTCCCAAATGTTTCAATATTTGTTTGCGTTTTAGAACACTTTACTTTCGGCATTCCGAACACGTATTATAAATGTATAAACACGCTTAATGACAAGGTACACTGTTGATCAATTTGAGGCGCACCGTACTACGAGCGCAATGACTTCTCAGTACTACTATCAATGACTGTCTTATCAGCCTACGCAATCACCCCCACCCCCTATACTCTGGTTGTTGGTAACCGGAATCATCTCCCTCTGTGGGTTCGGGCACTAAGTTTTAAAGCCTGGTCATTCTATATAAATGCTATGCTGCTCGAGTTAACATAGATTGTTTGATGTAATTGATCATATTGCATATATTGTGGTTTATCACTGGCATGTCTTAAATGGAGATGCAAAGGAGGAATATAGCAAGAGAGTAAGAGAAAGGATATGTTGAAAAAGAGACGCAGATAAGCATGGAAATGGGAAGCTAACAGAGCGACATATATAGGAAAACACTGGGGCGGAAAACAAGTTTTCTGGGTTCCTATATTGACTCGATATACTCCAAGTGCTCTCAGAGAGTGAAGGTGCTCAGTGCAATCACTAATACTCATGCTTTAAAATTTCATTGAAATCCGTTTCAATAAATAAATACAAATCCATTATCTCATACAACAGTTTAATGGATTGTGCAGGACAAACTGGGAGCCAAACAGACGCTTTAATGAGTATGTTCATATAGAATATTGCATTTGCACGACGCACTGGAAACGAAAAAAGCAGCGTTTCAATCGCCTTGCTCTCAATATCGATATTTCTTGCCCAGACAAAGCTCCTTTCGCTTTCACACCACTTATTCTGCCGTCACTTATATGCTTCAGCTGCATGGAAATACATCCTAGACGCTTGATTACCACTACACGAGGCTGGATACTGTACGACAAATACTAATGATGGAGCATAGTCGCAACGTTATACAACTAAAAGCTTCTTCTGCGGCACTTCATTCGCCTCGAGAATGCAGCCTCAGATCGCCCCAGAAACCATGAAATTCCTAAAAAATCTCCCTGGTGAGAAGAACGGTAAAATATTGTATATCTTTCTTTCTTTACCTCTCCCTTTTAGGATTCAAGCGACCCAAGCCGCCCGGGCCTTACAGGGCCGAGACCTGTCGGGAGAGGGATTATATTTGGAACTTATACATACTTTTTTGACCAGACAAGGAAATGGAGGACCTCCCGGATGAGTGATCAGCCCAATGCCGGGGCCACCTCCGAGACAACAGAACACATAGGACGAGACACACCATTCACATACACACTTTCAAACAAGGCTAGGATTGGATGAAGATGATAATGACGGCCAGATGATATCTGGGGGCCACAAGGGCCTAAAGTTACCTGACATTTGTCTCACAGGGGAGGAAAAACCCCAGAAAAACCTCATCAGGTAACTTGTCCCAACCAGGAATCGAACCCGGGCCCGCGAACGCATCCTCTGTGCCACAGCGGTGGAGAAAATAGTGTACATTCTGAATGAAAATGATAAGGAATATTACATTTATAAGCTTATTTAACATTTAGATTGAGGTAAATTTCACTAGTACTTGTTCTTATGCACATACACACTCCACGAAATAATTTTCTTCTCTCCTTTTTGAGTGAACCTAAATCACCTCGTCTCGTTTCCCAACAACGCTACTGAGCCTTTAAGTTAACTGTTTTGTGAGGATCCAGCAGAATGTTCTGTATTGTATGACTTTGCCTTACAAAGGGTCAAATACATCTGGGTTACACTCATCCAAAACGGAGTTTTAAAAGCTCATAAATATGCAAGCACTGCTTGGCCAGAATGGATCAACTGAACTCGTAGGAAGAAACACAAATTTAATCCCAATTGATCAATCAGAAATCCAACTTATATTTTATTCAACACACGTCTCTCTTCCCTAGTTACAGACTACTGCATGTGACATGGCTATGACTCTTCTCTTTGTAAATCACAAACTACACTGTTCTTGTTTACACTTGAAATTGGAACGTAAGGACAGGATATTTTATTCTCGCAACACTTCCTATGTTATCATACTCTCTAAGGCAGGGGAAGACAGAAGCTTGCTCTGTGACGTCACTGCCTACTGCTCTACTGCTCGCGTTATATCTCTGCGAGGAGCATGTGAAATGGCGGCATCAGTGAACAGGGGGGAAGAGAGGGGCTTTAGTATTGCGGGCAGCGGGAATTTAGGGGGTTAGAACTTACGTAATACGTGTTTCCGAGTTAATGAAACATCAACCGATTTTTTTGATAGTTTATCGGTTAATTACAGCGCAGCAGTTTAACATATTATAAATAATTCTATTTTTATATTCTGTGAGAACAATTGCCTTTCCACAAAATCTATGCTCTTTGACAAAGATAGACAATAGGCTACTATCATTTGAATTAACATAATTCACTAGGCCTACAGTAAAAATTATTTAAAAAAATGAACTGAATTAATTACCATACAAGCTCGTCTGCACCTTAGAAGATACAAGATTACAGTAACAATATTCTGACTTTCCTGTCTCTTTTTCTTTAACAAGTGTATCAATGTTGGGACGTAATGTTTGAGCAATATTTAATCGAAGACTACATTTAGGTTGTGATTTAACAATGTACTTCTTGGTTTGAGCTTTGCACATTTCATTAGTGAAAAAAATTGTTCGGCCACATATGTCGATCCAAAATTACATAATATTCGTGCGGCAAGTCTCGGGAATCTGGTTTCAGAGAAATTTCTGTAAAAGTTACCCAAGACCGCTTTACGTTCGTATTTGTCCTTTAACAGATCGTCGCATTGTAAGTTTAGCAGTTCCAATTGATACCGACAAGGAACGTCTTTGACATTAACTGAATATGGGGTAGCAAAAAGTTTAAACATTGGAGAAAGGTTTTCCACATCCTGAAACCTCGATTCGAACTGAAGAAGAATGTTTTGCAGAACTAACACATGTTCTGCAGAGGGAATACTATCAGGATCGCGTACTTGCAATAACTTTGAAAAATGCTCCGTATTTCCAACCAGAAGTTGTTCTACCAACAGAGCTAAAGTGAATAGGTCCTCTAGTACCTAGCTCTAGCGTACTCTAAACACCCCTACTACCGTGCGCTCTTGCTGACGTCACACACAAGGGATCCGCATGCTCTTGCTCCACAAACGTCATCACAAGACGTAGTTGACTTCCCCTGCTCTAAGGGAACATGCCATAAGTACTGCAGATATCGGAAGTATTGAGCTCGATTCTGAAATTCAATGTCAAGTTTGCAGCATTAATAGGCATTTTGAGGTACCCTCAATTAAAATATGCCTTTGTGAATTGTGAGTCTGCGAACACTGCAGTCAAGAATAAAAACTCATAAAAATATATATATATTTTTTTTTTTGTTTTAACTTCTGTGGATGTGATACGAAGATAGACCATGACTTTTCTTACTTTCACTAACACTTTTCATAACTGAAAATTTATTTTTGTTCTGGAAACGACTCTAACGAGTTCCGTACATGAGATACTTCTTATACTAGGAACTAAAACTTTCCTTGGAATATTTTTAACATTAAATTCTATGGGATGTAGTTATAAGCCACTCGTCACATACTCAAACTCAAGTTTTAAATCTTGCCTCGATAATAATGTTGAGACAACTGAAAGCGCATTAGTGCAATACAGCCGTTTTTTATGTTCCATGAAGTATTGTGGTTCACGTAAGATTTTTATTAGCAACCTCATATATGCATGTTAGAGCAAAGCGACAAGCTCAAGCGTTGGCGGTGGTTGAATGAGTAAAATACTAAACGCTACCGAAGACAACGAATGGTGCCGATCGTCATTTTCTGAATCAGAACCCACCGGTGGAAACGTGTCCAGAGAATACCTTCCCGCTACTGCGTTTAACCATGAAGAAAAATCTGATGTGAAAGTCACATAACTTCCTCTGCCCAAATAAAAGTTAGCAGTATTCACATATCCTTGTACAGAATCGCAAGACACAATTTTACGCTAATTATCCTATAAATACCTCTTCTTTCATGCGACTAAAAGCGCAGTCTATATAACAAACTTAAAAAAAAAACAAATGACTGCAGACGTTTATTGAACTTTCTGCCGTAAAATATAATTTCCGAAATTTATCGAATATTTCCCTCAGATACATCTTTACTCTATGCATGGCCAACAATACATAGGCTATTTCTCACTTCACATTCTTATATAAAATAAGAGGCCATGAAAGAGCGCGAATTCAGTTGTTCATCACCTAAGACAAACTTTCTACAAACAGTGGGTGAACAGTGGGTGGCTTGTAACTACCCTCAGAGAATTTTCTCGAAAAAAATGTTTCAAATAAAAGTTTTAGCTCTTAGTATAAGCAACCTATGTGCAAAATTTAAAGAAAATCGTTAGAGCCGTTTTCGAGAAAATCGCGAAAAACGAAAATTTCTTCATGTAAAGTCCCCTTAAAAATAAAAGAAAATAGTCGCCAATCTTATCCTCACATCTTCAGAAGGTACCTGACCCAAATACGAAATTTTGTTTTCATACGATTTTCCGTTTTGGAGCTAGCTTGTTCACAGATATTTTCCACACAGACACACACACAGACACACAGACACACAGACATGTTTCCAAAAATAGTATTTTTGGATTCAGGGGGCCTTGAAACGTGTATATATGCTAAAAACTCAACTTCGAATTTTGGGGTCGAAAACAATACTTCCTCTACCTATAGTACCTATGGTACGGTCAGAGGAAGTAAAAATGCAAACTATTATATTCTTTGTCCTTCTGCTTGGGCCGTGGTTATTTCTGTCGTCTATATTGAAAATGCCATAAGATTGCGGGCCTTGACATTATAAACAAATGAATCGAACAGGGTAGGCTTACAGAATTGAAGCGATCGATAGTTCCATCCGATATATTGAAAAATCGAGAATATTTCATATCCAAGTTATGACAAAAAGGCAAAGCCACCTGCAATTGAATTTATTACCGAAAAGTGATGCTTCAATAGCGCAAAAATTTCACGTTTTCTGTCATTTTTTCAAATCCGGGTTCGAGTTTCATTCGATCACCCTTCAGTCCATCTTTGTATAACATTTCTGATCTCTGCGTGCAGTAGATTTTGCTGGACATCGCGCACAGACAGACAGACAGACAAACACTTCCTCTTATTATTATAGACTAGCTTAAAAGACCCGGCGTCGCCCGGGTTTTGTATTTTGTAGTTTTATTTATTTATATTTATACAAAATATTTCTACAAAACAAAACCACCCGAATGAGCAAGCGCTCGTGCTCGGGCACAGTTCAGCCATTTACATTATAAAATACAAATTACAAATACATAAAGAAATTATAATATTAAATCAATACCTAAACAATAATAATGAAAAAGAAAGAACAGAATAGTAAAAAGAAAAAAGAAAAAAGAAAAAAGGAAAAAAGAAAAAAGAAAATTGGAAATTAACTTATGAAGAACTTTCGATTTTTAAATTCTAGGTCCTTATATAGGTATTTACAATTTGAAATAGGAAGAACGACTTATTACACTCAAACTATTCCCTCAGAAAACGCTTGCTATAGTTTTTTATGGCTCTTAGAGGATGTAGAATTTTGCATCCCATCCCTTGCACAGCAAGCCTGGTAGGGGTTCAAATAAGAAGAAACAGAAATTCCTGTAACATAAATTGTAATATCGAGGTGGAAAATTTTATTTCCCACTCTCATGTTACCATAAAACTGTTTTGGGGATGAAATTAAACAGAACGCATTATCGCTTTCATACTTCTCTCTCCAAAAACCTGCGATATAATATAATAATATACACATTACCATACCTCGTTTTGTTTTCTCTATGTCAAGGGTAGAGAAAGTTATGTAACTGCATGATTTTCGTGGACTTAATTCTGTAATATTTATTTATAACATGAATTATTTTGATAACTTCTCTTATTTGTCAAACTTGCCTGTCATTTTTTTTTTCCAAACCCATCTGATACCATTTGGCAACAATATATTCTGTGATTTGGAATTGATAATTCTGTGTAAAAAGGGGTTAAGTATTCTCAAAAACGTTTAATTTTTGGCATTTAAAATCAAGATTTTGCAAAATCCTTTCTTACTGAGCACCTACATTATGAAACGAAGATACTGTCAAAATTCCAAGTCTCTACCTGTTATAGTTTAGGCTGTACGTTGATTCCTGTCATTCAGTCAGTCAGTCACTCATTCAGTCAGTCAGAACAAAGCCTTTTATATATGTAGAGATAATAATTTCCTTTCAGAATTTTTGCTGTAACATTTAATAATATGACTTTTACAGAATAGTCTTTATACTTTTCTCCATATAGAATATAATTGTAACGATCTGTTCAACTGCGAGTGTCACCTTGCAGTTTATGGCCCACTCAGAACTGCTTCTCTTAAGTGTCGTTTGGCGTCGTGCTGTTTATCATTTTATCTATTTCGCATAGACTAAGCCATTTTCAGTTGAATATCTATGCTGGAAAAAATGATGATGGAAAACACATTAACTGATACTAGGGAGGTGATAAAACATACAAATGCTGGACAGACGAATGCTGGGGAGGGGATAAAAATGTGGGATAAGCAGTCATGATTGGTTGAAACACGTCGTTTCGTATTCTTTTATTGGTCAAAAGTAGTATGACGTAGAAAGAGTGGGATAGTTGGGAAAAATAGCATCCTTGTGTTCCTAGCAAGCATATTATAAGATAAGCGACCGTGATTGGTCGATACCCGAGACATTACTTGTCGCTATTCGTCAATATAAAAAACTCGTCGAATGAATGGAATAGTCATATAAGTATGGTAGGTGAAGTTATGTGATATAGAAAATGTTACAGAGACGTATACACTTAATTATAACTTAAGTACATTACCTGATACAAATCAATTGTGATTCCAATGTCAGTAAATATACTTCCATTTACACCTCAAATAATGTCGTCAGTGAAGAAGCATACTTCATACATAAATATCAAAAGAACTTGTCAACACATCGCAGAGATTTCTGATTAAAACAGTGCTAATTTACATAGATCAAGAGCTTTTAAGAGCTCGAAGCTCGTTCAGTAAAATGTAAATTTCCTTTAACTCAAATATTTTCAGTATTTTGAAGAAATTATAATATGGATATCTATTGTCCTCAATTCTAGGTGACGTTGAAAACACAATCCATTGACGTGGGCTTACTTAGTTCTAACTACATCTTTATCAGCTGATTGCAATATGCAGCTGGAGAACTACATTGCAACGATGAGAGGTCATCATCGCAAACCGATATTATAAGAAGTCAGGGCAATGCTTGATCCTTCTCATCTGGAAAGGAGAAAGCCGTTTGAACTTTCCATAATTCCCGAAAGAACTCATTTCTTGTGTTGTTTGCTTATAATTAACAAGAACAGCATTGCCCTGATTACTCATCCATGTATGAACCTCGTCTTTGATCAAATAGAATGTCTACGACTGTTAAGTCAGGTGAACTTGCTGGCTATACCTTGAAAAGGGTGACTTGGAATGGTGCAAAATCTGTCCGTACTTTTGGAACAAAAGTACTGAGCGAGTGGAAATTCACAGGTTCCTAAGCTAACCTCACAAGAGCTGTTACTCAACAGCCAAGCAGTCAGCTCAGGTAACTACAGTGTTTTACACATTAATACGCAACTGAATGCCGATCAAGTGAACACTGGATGAAAATAGATGAGATACCATACTATAACTTTACAGAATTTTATTTAGGGGATATTCATGTCTTTTTAGAACGTCTTCAGTGTGAGTTTGATATTGTTGTGGCAAATAGTAAAACTAGGGTTGTATTCTTTGCGGATCTCAACATTGACGTTATTAAGCAATGTAGGCCTACTTCACTTAATATTTTTGACATTCTGAAGCAGCACGTTCTTCATAATGTTAACATCTCGTTTAAACTCCTGTCTGGATAATATTCTTACGAACTATGGCAATAAGAATATACGTATGGTACTGTTGACCTCAATATTGCGGATCACGACGCAGTTTGGTTTGTTGTAAACAGTATTCCTGCTATTCCTGACCCAAGTGTTCAACTGTATAATAATTGTTCTCTTAATTTCAAAGCATTTTTTAAAAATTTTGCTTGATTTGTATGATGATTTTTTCAAGTATGTATAACTCGATCGGTAAGACCTGAGCCAAACAAACAGATGTGCAGTAGTCTACGATGACGTAATCTAGATCTGCCTGACCTTCATAGCACGTGGTGTTCCCTGCCAGTTCATACTGTACGGACCGTATAAAAATATCTTAGTTAGCATCACTGTATTCAATAGTGAAGACTCAACAGCGATATTCTGTGAGTTATATATCATTACCTAAATAATTTTTCATAACTAAAAAAAAAAAAAATACTTTATTCACTTTATTTTTGTTTTCAGTAGTTATGGGCTATTATGAACCGCATAGTTTGGAATGAATAGTACAGTATATGCATTCTCTTCTGCCCTTACTCCATTGCTACCGGCGGACGATAAGCTATCTGCGCGTGTTTGGCTTAGGTCTTACCGATCAAGTTATTATCGCCTCACTCATAACGTTGACGGACGGCTCGCTTTGTTTTCATATTACAATGCTTGTTGTTACTGTAAAAGGTTTTCTCAAAAGAAACCGCTGATTGAATTCGTGTTGCCAATTCTCTCATTGCTCAATGTCATTGCCACGTAAGTGTTTTGCTGCATCTACATCTTCCCGCTCTGTTTACTAACACTGTGCAGTGTGGCAACTACTCCAAGCGGCGGCGACTTCTTTGATGTTAACTGTCAACGAATTGAGCGAGGCGATAATATACTATGTATTAAACCCCAAAGAAGATACACTGCTAAACACAGCTCTTGGTACACTGCCGAATTACATACTCTGTGTCACCGGTATTTTGGTCATAATAGTGAACACATAAATAAGCTGATTGCTGACGTTAAAAAAAGTAGAAATATAAACTGAACCAAGCTAAGATTAATTTTAATGAGAGTTTAATTCTCAGTGCGAATAATAAGTGCAAAATGACTTGGGAAATTATTAATGTGGAATCTGGAAATATTAAACCTCATTCCACTATAGAAAATTTGGTGGCCGATGAATTTAGCAAGTATTTTTCAAATTCTGGATCAAGAATTCAATAAGTGCCCCTGACAATGCTTCAGAATACTTTTTAAAAGAACTAGACAAAGTTGATTCAATTTTGAATGGAAACATGTAGTTCAAAATGAAGTTTACGAACTTGTAAATAAGTTGAGTAATTCTAAAAGCCAGGAAATTATTTACTTAAATCTATATTGAACTGTATTGTAGCCATTGTTTGGACGAAGGTCATTTTCCAGACATGTTTAAGATTTCGAAGGTGGTTCCTATAATAAAAAGGGTGAGTGAAGTTTAGTAGACATGAGTCATTGGTACCCATTGTGTCTAAAATAATAAAAAGCGTTATGTTGAAATAGTTGGTTACTTATTTTGAAAATAACAATTAGTACTACAAAGTTGGAACACGTAAGTTCGCCTTATTTTAAAACTGTAAAATTCCTATCTTCAAAGAAAATAATATTCCACCCGTACATAGTCTTTCTGATATAAATAAAGTTACTTACGAAATGATGTGCTTTATACTGAGTTGTAGGTCTCGCCTGAAACACACAGATGACAAGTTGGTTGATGTGAATAAGCATTAATCAGGGGAATGAGCTGTCAGGGAGAGAAATTGAAAATAATAACTCCATTTATTTTCCTAATATGGAGTAGCGACTCCCAGGACAAAGCAAGTCCAATGTATCGCTTTTATTTCTGTTGTGCAGCTTTACTACTGTAGTACTTTAAAATTTATAAACTAACTAGCTTAAAAGGCCCGGCGTCGCCCGGGTTTTGTATTTTGTAATATGAAATTAACTTATGGGGGACTTTCGATGTTGAAACTCTAGGTCCTTATATAATATGTATGTAGAATTAGAAATGAGGAAGAACGACATATGACACCCAGACTATTCTCTCTGAAAACGCTAGATATAGCGTTTTATGGCTCATAGAGGATGTCGAATGTTGCATTCCATTGCTTCTACACACCATGCCTGGGAAGAGTGCAAATAAGAAGAAAAAGAAATTCCGGTTACATAAGATTGTATTGTCTTGACAGAAAATTGTATTTCTCTCTCTCATATTACCATACAACCGTTTCGGGGCTGAAGTAAAAAATAAATTCAATATCACTTTCATACTTTCCTTCCCAAAAACCTGGGACATAATATACTGCGCGCGTAGGACTGAAAATTTTCCATCCCATTTTGTCTTCTTTTATATGCTTAGGGCCTCTGATAAACATCCCTAGGCCTATTTTTCAACTAATACAAAGCCTACAGCGATGAGTGACGTATCAGTGGATAGGATTTCTTACCGACTTCCGATATAGCATAGGCTACTCACTGGCACACACTTAAGTTGTCCCTACAATGAGATCGCTTATTCTACATCAAAACGTGAAGTGAGAAAATTATATTTTCCATGTCGAGGGTAGAGAAAGTTATGCGACAGCTTTGTTTTCGTGGATTTTATTCTTCAAGAATTATTTTCACAAATGTATTAATTACATCGATAGTATCAGAATTTGTTAAAGCCCAGTATTATAATATAGTTTCCAAAGCCCTATGTGAACACCGTAAACAAAACTTTCGTTATGTAAACAATTGACGGCAGAACTCTCTAACTGTGCCTCATTTCACATTTCCGACATTTCCCGTGGATTTTCCCAAAATTTTCTTTCATACAAACCTTGTCCTGACAATTACGAACACAACAAAAAAGAATCAGCCAAATCGGTCGAGCCGTTCTCAAGTGATGCTCCGTCATACATTTTGGAAATTCATTTTTATTAATATAGATGTTGGCTACCGTACTTTACATGTTTACATTTTGAAAAAGTGCAAAAGTCAATACGTGTATTTAATTTAACCAAGTTTGAGAAATATGAATAGACTACTTTACTGAAAATAAATATTTAAGACTTTATAAAATTCATAATTACATGACAAATCCGAACGCCTTGGCGCTACATCCATTTGTGTACCGGGAAAACCATCTGGCCACAGGTAGATGACAGGATTGGGGCCATGGGATCAGAATATATTGACCTTAGGACTACTGTTTCATCAGATAGCTCCCAAGTTAGCGTTGGCGTCAAGTGCACCCCGTTTCAGACCTCCCTGGCTCAGAAAAACTCGAAGAGGTAAGAGAGACAATTCAGATCAAGCAGGCGGTCCATTAACGCAACACATCCAACAAATACAAATGCTAAACAATTGAAATGGAAAGTTAGCTAGAGGTTGTCAATTGAGGAATTACTCGCTCTGAGTCCCAGAGTCAACACGGAATATTAATTAAGTAAACAAAGCGAGAAAATGAATAGTTGCACTGACTGGAGTGAACAGTATTCATTTGTTTTATCAGGACAAAATGTGATTAGTAAATTAAGTGTTTATGAATGAGAGAAATGAATATTCTAGTTAAATGGTGCAGTCATAACAAGATTTGCTTACCCGTAGTAATTGTGGAGTTTCAACGCGTATTCAAATATGAAACCTATTTGTAGTTTCGTGATTATGTTTATGCTTTCTCAGATTATAAGGTTTTACGGTTTCACAGAATTACCAGATAGCTTATAATATCGTGGCAATCGCCTGTCAAGAGTATCAAGACAATGTCATATGTTGTCTTATGAGGTCTCCCTAATAATCTATGTATTTAATTGCCCGAAAATAATGCTTAGGGAGTTATGACAAGATTAAAGTAAGATATTTCAATATTTTCGTTTGTTTCTAGCGAAAAATATAAGATACGTAAGATTTGAGGCATTCTCGGCGTTGATTACTAATGATGGTTTCACGGGCTATAATCCGAGTAAAAGGATATATTGCCTCCAAACTTTCGGTCGCTGACATCTCTGCGGCCTTCCTCAGGGAAATGAGGAAGGCATTCACTTACTTCGCCACGATGCTCATGGTAACACTGATCAATGTCGATGTAAGGCGGCCATTCACTATCGCTCCAAATGATCGTCATCCACTTGGATGTTGTCCACAGGACGACATCCAAAACTAGGTGGTCATTCACTGTCACTCCACCCGCGCCAGTTGCTTCGTGGAACAGTAAGGTTGAACCTTGACTTTTGAAAAATTGGCGCCAACGATTTAAATAAAAATTTAAAATTTGAAACTCTTGTCTATGGCTAATAAAATGACTATATCCGTTTTACCGCAAAAATTACTTAGGGGCTACTTTTCTCATTTCCATTTTCAATTTTTCTAGATTATCTCCATTAGGCCTACACATAAAAACCTTCCACAGTAAAGTTGTAGAAAAAATTAAAATGAACCTTTTTTGTTTAAAACAATTTTATACATCTAATAGATATTGAGATAAACAGCTTAAATAATAAATACAGCTTAAACGCAAATTTCATAACATACATATGAAGGGCCTAGTTCCATAAGGGCGTAAGGCACAAGGACATAGTTTCGAGAAATATTGATGTTTTTAAACAGTGTTAGCACTCACAAATAGGTGGTTTAAAGTCTAATTTTATAACATCCTAGCATGTGCCCGCGGCTTCGCCCGCGATAATTATTTCAAAAATTAAAAATTAAGAGCATAATAGTTAAATCATTATAATTATTAACACCTAAATCACGTGGACTACATACCACGATTAGATAGCGTCGCCTGGTAAAAGCGACCTCAGATTCGAGTTGCTTGGCCCACAAAACCCTTGTATAGTTTCGTTCAAATCAAGCAATGTTTCACCATACAGTATTTAGGCCTATATTGAATATCCCTCTTCCGTGTTGGTTGAAAATTTAATATGTCTACGGGCCTTAACATTCTAAACAAATGAATCGACCAGCGTGGGCTTACACCATTCAAGCGATCGCGATGCTTTTATTTCCACGGTATGACAAAAATAGCCAAAGACCACTGCAATTGATTTGACATTGAAATGTATTACTGAAATCTGATGCTTCGACAGCGCGAATCACGTTTTCTGCCAGTTTTTCACTCATAACTCGCGAACGAAAGCTAAAATTAAAAATTCGGCTTCGAGGTGCATTCGCCCACCTTTCAGTCCATCTATCTTTAAAATTTCAGATCTCTGCGTTCAGTAGATTTCGATGGGCATCGTGGACAGACAGACAAACAGCATGTGCCCGCATGTGCCCGCAGCTTCCCCCGCGATAATTATTTCAAAAATTAAAAACTAAAAATTAAGAGCATAGTTAAATCATTATAATTATTAACACCTAAATCACGTGGAGTGCATTCCACGATTAGGTAGCGTCCCCTGGTAAAAGCGACCTCAGATTCGAGTTCCTTGGCCCAGAATATCCCTGTACAGTCAGTTTCGTCCAAATCGAACAATGTTTGACCATATTTAGGCCAATATTGATTATCCCTCTTCCGTGTAGGTTGAAAATTTCATGTCTTCGGGCCTTGATATTCTAAATAAATGAATCGTCCAGGATGGACTTACAAAATCAAGCGATCGCCCGCGATAATTATTTCAAGAATTAAAAATTAAGAGCATAATAGTTAAATCATTATATTTATTAACACCTAAATCACGTGGACTACATGTCACGATTAGATAGCGTCGCCTGGTAAAAGCGATCTCAGATTCGAGTTCCTTGGCCCAGAATACCCCTGTACAGTCAGTTTCGTCCAAATCGAACAATGTTTGACCATATTTAGGCTAATATTGATTATCCCTATAATAGTAATAATAATAATAATAATAATAATAATAATAATAATAATAATCCTCTTCGGTGTAGGTTGAAAATTTCACATTATGTTTGCGTGCCTTGACATTAAAAACAAATGAATCGACCAGCGTGAGCTACAACATTCAAGAGATCGCGATGCTTTTATGTCGAAGGTTTGACAAAAATAGCCAAAGCCTAGTGTAATTAATTTGTATTACTGAAAACTCATGCTTCGAAAACGGAATAAATACACGTTTTCTGCCCGTTTTTCACTCATAACTCACGAACGAAAACTAAAATTAAAATTCCGGCTCGGAGGTGCATTTTCCGACCCTTTAGTCCGCCTATGTATAAAATTTCAGATCTCTGCGTTCAGTAGATTTCGCTGGGCATCGCGGACAGACAGACAGACAGACACTTCCTTTTATTAATATAGATATTTTTGAAGGACAGGCTAAATTAGAGTTCTGCAAATTTACAAGGTAGAGAGTATTGGGATCTTTTACAACTAGAGGCACCTAAACATGTTAAACAGAAACTGAAATACTTTTACAGTAGCAAAATCTTTTTACTTTGTATCATATTATTTGTTTTTATTTTATTTTAGTAAAAACCTGTATTATACAGTGACAATTGCACGTTTGCCAATGAATACTAGTAGGCCTATGTTATACAGTCAAAATTGCATGTTTGCCAATGAATACCAGTATCCTCATTAATACAACAGATGATAAGCAAAACAATATATTTTGAACATGTGCGTAATTTCAGTTTTTTAACTGGGGTGGCAAGGTCTGCCTGGGGGTCTGGGGGGTATGGAAATTTTTTAAAATTTGGCATTAAAATGATGTAGTTTAAGCATTTTAAAAGCTTTTTACATATCATACCAGCATAAATGTTAAGTTTAATATAGAATCAAGATTGTGTCACGTTTATAAACTGTAATTTTTCACTTGTTTGCAAAGCTATATTAATAAAAGGAAGTGTCTGTCCTCCGTCTGTCTGTCTGTCCTCCGTCTGTCCGCGATGCCCAGCGAAATCTACTCAACGCAGAGATCTGAAATTTTATACATAGGCGGACTAAAGGGTCGGAATGTGCACCTCGAAGCCGGAATTTTAATTTTCGCTTTCGTTCGTGAGTTATGAGTGAAAAACGGGCAGAAAACGTGTATTTATTCCGTTTTCGAAGCATGAGTTTTCAGTAATACAAATCAATTACACTAGGCTTTGGCTATTTTTGTCAAACCTTCGACATAAAAGCATCGCGATCTCTTGAATGTTGTAGCTCACGCTGGTCGATTCATTTGTTTTTAATGTCAAGGCACGCAAACATAATATGAAATTTTCATCCTACACCGAAGAGGATTATTATTATTATTATTATTATTATTATTATAGGGATAATCAATATTAGCCTAAATATGGTCAAACGTTGTTCGATTTGGACGAAACTCACTATACAGGGGTTTTCTGGGCCAAGGAACTCGAATCTGAGATCGCTTTTACCGGGCGACGCTATCTAATCGTGGTATGTAATTCACGTGATTTAGGTGTTAATAAATATATTGATTTAACTATTATGCTCTTCATTTTTAATTCTTGAAATAATTATCGCGGGCGATCGCTTGATTTTGTAAGTCATCCTGGACGATTCATTTGTTTAGAATATCAAGGTCCGAAGACATATGAAATTTTCAACCTACACGGAAGAGGGATAATCAATGTAGGCCTAAATATGGTCAAACATTGTTCGATTTGGACGAAACTCACTGTACAGGGGTATTCTGGGCTAAGGAACTCGAATCTGAGGTCGCTTTTACCAGGCGACGCTATCTAATCGTGGTATGTAGTCCACGTGATTTAGGTGTTAATAAATATATTGATTTAACTATTATGCTCTTAATTTTTAATTTTTGAAATAATTATCGCGGGCGAAGCCGCGGGCACATGCTAGTAACTGATATTTTTACTGCCGATTTTTGAGGTGGCAAAAAGAGAGGTTTGGAAATTATGGGGTGGCAACTGCCACTCCTTGCCACCCTGTAATTACGCCACTGATTTTGAATGAAGTTATACTTCAGAAATGCAAGTTCATTTTTTATAAACATTTGCTTGGATGGTAGCACTGCAGAAAATAAAAATAATTGATAAACACACCTCAATAACAGATAGGAAGTGTGCCTTACGCCTTTATGGAACTGTCATGAAGTAGAATGAATGTGCAGTTTCACATGTCTTTTCTTATAACTGAGCAGAGGTTTAAGGCACAAGTACAAATAGTTCATTGAGTATTTATTAGATATGAGGAGAAGGCATAAATGTTAAAAACTCAAAATTAAAGATTTGTGCCTTACGTCCTTAAACACGAAATATATACAGCTTAAACGAGAATTTCAGAACATACATATCAATTAAAATATTAACGACATTTTGTTGTCCATAGTAACATAAAAACTATAATCTACTTATTGCTGTAAATGCAGTCAGTTTAGCTCAGTCGTAATGAACATACCAAAACCAATTACAGCGACGAGGTATAGGCTAATAGGGAAGAGGTCCTGGGTTCAAATCAAATTTCGTAGCCACCCAAATTTACCGTAGGCTCTTGTAAAAACGCATTCATGAAACATTTTGCTTCTATTGCTCGGCTACATCTCAACGCATCCTGCATTTTTGCCTTCGAGATTGAGGAAAGCATGCAAACCGCAAGTTATTAAGTGCCAGTATGGTACTTTATGAGATTGTGTGGGGAAGGGGAAATGTCTGTCCGTGTGTCTTTACGCGCGATAACTCAAATACGCTTTATTGGATTTTCATGAAACTTGGTATACGCATCTATAACGTCCATGGCAAGAACCCTATTGATATTGGACAAATTCGGTTGACCGGTACCGGAGTAAAGCCCAACTTAGTGCCTATTTTATGGTAATATATTAGAAAGCATTTATCAAATGCAAATTAGTTATCATGACAACATATTGTTTTACAGTATTCATATAATACGGCTTTGGAAGTTGGAATACAGTTAGCTTTGACAAATAACATTATTCCTTCACATACGGTTATGAAAGTAGATCGTTAAATTGGGCGAGGTAATTGAGATGGTAACGTCTTGGACTCACATTTTGATTGTTCCTGGTTCAATTCCCGTAGCCGGCCAATTTGACATATCTTTTCCGTATTTTTATGTGAGTATGCGATTGTCAAGATATCACAAATCTGTATAGTTCTGCTGATGCTGGACGATTCTAGCTGATTAAAAAACTAGACCTTTGTTCTCCCTGAAGCTCTACTTAATGCGTGATTGAATCTGGAGCTTACCTCGGAAATCAGCAAAAAAAACTTATTTTCTGCATATCATAATTGCAAATATAACTGATTAAACAAAAGCATACTGGCACTTTGTTACATCAGTTTACCTGATATTATTATTAGTATTGCTATTATTCACAGTAAAAGGATTGAACATAAGGATCGTCCCTGATGCTTTCTTTTCTAGATACTGTACTTGTTAGTTTTATGAAATTGAAATAAATAAAATTTAATTGTCTCTATAACTTACTTTCTTCTGTGCTAGCCTTTTAACACGTATATACGAGAAAGTTTGTGCAACATATTTTGCACCGTTTATTAATTTTGTTGTGATAATCGCAGTTAGTAACTTGCCATAGGCACGTAAACTGTTTATAGGATTCGATTACTTCGAGTAGAGTGTCTCGCCCCGACATGGCGCTGAAATTAGAAAACACGTCTGCACTGGAGGACACCTGAAGACAGAATGAGGCTATTTGGATGTGGGTTTGGCCACTGACAAGCAGATTTGCGGGATGGCTTGGAGTCACTCCACGTCGTTTTCCGCATTCATTGTACGATGGCTTGATGGACGGATGGAGTGAACGGATGGATTTTTGCTCGACTGGATATCCACGCCAAATGGACGACAGCCTTCCCATTCATTATGAGATTTTGGACTGACATCACTCCATTTGGACGTTTGGAGCGATAGTGAATGGCCGCCTTTTATCCTTCCAATCGATCCGCATCCACAGATCGATTACAGTACATATTCCACTATTACGTAATGGCGGATACTGGCTTACATCGGGAATGTGTCGGTGAAAGTTGGAAAGGTTTTTATCTCGTTAGAAATACAGACTGTGAATCCATTTTACGTATTCTTTAAGCGTTTTTTTTAACGTCTTTAGTTTTATTTATTTATTCTTCCATACTTGTTGCTACTTACATTTCTCCCCCACTCATTCAAAACCTGCAATTCCATTTCACAGCGAGGAAATTTCCCAGTTTAGTTTTTTACTTATAACTTGAGATTATTAATAAATATTCTATGCGAATAAATCACGATTTAGTAATTTCAGCAAATATAGAAACTATGTCATTTCTTTCCAAACAAATTTTTGCCAAACAAAAGATCTTGAATTCCGCTATAGCCTATACGAAATTACCATAACTTTTTTGATTGCTATTCTAAGCAATTCTAAGCAATAAAAAAATTGCTATACATGAAACTATTTTCCTTTTAAAATTTACAATGGAAAATAACATAAAACGTCATACAATATTCGATCGTTATAAGAACTTAACAGGCTCGCACGGATAACAACACTCGCTAGCGGACGTTTTATTAACGTCGTGTTTGCGTGTTATGTTCTTTATAGCGGTCTTACATCGTAAATAACTACCTTGCATGGATTTCGTTCATTCTGGGCCTATGTTAATCTCAATAAGGAAAATCTTCATTCCAATTTTTCGTATTCAGCATTACACTCAGCCTAGTCCTACGGTGGTGGAAAAAACATTTTTAGATTATTCATTCCAAGCGGTAAATTTAGTTTTATCTAAGACAGCAATGGATTTTTTATTTTAGAATAGAAATCATTGGTGGAACCGAGAATATTTCATGGGATAGAGTGCTGAGGTTTTGTACTAAGATTTGATGCTGTTAGTACTTTACACAAATAATGTAAAATAACTTTAGGATTCCGAACTCTGCAGCTATAACAGAATACAGTAACCCTAATTATAAAGGAGAGATAATGATATATATTGCTAAAGAAAATGAAATAGTAAAATTATTTGAGAAATGGCTTTGAAAAGCGAATTTGACAAATTGGCCTAGGATGAAGGAGATTAAAAGTCTGCAAGATCGGAATCAGAACACTCAGAAATGTTTATGGACAATTAGAGATAAGATAAAAGTACAGAATATATTATGGAATGTAAACAATACAGTCATGTAGTATTTTAAAAGCCTATGCTTTACCGAGCTTTGGATTTTTGAATGCCCTTAGATGAAATCAATTTGCAATGAAGATTTTAACACACAGAATGAATCTATTTATCATTGTAAATTAATATCGACTTTTTTTAAAGTCCAGATTTAAAGTGTAATCCACAGAAGTGTACTTCAACAGAGTGGTTTAATGACAATGGGTATTTTACTGGGAAGAATGGTTCACAGAGAATACCAAGTGACTTGAATAGAGAATTTAAATCAGTTATCTAGACGTTACCAATTGAATAGCCTTCCATTTCTATCCTAACATTACCAATACATATTGTGATACAAAACTGATAAGTATACTGGAGAATCAAGAATCAGAAATAGGCTAAACTTGCATTAATGCTGAAAAAAGACGCTGAATTTCAGAGTTGAACGTATGGGTACATAGCGTAATTTAAGCGATGAGAAAATAAATTATAAACCAAAATTTTTAAATAGTCCCCTGATGGCGGCAACAGAGCGTGTTACCGAAAGCTCTGATGAAATATCTCTGGCCCCGCTGCAAACCGGAGAATATATTCTTAATAATATTTGCCGGGAGTCTCAAATGATTTACAATTATCAGGACAGTTTCTTCATACATAATAAGGGAAAATTTATTTATTTCGCTCAAATGAACACGCAACACTTCATTTGCATTTATTTTTCTTAGTAATAGTGTGAGGAAAAGTAACGCAATGTTACAAAGCAAAAGTCACTGAGCATTATATGATGTCTTCTAGTTATGAACTCCCTGTACTTAAATAATATTCATTTCACACGAAGAAGTTGTTTAGAATGCTACTCATGTGGTTAGTTGAGTACATTGCGATTCATATGCAAAGAGGTCAGACCATTACTTACCGTATTTTAGTAAAACCACGAAAGCAATTTCATTTCAAGCGACATGAACGAATGCGAATTGCTTGAAGCCGGGAGGCGAGTCACAGTTTACCTGGCATGATTTACATGCAGATTGAATTATTCCCAGAGGAGAGGACACCGGACACACAAGTGACCTTATTTTCCCCAGTCCGATCTCTTTATATCCTGGTCCTGATACATCTCCTAATTGCTCTTTCCCATTCTGTTTTCAACTGACCTTTTTCTTTTTATACGGTACGTCATGAGATTGCTATATATATATTGAATGGAGACGGGAGAATCTTGTAACGACGCAAATAGCGACGTGCATAATCAACGATAGGAGACCATTCCTAAACAAAGGAAGGGTTGGGGGACCGCAACTAATCGATATTGAACATTTTTATGATTATCGATACTGCCCTGAATTTTATTTGAATTACAGAAAAGGAGAGGTGCGCATGCGTCGACGGTGAATCGACGAGGGAGACGTGCGGAACCTGAAAGACGGTTAGTAGTACGTGCCTGACCACGAGACAGGGAAGTTGAAAAGGCAGAAGGGAGAAGACGAGATTGGGATGGGTGACAGCGGTAGAGGCGTTCTGGCATAATGGTGTGTCAGACTTTCATCTAAAGGAAACTCTGGTTGTGAACCTCCTTGACACGGCTATATGGAGATAGTCATTAATCAGAAGAATACACCAAGTCGGCCAGTACGAGACACCGCTACAGCGAACATCAGCTGTGAGAGTGAGTCGTGACTGCTCGCTCTGAATAAGAGCAGATATGGACATCAGGAAGTAATGGAAGACAACTCAGGATCGGAGGATAAGTTGGACATCACTGGTTGAGTATAGTCGTCTAGACTTTTTTTTCTTATTGTTTGGGGAGTGAGAAAATTGAGATATCCTTTTTTTTTAAGGATGGTTTCTAAGTCATGTATGGCGATTAGACACCGTATGGAATAATAGAATAGAATAGAATAGAAACATAGAAGTGAGAATTCTAGAAGTAAAGTGATGAAATCCAGTAATCCAACTATTTTCTATTTCTGGTCTAAATTAATTATAAAAGAGCAGTCTAGAGCCTAACAACTGAATGCCAAAGATATATCTCTTCACTTTAAGTTTTTTTGGGCGATTGTCCCACGAATGAATACATAGCTAGGGGCAATTGGTGATGCTCATATAAACTTTGTTATTTTTGAGACAGGACGCGAGGGGAGTAAGGAAGAAAGGTAATTAAGGGGCATGCTTAGTACTTCTTACGAGGGCCTCTCCCTCTTGGGTTTCGTTCAGGTGACGGGTGACTATCTATAAATAGATTTCATGCTGGCCTGTAATGTTAAGTTATGTTTTTTTATAGAGATTTATCTACAAGCGAAGGTGTATGGAATATGGTAGAGGGGGATAAGAAGTGGAAAGATTGAAGGGAAAAAGAAGGCCTACGAGTGGTAGTGCATTAGGTGTGTACCCTTGGAAAATTTACAGGTTAGGGTAGAAGTAGAAGTCACTAAAGGGGTTATAGAGAAGCTTACTAATCTGGGCGTGAATTAGTTTCAGTTAGAATTCTAGGGAATTTAGAGACAAAAAAGATTGGGTGCCCATGCTAAAGAGTAGTAACGTAAGAAGTAGGAAAACTAGAATAACCACCGAGTGAATTAAATCAATGGTATAAGCTGAAGGGAACTCTACTTAAAGAAAGAAAGGGGTTAAAAGATAATAGCTGATGACTGGTCAGGTTAGAAAGAGGAGAGTGAGTTGAAAGATAACAACAAATGATTGGTTAAGATAGAAAGAGGAGAATAGGAAATTGCGAGTAGTGTACTGATGATAAGTAGTTTATTAGCAAGTACTAGAGATTGTAAGGGTGAGGTGAGGGAACGCCGGAAGTATCCCGAATCAAACAAATAAAATCTGGTAGTAGGCAAGGCCTATACCAGTAACATATAAAGAAAAGAAATTTATGAGAGATTGTGAAAGCCATCGATGTTGGAGGCGAACAACGGCCCCACGTGCCTCTAGGAGAGAGTGTCAGGGACCTCTGACGTCGATTTACAAAATTGTATTTTTGTTTGCGGCCCATTAATATTTTCCCGGTTGCAGGAGAGGAGTCAGATTGTTTGTAACTCAAGATCTAGACATCGCTCCTGTATCGGTGGTCTATCGCCACAGTCACTCTGTGGGTATAGGCCTAAACTTCTATTTCTTTCTTCATGAGACTGTCTTTTCCATCTATCTTTAAATACAATTCTTCATGGACTAAGCTGACAAATAGACTAATATAGGAGACATAGGTGGGATTATTGAATGTAATCTGTAGAGTTAAGGACTGGATTATAAATTGAAAACCTTTATTTATTCAAGAGAAAAAAAAGGGGTATAATATATATATTGAAACATCCTGAAGTTGCAAATGTAAGTGACTACACAAGTTAATAGTAAATAATACGAGACGTTCTAGTAGATACCTGGAAACAAAAAAAGAAGAAAGAAGGTTAAAATAATTAATTAGGAATTTGTTATTGTTGAACAGAGAACGTACTTATACAGTTAAAATTGGGTATACTAACCTTGAAAAATTAAGTACTATCCTACCAATAAAAGTGTTGAATGGTTAATGTAGTGTAAATGTAATTTATTGTATATAAGATTGTTATTGTTGAAAGAAGAGAAAAAAAAAATATAATAAATTAAATAAATTATGGTTATTGTTATGCAAAGTAAATTAACGTGAAGTTCAGATTTTTGACCCTTATCCTTGTAATGGTTTGAGAGTAGCTGGTTTTTGTGCTAAGTTACATACTTTGGTAGTGAGTATTGAAAAAAAAAAGGAGAAGAAGAGGAAGCAGAATAAAAAAAAAAAACGAAAGGTAAATCCGAACCCAACTCCCGTCTCCACTGTTAACTTAAAAGCTAGTCGAGGGGCATGTAGGTACATAGCCTGTGTATCTATAATTTAATTTGTGTCTGGGCTGATACATAACAAAAAGAAAAGAGGAAGCGTATTGATGATGGCGCCCGTTAATATAAATTTTCATCAATATTATCAAGACTGGGTAAATTGTTAAAAGAGAGAGAAAGTAGACTGAGAGTAGGAAGTTTGCAATCACCCGGTGTCAAAGGTAGTTGTACTGAACGTTGGAATGTGGACTATGCAGGCAGTGTTGTGATGACACGACAGGTGTATGAGTGACCTTGTTTTGTAGGAGTTCAGTAAACTTATATACTACGATTGAGAATAATCACATATTAGTCGTCACAGATTTTGGCGAAGAATTTTGGCGAAGATTTAATCCAAGAAGTTAAGGAACTTTATAGCATAAAGTAAGAAAAGCCCGTCACATATTTTGGCGCCCATACCGTGGGGCGATAGTTTGTTAATTTATGACCAAAATATCGTGAAGTTCAGTCTTCACATATTTTGCTGCCCATAGCGTGGGGCCGAGTAGTGTTAAAACAAACCAGTATTGCTAATTGTTGCAACTTAATTTAGTTAAAATTGTTAAAAAAAAAAAAAAAGAAACCTTTATTCAGTTGAAGTTCCATATTATGATAGCCCATAGCGTGAGGCAGTGATAGTTTGATATCCTAACGTGAGGCGAGATAGGGTTAAAAGAATTTTGGGAGTTAGGTTAGTATAACTGAAATTTATTCTCAAAAAAAATAAATAATAATAATAACATATTTTTGGGAAAAGAATAATGACTATTGACAAGTAAGGACTTCTATAGATGACTAAGACAGACGACTGAACTATTGTGTGTTCTAATCTTTTTTTCCAGTGGTATTGTTAATATATAAATATGGCTACTTATGTTGATCCGTATGCACAAATAAGAGCAGCTGAGCTAACCCAAGCTATTAGGAAGTTGAGGAAGGCGGATTTAGAGGCAGAATGTGATAGAGTAAAGTTACCGACCACAGGTACAAGGGATGAGTTAAGACAACGCTTGTTAGATTATGCCCGTAAGAACCCTCAGTCATTTCAAGTGTTAATTACGGCTTTTGCTCTGAGTCAGGAAGTTTTGGAAGAAGATTTAGTTGAACATAATATAACGGTACCACAAGATTCATATGGAGATGTAGTGTATACATGGGTTAAGTTAATGCGTAGGAAGGCCATGGCGGTAGCTGATTCAGAAGAAGTTGTACCAGTAGTACCATCGTTTACAATTCAGTTAGAGCCACATAAACCAAATACTTTGGATCTGGTTCGTAAATGGAACATTAAATTCAAACCTGGGGATAGTATTTACTTATTTTTGGAAAGATTGGAAGATTTAAAACAAAGTTCTAAGTTACAGGGTGTAGAGTTATTGTCAGTATTACCCGAAATTTTACAAGATTCAGCTTTACTTTGGTACAGGAACAGATTAACAGATTGGCCTACATGGGAAGCTTTTTTGAAAGAATTTAGAGAATATTATTTGCCTATTGATGAGGAAGACTCGCTTTTGGATGAGATTAGACAGAGAACGCAAGGTCCCAAAGAATCGATTTTTGATTATGTTAATGCTATTCAAACGTTAATGAGGAGGCTGAGTACTCCAATGAGTCCTCAACAAATGATGAAGACTGTTATCAAAAATTTGCGTCCTGATGTAAAATTGTACCTTAGACCTGCAGAGATTCAAACTATAACAGATTTAATACGTGTAGGTAGACAGTATGAACAAATATTGTTAGATTCTGAGAGATATATTCCTCCTCCAACGCAGGTTAGAGCTACAATTAAAGAAACGGCTTATAAACCTCAGAGACAAGTTGTTATACCTTCAGTTCATACAGCGCTAGGAATTCAGGGAAAACAGGAACTTCCATCGTCCGAGTTACAAAAGAAACCCAATGTTAGTTTTTCTGCAAAGACGTGGGATAAGGAACGGAATTCAAGTCCTGTAAATGATTCTAGAATGGTTAAAGTAATAGAAAATAAAGAGAGACAGGATGAGTCGAGGGATAATGGTAAAAACACCACTTTGCGTTTTTCAAATAATCAGCGATGTTGGAATTGTGATAAAACAGGACATAGGCAGTTCGAGTGTAAAGCACCTCGTAGAGTTACTCCACGCGCTACGATTAAATGTTATAATTGTAATAAGCTTGGACATAGGTCTATTGATTGTAGGATGCCCCAAGAAAGAAAAGTTAGGCCTACAAATCCCTTATGACAATTAACTAAAAATCAGGCTTGTGTGATGTTAAATATAAATCCTACAGATTTAGTTAATGGAGATAGATGTTTTGTTGAAATTTTGCTGGAGGATATTACATTTATTGCTTTAATAGATTCCGGTTCAGATAAAACTTATGTGGGAGAGAAGGGTGATTTTTTGTGTAAAATGTTAGATTTAGCAGTAGAAGAATCTGAAGTTAGGGTGGTGCAATTAGCAGATAAAACTTATAGTTCTATAACAGGAGAGAGAACTTTTGAGATGAAATTGCAGGACAGGATCTTTCAGATAAAATGTAAAATTATGCCAAATTTAGCAGTAGATATGATTCTGGGCATGGACGTTTTGAAACAAATTGGGTTAGTAGTAGATTTGCAAGATGGGACTTGGTATTTCAAAGATGAACCAGCAAAAATTTTTCAATTTGTTAAGGCTATAGATTTAAAAGAAGAAGATCAACTACATAATATTCTTACTTTACCTACACCTCAGGAAAGGGACAGATTGAATGTGTTTTTGGAAAATCAGTTACAGAAATTTGATCAGTGTACTGGACTTACCGATCTGATTTCTCATGTTATTGATACAGGCGATGCAAAACCTATAAAACAAAGATATTATCCAGTATCACCCATTTTGGAAAAAGTTATACACGCGGAAATAGATAAAATGTTATTGGAAAAAGTTATAGAGCCTTCAAATTCACCTTGGTCGTCTCCGGTAGTTATGGTAAAGAAACCAGATAGAACATGGAGGTTCTGCGTAGATTTCAGAAAAGTAAACAATTGTACTAAAAGAGATAGTTATCCTTTGCCATACATTGAACATGTTTTGAGTAAATTACGACATGCTAGGTATATCAGTACAATAGATTTGAAAAATGGGTATTGGCAAGTTCCATTAGATGAAGCAAGTAAAGAAAAAACAGCATTTACCGTACCTGGTAGAGGATTGTATCAGTTTCGAGTTATGCCTTTTGGAATCCATAACGCACCAGCCTCGTTTCAAAGATTAGTTGATACTATATTAAGAGAAGAGATAGGAGAGAAATGCTTTTGTTATTTGGATGATATAGTACTTATTAGCGAGACATTTGAAGAACATTTGTCCTTGTTAGAAAAAGTTTTAGAGAAATTAAGAAAAGCTAACCTGAAAATTAATAGGGAAAAATCAAAATTTTGTAGAAGTGAATTAAAATATTTGGGTCATATCATTACTCCATTAGGAATTGCTGTAGATTCAGATAAAATCTCGTGTATCCTTGAGTATCCAGCCCCTACAAAAGTCAAGGAAGTACGAGCATTTTTAGGATTGGCATCTTGGTACCGACGATTCATTCCATTTTTTTCTGAAGTTGTAAAGCCCCTCACTGCACTTCTGAAAAAGAATCAGAAATGGCGTTGGACTAAGGAATGTCAGGAATCTTTTGATGAATTAAAATCGAAATTATCTAGTAGTCCTATATTAACTTGTCCAGATTATACTAAACCCCTAGTGTTACAGACCGACGCTAGTTTTTCAGGACTAGGAGCAGCATTAATTCAGACAGGAGAGGAAGGAGAGGAAAAAGTAATAGCTTATGCTAGTAGAACTTTAACGGTAGGCGAGCAAAAGTGGGCAATAGTTGAGAAGGAATTGTTAGCTATATTGTGGGCAGTTCAAAAGTTTCGTCCTTATTTGGAAGGTTATCATTTTAAAGTATATACTGATCACTTTGCTCTGAAATGGTTAAATACATTACAGAATCCGACTGGACGATTAGCTAGGTGGAGTTTATTGCTCCAGGAGTATGATTTTGAAGTAATACATAGGCCTGGTAGATTACAAAAAGTTCCGGATGCTTTATCTAGAATACACGAAGGGAAAGTTCAAGAGAAAACGGTAGAGGAAGAATTTTGCCTCTTGTTGACTGATAACTCTGAAGTAGTGGAATGGGAAAATATACAAGATGCTTGGTATATTAAGCGGAAGGAGCAAGTACAAAGTAAACCTAAATTTTGGCCAGATTGGAAGGTCGTAGATGAGAAGTTGTACCATTTAAGATTAGATCAGTTAGAACAAACTTTGGAGGGAACAGTGAATAGGTGGAAATTAGTTATTCCGCAAGATTATAGGATTAAAGTATTACAGGAATGTCATGATGCACCTACTGCAGGACATATGGGAATAGCTAAAACTTTCTTTAGGATAGCAAACAAGTATTATTGGCCGGGAATGTTTAGAGATGTTGCTAAGTATGTTACTGCTTGTGAAATATGTCAGAGACAGAAAGTGTTACAGACGGCTCAAGCAGGACCAATGCATTTTTACCAGAAAGAGAAACCTTGGATGACTGTAGCTACTGATTTGTTGGGACCTTACCCACGTTCCAAAAAAGGGAACCGATACATTGTAGTATTTCAGGACACCTTTACCAAATATGTAGAATGTAAAGCGTTAAGGAAAGCAACCAGTAGAGCAGTTACGGAAGCATTTTATGAATTGATTATCCTTAAATGGGGAATTCCGGGATATTTGCTGATGGATAATGGACCGCAATATACTAGTAAATTAATGCGAGAGATAGCTAAAGCTTTTAATATAACTCCTTGTTATTTACCTGTATATTCGCCACAAGGAAATCCAGTAGAAAGAGTCAATAGAGTATTGAAAACAATGATTTCTAGTTATATTCAAAAGGATCAGACAGTTTGGGATGTGTATTTGAGAGAATTTAATTTTGCTATAAATACGGCTAAGCATAGTTCCACTGGATGCACTCCTTATATGCTAAATTATGGGAAGGAGCCTGAAATTATCAGTAGGATTGAAAGGGTGGAAAACCAACCGATTCATAAAGAAATTCCAAAAATTTGGGTGGAGAGACTCAATAAATTGAAAACGGTACGTTTAATGGTTAGACATAACTTAGAAACCGCCTATAAGAATTCGAGTCATTATTATAATCTTCGGAGGAGAGAGATGAGATTTCGTCCAGGAGATCTAGTGTTAAGAAGAAACTTTAAATTAAGTGATGCCTCACAAGCTTATACAGCAGGTTTAAGTGCAAAGTTTGTCGGGCCCTATATTATAAAGAAAAAGTTCAGTGAAAATAGCTACGAACTGACAAACCGTTTTGGTAAAAAGTTGGGGAAGTGGCACGTCAAAGACTTGAAACCCTTTGTTCCTGGATAAACATTCTTTAAGGCTGGTAAAAGAGACACGCACAAAAAAAAAAAAAAAAAAAAAAAAATGAATGTGACCTGTGTCAACATTATTTTTTTTTATGGTGAGTGAGGGAAGAATGTAACGACGCAAATAGCGACGTGCATAATCAACGATAGGAGACCATTCCTAAACAAAGGAAGGGTTGGGGGACCGCAACTAATCGATATTGAACATTTTTATGATTATCGATACTGCCCTGAATTTTATTTGAATTACAGAAAAGGAGAGGTGCGCATGCGTCGACGGTGAATCGACGAGGGAGACGTGCGGAACCTGAAAGACGGTTAGTAGTACGTGCCTGACCACGAGACAGGGAAGTTGAAAAGGCAGAAGGGAGAAGACGAGATTGGGATGGGTGACAGCGGTAGAGGCGTTCTGGCATAATGGTGTGTCAGACTTTCATCTAAAGGAAACTCTGGTTGTGAACCTCCTTGACACGGCTATATGGAGATAGTCATTAATCAGAAGAATACACCAAGTCGGCCAGTACGAGACACCGCTACAGCGAACATCAGCTGTGAGAGTGAGTCGTGACTGCTCGCTCTGAATAAGAGCAGATATGGACATCAGGAAGTAATGGAAGACAACTCAGGATCGGAGGATAAGTTGGACATCACTGGTTGAGTATAGTCGTCTAGACTTTTTTTTCTTATTGTTTGGGGAGTGAGAAAATTGAGATATCCTTTTTTTTTAAGGATGGTTTCTAAGTCATGTATGGCGATTAGACACCGTATGGAATAATAGAATAGAATAGAATAGAAACATAGAAGTGAGAATTCTAGAAGTAAAGTGATGAAATCCAGTAATCCAACTATTTTCTATTTCTGGTCTAAATTAATTATAAAAGAGCAGTCTAGAGCCTAACAACTGAATGCCAAAGATATATCTCTTCACTTTAAGTTTTTTTGGGCGATTGTCCCACGAATGAATACATAGCTAGGGGCAATTGGTGATGCTCATATAAACTTTGTTATTTTTGAGACAGGACGCGAGGGGAGTAAGGAAGAAAGGTAATTAAGGGGCATGCTTAGTACTTCTTACGAGGGCCTCTCCCTCTTGGGTTTCGTTCAGGTGACGGGTGACTATCTATAAATAGATTTCATGCTGGCCTGTAATGTTAAGTTATGTTTTTTTATAGAGATTTATCTACAAGCGAAGGTGTATGGAATATGGTAGAGGGGGATAAGAAGTGGAAAGATTGAAGGGAAAAAGAAGGCCTACGAGTGGTAGTGCATTAGGTGTGTACCCTTGGAAAATTTACAGGTTAGGGTAGAAGTAGAAGTCACTAAAGGGGTTATAGAGAAGCTTACTAATCTGGGCGTGAATTAGTTTCAGTTAGAATTCTAGGGAATTTAGAGACAAAAAAGATTGGGTGCCCATGCTAAAGAGTAGTAACGTAAGAAGTAGGAAAACTAGAATAACCACCGAGTGAATTAAATCAATGGTATAAGCTGAAGGGAACTCTACTTAAAGAAAGAAAGGGGTTAAAAGATAATAGCTGATGACTGGTCAGGTTAGAAAGAGGAGAGTGAGTTGAAAGATAACAACAAATGATTGGTTAAGATAGAAAGAGGAGAATAGGAAATTGCGAGTAGTGTACTGATGATAAGTAGTTTATTAGCAAGTACTAGAGATTGTAAGGGTGAGGTGAGGGAACGCCGGAAGTATCCCGAATCAAACAAATAAAATCTGGTAGTAGGCAAGGCCTATACCAGTAACATATAAAGAAAAGAAATTTATGAGAGATTGTGAAAGCCATCGATGTTGGAGGCGAACAACGGCCCCACGTGCCTCTAGGAGAGAGTGTCAGGGACCTCTGACGTCGATTTACAAAATTGTATTTTTGTTTGCGGCCCATTAATATTTTCCCGGTTGCAGGAGAGGAGTCAGATTGTTTGTAACTCAAGATCTAGACATCGCTCCTGTATCGGTGGTCTATCGCCACAGTCACTCTGTGGGTATAGGCCTAAACTTCTATTTCTTTCTTCATGAGACTGTCTTTTCCATCTATCTTTAAATACAATTCTTCATGGACTAAGCTGACAAATAGACTAATATAGGAGACATAGGTGGGATTATTGAATGTAATCTGTAGAGTTAAGGACTGGATTATAAATTGAAAACCTTTATTTATTCAAGAGAAAAAAAAGGGGTATAATATATATATTGAAACATCCTGAAGTTGCAAATGTAAGTGACTACACAAGTTAATAGTAAATAATACGAGACGTTCTAGTAGATACCTGGAAACAAAAAAAGAAGAAAGAAGGTTAAAATAATTAATTAGGAATTTGTTATTGTTGAACAGAGAACGTACTTATACAGTTAAAATTGGGTATACTAACCTTGAAAAATTAAGTACTATCCTACCAATAAAAGTGTTGAATGGTTAATGTAGTGTAAATGTAATTTATTGTATATAAGATTGTTATTGTTGAAAGAAGAGAAAAAAAAAATATAATAAATTAAATAAATTATGGTTATTGTTATGCAAAGTAAATTAACGTGAAGTTCAGATTTTTGACCCTTATCCTTGTAATGGTTTGAGAGTAGCTGGTTTTTGTGCTAAGTTACATACTTTGGTAGTGAGTATTGAAAAAAAAAAGGAGAAGAAGAGGAAGCAGAATAAAAAAAAAAAACGAAAGGTAAATCCGAACCCAACTCCCGTCTCCACTGTTAACTTAAAAGCTAGTCGAGGGGCATGTAGGTACATAGCCTGTGTATCTATAATTTAATTTGTGTCTGGGCTGATACATAACAAAAAGAAAAGAGGAAGCGTATTGATGATGGCGCCCGTTAATATAAATTTTCATCAATATTATCAAGACTGGGTAAATTGTTAAAAGAGAGAGAAAGTAGACTGAGAGTAGGAAGTTTGCAATCACCCGGTGTCAAAGGTAGTTGTACTGAACGTTGGAATGTGGACTATGCAGGCAGTGTTGTGATGACACGACAGGTGTATGAGTGACCTTGTTTTGTAGGAGTTCAGTAAACTTATATACTACGATTGAGAATAATCACATATTAGTCGTCACAGATTTTGGCGAAGAATTTTGGCGAAGATTTAATCCAAGAAGTTAAGGAACTTTATAGCATAAAGTAAGAAAAGCCCGTCACAATCTACACCAGCCACGATAACATTTCCCTCTGTTTCCTGTTTACATTGCGTTGTAAATCAATGGGGCTTTTCGTGTCCCTCCGTTTTAAGAAGGAAATGGTCCCTCTTTGAAACACAACAAAGGAAACTCTTTTGTTTCTTGGAGGTAAAAATAAAGAGATGATGCACACGAAATTTACTTAACATACACATCGCATGTTAATAAAACTCCCACCAGTGTGGAGGAATGACTCTGAGATATACAGGGTGTTCTGTAACATTAAATAAGAATAGCGTTTAAGTCCATAATGTCATGTAATTCCGTAAACTGTTAGGAATATTAGGTTATTAGTTATTAGAATAGGTATCAGTAATAATTTTTAACGTTTCTTAATCTTTAATGTTTACTTGTAAATGTAATTGACCCCACTGCCACCGGGCAAAGTCCAATACATACATACATACAATACATACATACATAAATGTTTACCTGTTTCTCCATTATTATTATTATTTTTAATCAAGAACACAAATGTAAGGGACATTGTATCACTGGTATTCCTGAACATTCAAATGTCGGTCTATGCCCAAATTCCAAGATGATGCTGCCATCTGTGATAGACTGATAAAACTACTTCTGTTAGGATGTCATTACTGGTCCGTGACTTCTCATTATGTACACCAATTATTTTGAAAGGACGTAATTGTTAATAATTATTTTAATGTCATTCTACTATTCAAATATTAATTGAATCGTCCCCAGTTTTAGGTTGGAAAATGCTCTGTGATACAGTCGAGGGAAATTTTGTAAAAAGAGGCATTTTAATTCCCGAGAAACCTATTATTCAAGTATATTTTTCGTTTGCAAACTGATTATTTTAGGAAAGGAGCGCCTAAGATGAAAACCCTAATCCGCCTGGTTCGAAGTTTACCCCTCTATGTAAAATAAAATTCTGCTCGTAATATTCTGCCGGACGGATTAGCTGGCTAGGCACGTCGATGGCAAACGACTTCGTGTTATGGAAAGGATAAAAATAACTACATGGAACATAAGAAATCTAACCTACGGTTTCCTAACGGAATTCTCTCTTCGCAGTTCCGTTTAGGTTAGGGTACTACAAGCAATGTTATATCTGCAATTAATATCACTTAGCAATATCTAAAAATCCAGCTAAAAACTTATAATGAATCAGTGAATAAATTTTAACCACTTATTACAACACAACGAAAGAATGCTTTTTGAAAATTTTGGATTTTTAAAGTGTGTTCCTTCTGAGATATTTCACAATGATTTTAGAAAAATCGCAATATTTTGAATACCCATTAAAAGAAAAGGATGTAATTCTCAGGTCATAAACTTTTTTGCGAAGTCTGTCTCTGTCTGGAACCCTATAGCCCCTACGTTGGGGCGAAGGGGCCTTCAAGTGGAGGTTTCTGTTACCTATATGAATTTTGTTACGCTTATTTTCCGTAAATCTACGACACGGGAACCCCAGCTTAAAGTCCCTCCCGGAGGACTCCGTACCCAGGATTTTTACGTCAACCGCGACCGGGTTTGATTGCGCGACCTTCGGATCTAGAGGCGGGCACGCTACCTCTAGACCACCGCGGGCGACTTTTTGCGAAGTAGTATTCTATAATCCCCATATGCAGAAAAAAATTAAGGTGAGTCTTAGCTTTTATGTTAAAAGTTTTTAATTTTAAAATAGAAGGTATTTATTTTGAAAACGTTAACCTATGTTTTCTTTTATTTACAACTAGCGTGTGCCCGCGGCTTCGCACGCGATAATTATTTCAAAAATTAAAAATTAAGAGCATAATAGTTAAATCATTATATTTATTAACACCAAAATCACGTGGACTACATACCACGATTAGATAGCGTCGCCTGGTAAAAGCGACCTCAGATTCGAGTTCCCTGGCCCAGGAAACCCCTGCATAGTGAGTTTCGTCCAAGTCGAACAATGTTTGACCATATTTAGGCCTATACTGAATATCCCTCTTCCGTGTAGGTTGAAAATTTCATACGTCTGCGGGACTTGATATTCTAAACAAATGAATCGTCAAGAATGGACCTACAAAATCAAGCGATCGCCCGCGATAATTATTTCAGAAATTAAAAATTAAGAGCATAGTAGTTAAATCATTATATTTATTAGCACCTAAATCACGATTAGATAGCGTCGCCTGGTAAAAGCGACCTCAGATTCGAGGTACTTGGCCCTACTGAGAACTGATGCTTCGAAAACGAAAAAAATACACGTTTTCTGCCCGTTTTTCACTCATAACTCGCGAACGAAGGCTAAAATTAAAAATGTACTGTGACAGAAACCTTCCCGGGAATGTACCCAACAACTTCCCAAAGTTTCATGGCGATCGGTTGAATGGTTTAGTAATGCATAAAGGACACACACACACACACACACACACATACATTCATTTTTATATATAGATTAAGTAAGCCTATGTATAATGAACAGAAAATATTTTACATTTTATGTTCTTTAACATGGTTTTTCTTGGAACCAAATACCTTCAAAAACGAGAGTTTAATGCAAAATAAGCATATACACCAATACAAATGGGTGCTCACGAAAAACTGAAGATGTAAAATTGTAATGAAAATCTGTCTTCAACTCTCTCAGCATATTATAAACATAGGTGAAGAACAAAAAATAAATAAATTTTACCTTTTAAACCTTTTAAACTTAAATTGGTTGATTTGATGTGGATTGGCCCTTATGCGATATATATATATATATATATATATATATATATATATATACTAGCGTAAAAGGCCCGGCGTCGCCCGGGTTTTCATTTTGTTATTTGAAATTAACTTATGAAGGACTTTCGATTTTCAAATTCTAGGGTCTTGCATAACATGTACGTAGAACTTGAAATGAGGAAGAACGACTTATCACAATCAAAGTATTCCCTCTGAAAACGCTAGTCATAGCTTTTTTTTTTTTGCTCACAGAGGATGTCGAATGTTGCATTCCGTTGCTTCTACACACCATGCCTGGGAGGGGTTGAAATAAGAAGGAACATAAATTCCGATTACATAAGATTGTATTGTCTTTGTGGAAATTTTTATTTCTCACTCTTATGTTACCGATACCATTGAACCGTTTCGGAGCTGAAATTAAAAAAAAAAAATCCAATATCACTTTCATGCTTTCCTCCCCCAAAACCTGGGACATAATATACTGCGGGCATAGGACTGAAAATGTTCCACCCTATTTTGTCTTCTTTACAGCTATGAGTGACATATCAGTGGATAGGATTTTTTACAGACTTCTGATGTACGTACTCACTGGCACACACTTAAGCTGTCCCTGCAATACGACCGCTTATTCTACATCAAAAGTGTGAAGTGAGGAAATATTTTCCATGTCGAGGGTAGAGAAAGTTATGTGACTGCTTCACATTGTGCTTTATTTTCTTGGATTTCATTCTTCAAGAATTATTTTCACAAATGTATTAATTACATCGATAGCATCAAAATTTGATACAGCCCAGTTTTATGTAATTCCTAAAGCCCTATGTGAACACTCTAAACAATACACTGTTGTCATTATAACTGAATTACATTTCATTTTTCAGTATAATATATTCAGAAATTGTATATATTTTAAAGGGAATGAGTGGTTTGTTTGAATTTTAGTGTTCACCGCGTTACTTCCCGGGTTTAACTGGGTATGTGTGCAAAATGTCGTGCAAGTTGATCAAGAAATGTTATCTAAAACACTATGCGGCTTTATTGGATGAGTTTTCACTAAATCGGAGTCTCTGTATTCACTACCCACTTTCCAGTCACATTCCAGATCGGTGAATTCCAATGTCAATTTTACAATGTCCTCTATTGCTAGTCTGGGATATTTTTTAAGAAATCCACTAAACACATTCAATATTATTTCCTTTTGTCCACTTCGCAAAGACTTACCTCTCTTAATTTTAATTATGCCACTCAGACCGGGTTGAATTTCAGTCATTATGATTAATGCTTCTCGAAGACTGAGTTATAAATTATAAGTGCCACATTTCGCTATCCACTGAAATTTATATGTTTTTGTTTGTTTGTTTTATTATGAAAACATGTGAAAGCGGAACTCTCAAACTGTGAATATGTCACACTTCTTTTGTCACACTTCAATTTTTTTATGTAAACAATTGACAGCAGAACTCTCTAACTTTGTCTAACTTTGCCTCTTTTCATCACATTTCCGACTTTCCCCGTGGATTTTCAAAAAATTTTCTTTCATACAAACCTTCTCCAGACAATTACGATCACAACAAAACAAAAATCAGCCAAATCGGTCGAGCCGTTCTCAAGTGATGCGGCAACAACCCTTTTGAAAATTCATTTTTATTAATATAGATATATACCTTCTTCTAAAGAGAATAATAAAAGTGTGCTAAAAAAAAAATTAACCGACTTCAGATGTGTACATTCCAATTCCAGGCTACTAACAGCTTGACAAGATTGCTTATTATCGTATTACTATTGCCAAAAAGAAAAGTAATCACATTAAATGAATGGTTCCCAACCTTCTTCAGCTGACGGCCCTCATCGAATATCATGAAATCGCCACGCCCCCTTTTTATAGTGATGAAGGGTAGAAGGCCTAAAAACGTAATTGTCAGTATCTTTGTACTTTTATAATTCTTGTAAAAATAAAATAATATTGCTCAACTCATTTATTATTCTTATTTATCCTGTGATGCTTACCATGGATACTATCAGCATTAGTATAATATTCCTTCTCGTAGTCTACTGCTGCCGAGATTTTACGGTTCATTGTTGTGCTGCGATTCAGGCGGCTGTGAGAATGTGACGTCAACAAATGAATGTCTATACAGAGAGCTGTTACTAAAAAAAAAAAAATATTGCATGCACTACGTACGCAATAACTTTATCGGACTCATCCAATATTTCTATACTCGATTCGTCTGCTAAAGCATTATTTTGAGCAATTGATACATAAATAGTTATTATTTTCAATGTATTGTATAACATTAATTGTTACCCCAGTACAGGGAATTTCACTGCAATCGTAACGGTGCGGTTGTCGCACACTTCTCTACACTATTTAGGCTTTTAAACAAATGAGAACTATTAATTTCAAGAGTAGCAAAGTCATGAATTCCATTAATGGAAATATAACTCAAACAGAATAACATATTTGAGATGGTAAGTGCACTAAAGATTTCCCCAAATCATTCCATATACAGAATGAGATATATAATTGTGCTAGGCCACCTCTGCAAATGTTATGTATTGACTTATTTACATTGGAAATGAAGGGATATTTACAACATAAATAGTAAGGTTTTATATAATGTGTTTGCCTGACTATTTTAAATCTTTCCATGTGTGACTGGACGACTGTTTAAGTGTCCATTTAATAACTTAACTATGTCCAGTTTTCTTTAGCATTTGCCAAAAAACTACTTACAGCCTAAGGAGCAAATTGGACGAGATATTGGAATAAATGTAAGAGAAAACATGAAATATTGACAACTGGTGGTGAAAATAGAGAAAAATGTGATGTGGCGAATTCACATAAGTCAATATAGGCATTACAACTTTCTTGCTATAAATCCTGATCTAGAAAAGACGTATTTCAGGGAGTGTAACTTGATGCAAATGCATAAGTACTGAGGGATGACAGCATATTTGCGAAATGATGTTTTTATTAAAAGATGTTGTAGGCTACCTAGCATAAGTAAGTTTTTTAATACTGAAAATCGTTACAGACTTTTCGAATAAGAAAAAATCTAGAAAAAATGAAATGAAAAGCGGCTGTATAAAAGTAAGAGAATCTTGTAGCCAGTCTTCTATCTCATCAAAATATAAAATCTCGTTCGGATACTTTTCTCATTCTCGAGCTATTCTGTTGGTAGCAGACAGACTGACAGACATACCACAGAAATTGACATCTTTCTGGAAATCGTATTTTTATATTCAGAAGACCTCAAAACGTGTTTGTGCTCAGAAAACTCGATATGGAATGTCAAGATAAGATAAAAAATAATAATAAAAAAAAGACACTTCCTCAAGGTATAGAACAGGTAGAGAGCACATGAGTGAAATACTCATAATAAAACAGTTCTAATTCTTCTCACGCTAGCATGAGAAGAAATAGGGAACCATACATTTCCCTTTGTGGTCTGCGTGCAAGTTAAATACAAAGATTATTTACAAGTACCATAGAATTCGCTAAGCCTTATGCTTTGTTTATACATGTCACGGAGATCATTGCCACCATTGCTCTGTTGCCAAACTGCAGAACCGTACCAACTAATTATCTAAAGTACCATGAACGTATTCACATTCTTTCTTTCTTTGTCTTACTTTTACCTCTCCCTTTTAGGATTTAAGCGACCCAAGCCGCCCGGGCCTCACAGAGCCGCAACCTGTCGGGAGAGGGATTATCTATGGATCACATACATAATTTGTTGACCAGACGAGGACAAGGAGGGCTTCCCCGGATGAGTGATCAGCCCACTGCCGGGGCCATCTCCGAGACCACACGAACACATAGGACGAGACACTCCATTCACATACACACTCACTTCCGAACAAGGTGAGGATGGGATGAAGATGATAATGTCGGCCAGATGATATCTGGGGACCACAAGGGCCTAAAGTTACCCGACAGGTGAGGAAAAATCCCAGTAAAATCCCCACCTACGTAACTTGTCCCAACCAGGATTCGAACCCGGGCCCCGCTCCTCTCACGCATCCGCTACACCAAAACGCAATATTTATTGTCCGAGCGAAGCAAAGTCATCTTTTAATTCCATCCTTCGGCATTTCGTCTGTTTGTTACACAATTTCAACCAAAAGCGTTGTTTAACTTTTTCAGTTTGGCATGAATGTTCCTTGAAGTCATTAAAACCGATGTCTGTGTAAGCATGTTTACTCTATGTTCAGTCCGTTTCAAGATCAAAGATGTGTTGGGACTCACAACCGGCTTAATTCAATCACATAGACAACGTGAGTAGTTGTAACGCGTAATAAGATACGAGCTCTCAGTGCTTGTTGGAGAAGTAACACAGCCAGATGAAAGAGAGAAACAATAAAAAGCGAGGGAGGCTGATTACTGGAGAACCTTCGCTCCAAATACGTAGCGATGCTCCGATAAGATAATAAAACAAGACGAGGATGAACGATATGGCACGGAAGAGTGGAAAACTCGGGGGCATCCTGTCTGTTTTCTTTTCGCTTCGTGTTTCCGCGGATCCAAAATGCATTGCGCTTATCTCTGATACTGAGAATGAATATCCGAATTTCCTTCTCTACCTTACACAATCAATTTTATATATAATTTTAGATTATTGTTGATTGTGTTGTGTGTACTTTTATTATATTGATAATATTGGGTACCGTATATTTAGGTCGGTGATGCCAAATGTGCCATTAGTTTTGCCCTATCAGCTTTAGTTTTGTGAGAAACGGTATTACCATTATGCATATTATCCCATTTTACGTTTGATATAAATAAAAAACAGTGCCTATTTTTAGCTTCTAAATCACGTGAAGAAAAAAGCAACACACTAATATTACAATAACCATATAACATGGGGTCTTTAAAAAAATTGATAATATCACACATTGTACGGTCGTTTATGACTTATGAGCTGTCAATTTGAGGGCCAAAAAATAATCCAGCTTTCAGTTTTTTCTGTACTTCGTACAGTTTTCATCCTACGGGTCCAAAGTATGGTCAAGAACTCTCACTAGCTATATTATCAAGCAAGATTTTGTTTCAAGAAAGAGGATATAAGTTAATGGCACTCAAAAGTGGAGCTGGTAGAGAAAACCTGTTTACATATTTGGAATAAGTACACCCAAAATCCGGTAAAACATCTGAGACACCAAACAAAAAGTTACTTTTTGTTGGGCTGTATAATTTATTGCATGTAGTATAGCCTATAGTCGCCGCGGTGGTCTAGAGGTAGCGTGCCCGCCTCTAGATCCCCAGGGCGCTGGATCAAACCCGGCCGCGGTCGATAGATTTTTCAGGACGTAAAAATCCTGGGTACGGAGTCCTCCGGGAGAGACTTTAAGCTGGAGGTCCCGTGTCGTAGATTTACGGCACGTAAAAGAACTCCAAGCCTAAATTAGAGCCTCTGGACAAAATTTCTCGGCCCTTTCACGTCCAAGAAATACTTAGTTTCCAGAGGGGGGTTGCGAGGCGATGGGCTTACCACCAGTTCCTCTACCCTCTCTCGGAAAATAAGCATATCAAAATTAGTTTTGGTAATCAAACCTCCACTTGGAAGCCCCTTCGCCCCACCTGGGTACCAGATACAGATACAGTATAGCCTATAGGCTATGTTGTATGACATCACAATTTGTTGTGTAAAAATATTTTAGGGGACAACATCTGTATAACATAATTTTGTAAATACAATTAAATTTGGTTACAATATATTAGCACTATATGTTACATTAGGATCTCGTTTTAACTTTCCTATTCCTCGTCTAAGTTTCGACATTGGTTAGTAGGCGGCCTCTACGTCATACTTTTCCCCCAAAGTTATTGTTCTAGTGTTAAATTTGGGTTTGTTCAACTATCAGCAAATAGTATTCCCATGGCATTTTGTTATATTGCGAGTAATCGAATCACTACCTGGGCTAAACATAGAAAAATTAAGGCTTTAAAAAAATAAAAGTAGGCCTAAAGGCTTTTGGCAGAAATTCCTGATTGCTATAATTGTAAATTCATTTACAAAAATTCTCAAAACTCGAAAATTTGTAATATGTAATACTGCCAATCATAGAAATTTTACAAAATATTTAATGTATTTGGTAATTTTAAACATATTACGCAAAATAATATTACTATAAAAATAATAATATAATATAATAAACAATATTATATTAGTGAAACTGTATTACAGGTAGGCCTATATTATAAATAATATTTTGGAACAAAAGACATATTTTAATGTCTTATTCAATGTAGGCCTAACATTTTCCCATAGCTTCAAGTTTAATTCTTTCAGATTGAATTGATGAAAAGTTTATTGTAAATTTTTTCTTGGATTTTTCTCTGAAAATTCATCTACAATATCAAGTGAGTTGTTTTTGGCTTCATCTCTTTCAGTGTATATGCTCTTAACATTGTAACTCTCATTAAACCTGAAAAAGTTCATTCCGCAGCAGCCTATAGTCAGTAAATGCTCAAATCAAAAACATTCTACAGAATAGGCCAAAAGTCACGCACCATAGGGACATAATTTGTTTTACAGTGGATTGGTCGTAGAGGACGAGTGGAGTGCTCCTCGATCCCCTGATTTAAATCCAATGGATTTTGCGATATGGGGTACCTGAAGGCAAAAGTGTACGAGGTGAAGATTAGGGATGAAAACCATCTTTGAGAGCAAATTGTAGCAGAGTGCCGTGCTGTCACGCCAAACTTGATGTCCAATGTTCTACGGAACATGGGCGACCATTTACAGACGTGTTTTGATTTTGACGGTTCTCATATTGAAAACATAATCATAGAATAGTATAGTATAGTATAGAATAGTGCGTGACTTTTGGCCCACCCTGTAGATACAATTTCAACACTGGGGCAAGTGTTACCTAATTAGATATAGTTCAGGTACTGTTTTTAATTTTACAATTATGAAAAATTGCCACCCTTCCTAGGTTTGTCGCCCTGAGCAAGAAAAACATTCTGCCCATTTATAAATCGGGCCTACCCACACACCGGAGGAGGTGTCTTGAGTCGGTTTATGGTTCCAGTGCTGTTGCACTATGACCCGTCATAGTATTGTCAGTCGTGTGTTATTTCAGTCTGAAGTCCCCGTGTCTCCACGGTTGTCTTTCTAGGTATGTGGCCCTTTTCACCACAGTCTTGTCGTACTGTCATGGTTATGTCAGTAGGTCTTGTGGGTTTCGTCTGTGAACATCCCGTCTCCTTTCTTGGGTGCCTATAGCCCTTGCTATAGGATTGGGATGTTCGTCTCGTCCGTCTGCTAGTCTTTGTGCTTGTTGTCTCATGACTTCCCTTAAAAACGGAAGTTTTCTAAGTCCTCGTGCAGTTGCGTATTTCTCGTGTAGAAGTCTGTCGCAGCTATCATTCTTGTCGCTCTGTTTTCAACAGCCTGCAACCGTTGTAACAGAGTGTCGGGTGTATAGCCCCACGCCGGTGAGGCGTATGTCATGATTGGTCTAATTAGTGTGCAGTACAGCGTCACTTTTTGTCTTGGTGTCAGTGATGGCGTACTTAGCGCCGGATACAGTCGTAGTAGCTGAGTGTAGGCCTTGTTGCGTACACTCGCTACATGTTGTCTCCATGTCAGTGATTTATCTAGAATTACTCCTAGATATTTCACGTGGTCAGTGTAGTCTATGTCGTGGCCGTCTATAACTATGTTGTCATAGTTACATGGTCGACGTCTCGTAAACACAATGGCCTGAGTCTTGGCAGAATTAATTTTAATTCTCCAATTGTCGGACCATTGCGTTATGCGGTCCAAATGTCTTTGTAGTCGTCTCACGGCATAATGTATATTTCTATGTGTTGAAAATACTGCCGTGTCGTCTGCGTACTGTCCTAGTGTGCGGTATGTCGTGTGTCATAATGTTGTAGAGTGTAGGCGACAGCACGCTCCCTTGCGGGACCCCGGCCTGTATAGGCCTCCAGCTTGAAAGTCGTGTGTCTACCTTCACTCTAAACTGTCTGTGTCGTAAGTAGCTGCGTACTATGTGTACCAGCGAGTCTGGGACGTCACAGTCTATCAGTTTCCTGATAAGGCCAGTGTGCCAGGCCGAGTCGTAGGCTTTTTCAATGTCTAGAAATGTCGCTACGGTGTGTCCTTGGTTTGCGAAAGCAGTAGTGATATTGTCTACTGTTCGTACCAATAGCAGTGTAGTCGAGTGTTCTGGTTTAAACCCGAATTGGTGGTGTGGTATATGTCGGTCCAAGTAGGGCGTCAGTCTTTTTAGTAGTAGTCTTTCTAGCGTTTTTCCCATCGTGTCCAATACTCTTATAGGCCTATGGTTCTGTGGGAACCGTGGGTCTTTTCCCGGCTTGGGGAATGTCACAATTGTAGCCATTTTAAAGGTCTTTGGGAAGTAGTTCAACCGTAGCGACGCATTGAATAGTTTCGTCATGTGTGTTAAACTGTTACGTGGAAGTTCACGTAACGTTTCTGTTGTCAAGTGGTCGGGGCCTGGCGCTTTTCTGGCTGCCTGTCTTTGCAGTATCTTTTTTGTCTCTGTCGGGGTTGCAAATGGCACTACGTGTGTCGGTATTGTGTTTAAGAAGTCTCGTACCGTCCTGCGTACGTCGTCTTGAAAATCATCATCTCCTATATCTGGGGATCTGAATGTATTTTCAAGGTAGTCAGCTATGGCAGTCGCTTTGTCTTGTGGTTCGTATACAAGTCCATTTAGTCCGTGTATAGGGGTGTTGCGCCGCGGTGCTTTGGCCTTAAAAGGCCTAATGGCGCTCCATATGTTGCCGCTTTCCACCGCGGCGTGCATCCGTTCGTCTAGTGTTCTGTCTTTATAGTCTCGTATGAGTGTCTTTATTCTGTTAGACAGTCTGTTAAATTCTGTTTTGTCTTGTATTTGTCTGTATCGTTGCCAGCGGTGACGATATAGTCGTCTTTGTTGTATTAGGCCTAATAGACCTGGAATGTCATCGCTGGGTCGCTGTATATGTTGTATTGTCGTGGCCCTTTCGTAAGCATCTTTTACTGATACTTGGAAAGTTTAAGTGGCCAAGTCAAGTTCGTCTTGTGTGTTAATTACTACATTTCCTGGTATCTCTTGTCGCAGTATATGGCGAAAGAGAGCCCAGTTCGTGTGCAATTTTCTGTACTGTGTGTTTCGTTGTCTGTGTAATGTGATGTCAAGTGTTGTGACCACTGGGTGGTGGTCTGATGTGAGGTCGTGTAATACTTCCAGCTCGTGTATGTGTGCTGTTGTTTTTGCCAGAAGTATGTCCAGTACGTCTGGTCTATGTTCCGGATTATAAGGAACATGTGTTGGCGTCTGTGGTCCGTGTACATCGTAATTGTGTCTGTCTGAGTGGTTTCGTATAATTCTGCCTCTCCTTGTGGTGAGACGAGAATTCCAACCGTACGCCCACCTTCTCATCATGTATTTTGAAAAGCCGGCTGTAGCAGACTCCGGTCACCGGCGAATGAGAGAGCTTTCGCGGCGACCGCATGCCGCCGAGTTCCAGTGAGGAATCTCAAGGAATGAGCTGGTACATTAGAATGCTGTTCTTAGAATGGAAAGTTTAAGGAACAAGCGATCATTAGGGGTATACACTACTTTAAAGAAAAACTCCATAATTTACCCATAAATAGATTGAAAACATATAGCCTATATCCATGGCTGACATAGAGAACACGTCACTCTGCGAATTTCTCACGGCTGACTTTGTTCTATAATAGGCCTAATTATTATAATATGCGTGTTGACGATGCCTTTTTGCATGGACATTGGCTAACAATCATTATTACGATTATTTCAAATAATGCAACTGTAATAACACTTTGAAACCTTGTTCTTAAAATAGCAAGTTTACAGAAAAGAAAACATTGGGCATACAAAATATTTCAGCAAATTTCCTGAAAGTGTCAATTTTTTTACTTATAAATATGTATTTTAGAAATATGTGGCTTACATCGCAACAGGAAAAAACCGCTGATAAGTACAGTAGTAGCTCAAAGGCGCACAGCTTCTGCCAGCGAACTAACTATACTATGGATAAAACCAGCACAACAAAATAAACAGTAGTTACCATACGCTGAATTGTGTTGCCAAACAGTTTTAAGACAATAATTATAAAAACCTCCTTCTTCATTTAAAAATGATAGGTTTCAATTTTTCGTTAGGACATCCCTCCTTGCGTGAACTGTCCACACTTTAGGTTCTACTTCTGTACAGATTTCTTTCAATTGTAATAAATATTTTCCTATATTCGCACAAGGTTTCGCTATATGCCTATAAAAGTAGTTTAATTAGGTAATGAATGAAATGTTCACAATTTTTATCAAAATTAGCATAGTTTGTTTTTGTATTTAAAAAAGAAAATTTTGTATCTTAAGGTATATAATTTCTAAGTTTCAGTGACTTTTCAAGTCTCCCTAATTAAAATAATGTTCATACTTCAGTGATTTAAATAAAATAGGCTATTTTTTGACAAAATAAAACTTCCATGAGAAGATTTTCCCTAAGGTAAATAAAAGTAACATTCAAGTTGGGGTATTTTTAAAATGCATCAGTTGTAAGGCTGAGTACTTGTGTTGAGGCTGCATGTACACATTTTTCACTTAAAAAGGCCTAACTTGGAAAGGTTTCAAGTTAATTTCCCATATTCTTTATTTTTACTTTATTTGTTTATATTCAGAACTAAATGGGTTTTACACATTTAAAGAAAGAAGTCTGAAATTGTTAATGTAAGTTCTACAAAGTATGATTAACAAAATGGCACACAGGATTTTTGAAAATGTCAAAAGTTTTTACAACAAAAATAATATTTGTTTTGGTGGCAAGGTTTTTTTTTTAAATTTTAGACATTAACTGGATACTATTTTTCTCCATTTCCAGTAAAGATGTAGGAAAACTAATGAGATATAATTTTCTGAATATTTCACTGCTCCTATTTTTAAAAAATCAGACATTTTACTGTAAAATTGTGTGACTTTATTCATTTTGAAGTATTCAATTTTATTAGTATTGGTGTTACTACAGTATTTGTTTTAATTCCTTGACAACATTATGTGTTACACCACGAGTATGTGTACGAAAAATCAAGTATGTGGCTTTGAACAGTGGAAAATGGAAGTTTCACCCTTAACTGTTATTAAAATCTTTCTACACTATTTGTTGTTCTATGTGCCTTACCTGCTATTTAGAGGAAATCCACTTTCACCGTTTATATAATTGTCTGAAATATTGGCTAGTCAGAAATATCTAAACAACCATCTATCTGACATAGGTAAAAAGCGTCTCATTGGCCTACTTCATCGAAGGGTAAAAATCCTAGGCCGAAAAATACTATTTTCCGCAATCCCCAATTATTGTTACATTTTGGACAATGCATTTTCATAACGTAATATATGTTTGTTGGTAATTAGTAATTTTCTTGTAGGCCTATTGTGCAGTTTTTGGTTTCCAAATGTTGGATTTGTGATGTAAATTCTGTATTATGGGCTGTTCGTGCCTTCATTCAAGACTGATATAGAGGCCATTTTACTCTGTTAACGATTTTTTACGGCTGATTTTGTTTTTTAATAACTATCGTATCATGTTTATTGGCGTTGCCTTAATTGTAAAGACATGTTATTATTATTATTATTATTATTATTATTAATACTGTTATGTGCCCGATTATGTTATATTACATAATATGTAACTCGGTTCAATTATTTGTCAAGATGGCTGAAATCGAGGTTTGGGCAACTAATCTTTCGTCTTTGTCATCATCCCTGTATCATCAATCATTATATTTTCATCATTACTATCATCCCTGCATCATCAATCATCTTATTATTATTATTATTATTGTTGTAGATGTAGATGTAGATGTAGTTATCTCGTTCTGTAGATCCTGTGTTGAGTGGGACTCAAGGATATAGAACACGTCAGATTACAATGATTATTATTATTATTAAATGAGTACAGAGGATACAACTTTACTCCCACTTCTTGAAAACATCGTTCATAAGGCGGCAAGATTATAAAACAAGTGGCCATAGTACATTCTAGTGTGTATTGTATAGTATGTACTTACTCGTATCGGGGAATGATGAGAGGACTCCATGTCCATCAAACTGAGGAAGAATTACTTGAAATTAATCACACACTTCACTAAACACACACATCAGAAACAACTCCCACACGCAAACACGTCTCGTATTACCGAAGAATCAACCATACTGACTTGTAGCGAGGCAGAGCGACAGCTCATCAGGTCTGACAACATTGTAACTGCTAACTGGTCAGGTGATGTGAAAAGAAGTATTTATTTAATCTTATCTTCTTGAGTTCTCTAGTTCTCTATCATCGCCTACTAAACTACCGCCTTATAAATTATCATACAGTGTATTGTATGTGAACCAAACATGAAAACAATTTACGTTCAACGCTGGCACTATCATCCATTTTAATCGAAGATGAGTATCAACTTCAGTCAGTGAAGCTATCGATCGAAGTTCAGTATCGAGTCAGTCAGTCTTGGCCGTGATGTCGTTCAAGCGGATGGTGAATATTATAATATTGTGAATGTTATTCTTTGTGTATGTCTCAGTGTGTGTTAAACAAGAGTAATAAACAAAAGTGTGAATATTCAAGAATATGTTGGATTTGTGAATCGGCAGTGGTCACAGTAACAATGTATTTGTATTTGTATTTGTATTTGTAACGCAAGGAATGCACGGATCAAGGTAGGCAAACAGATTTTTCTTCCAATGAATCATAACATAGCCATGTTGGATTGAATCCGATTTTTTCAGTGTGATATATGTATTTTGTGATATCCCCTTGCGCTTTATGCAAGTCCAGATGAGTATCGTACATAATAATCTACTTGTTAGTTCGGTTTGGTGTATAATCAAAGCCCCCATGGAGTACGAGATAGGTTAGCTCACATCCGCACAGGCAGTGTCTCTGACCTTGAAGCTCTCGGCTAGCGACGGAGTTGCCTGGTCCCACGGTGTTGCTTTACGAACACAACCACTGTAAAGAAAACCACATGCATTTAGTGCATTAGTACAATATAAATACGAAGACCCTATTCTAATTTATAATGCTGTATAACAATTTCTACAGCATTGCTTTTCTACCAATGTGGGACATAAGCGATAATACTTCGTTATCACCGCCCTCAATATAATAGCAAGATGAATAGGCAGGGGTGTCCATCCCCGGAGGCGTTGGCTCATTCCCTCCAATAAAACCATCACCGAGAGCTCAATTTCACCTATAGTTCCTTTTAGTTTCTCGTATATACGTAATATAAAAAACATGTATTATGTATGTTTAATTCAGCTGTATTTATACTCCTTTGAGCTTGGAGGTCATATCAGAAAGTAAGGGTCTGTGTCTATACAGTAGGCCATGAAACTATTGGGATTTGAACCTGGGATCTCCCGATTGGAGTCCATACGTTACCATCTCTACTACCTTGTTCGGCTGAGAAAATAATATTGTTATTGTGAAAAAAATGTAAATGGAGATAATACCCGGAAAATATGTTTCACGATGCCTAAAAACGGAAACAAAATTGTTTTTTAATTGACATCTGACTGGACAAGTTTAAAGGGTAAACGGTTAATTTTATGTACTTTTTTTAATTAAGGATTTTTTGGACGTTCATTACCATTGCTGAAGTACTGGAAATTGTCTTGAAAACCTTTTTTTTTTTTACATATGATTTTACAAGAAATTGTTTTAAGAGTTTTATTAAAAATGCAAATTTCGAAACATCTACATGTGGGCTCGGTTTCATGGCAACGGTATTATCCCATGACAACAACATTACCTACAGTGTTCACATAGGGCTTTGGAAGTAGCAATAAACTTCGCATTGAAGACATGCTAGCGATAGAAACTATTATTTTCGTAAACCGAGCGAGGTGGCCGAGATGGTAACGTCTTGGAATGGGGGCGGAGCCCCCAGCGTGCAAAGCGAGTTTCTTTTATTCATTTATTACTTTTCCAATTTTCATTCACACAATCAACCTTTTCTTGATTCACTCTCTGTAACAGCCCATAAAATGGATGTATACTTTGGCTAGTGTAGGCCTACATTGCATTATGTGAGATCTGAGCCCTTGTTCCCTGTAACTTGATTTCCACGTGAAATGTATAACTTTACATAATATTATGATTGAGGATATTTTCCTTCATATTCCTCGTCAAGAACAATATTTTTTTACATTTAAAAAATAATTCATTGTTTCAGGGAAGTAATAGACAATACGTTTGAACATTTCGTTGATTTTTTTGAATTCCACAGAAGCAGATAGAATAAACATTAATGGGTATTGTAGCTTGGAAAGCTGCAACAGAGCTGTCAGATTTTGGTAGAGGCGAATGGTGGAGTAACAGTGCTATTGAGAATGGGGACGGGGGTTGGCTGGTCATTGGTGATTGCATTTAGCTGGGTCGGTGCTACACTCGCAGTTACCTTGCAAATTACAACGTGTCCGTCACAGCCATTAGTGACGCCAATCACGTGACCTCAGATGTACAACGCACTGACAAGCATCAATTGACTCTAAGTAATATTCTCGGGGTAGGCAGCCACCCTGATCGTATGAGGACGCTCTTGACCGTTTTGGGAAGATTTCTGAATTTTCAACTTTTGCTCTCAAGGGCACCGTTTTTATTAATTATGAAAGAGGGAATTGATTTCTCCTCTTTGTTTAACTCATTAAAGAAACGCATAATATAACTAACATGTTAATTTTCTAGAGGAATGTATAACAAATTTCAATATATTCTCGTATTCCAAATTTAATTAAAATAAAAACATTATTTTAGTTTATGGTGTTGATAGTTATAACCACAACAAACAAATTCAATTATTATTTGAGCACTTCGTATCACATGTTGATGTTTTTAGGTAGATTTCGAAGAAAAATCTACCTATTGCAATGGATACCATGTCATGATTTTCGAAAAATTCTTCCATATCTATACGTTTCATGCTCCCCTAAGTACGAAACCACCGCCCGTTCAAAAAAAAAAAATTGTGATATTTATATATATATATTTACACGATAGCAGCCGTAATTTTGAAGATAATTCAACCAAATTTCATTATGTTATTCCTAGGCCCAATAGTTCGGACAAGTTCGTTAATGGGCAAAATTGGCCCAATGGGGTGGTCGGGGGAGGGGGTTGCAATTTTAAAACATTTATATATCGGCCCCTATGAAGTATAGAGGGAAACTTTGTTTGAATAAATTAGAGTACTCCCTATGGAGTTCACAGTGACACCAACAATTCGGGGGTTTTTGGGGGTACGAGTGGGGGTGGGGGATGGAAATTTTTGAAACTACGTCTTGTGGGGTATCGTTGAAAAGCTCTTGATGAGTACTCTACAAATCAATAACTAGTTTCTTGATAGCTCTCATATGACGCGAGATTTTTAATGTTTGAAAATAATAACACTTAAAAGAATTATTATAATATCATAATTTTGTCATGTTTAGCGGCTTTGCTAATTTTATTCATTGCTAATCTTGCGCACGGCCTCCCAGAATATTATATCCTATTCTTGTTGTCAAAACAAATGATTGTAGGCTCTTCCTCTTTACCGAATTCAGTTCTTATTACTGCAGGTTTGCCATGCCAAGGCTAAAGAAAAAGAGTGCTATGCAGCGACAATAAATTAAACCAAAAGCACTTCGAAATCTACCTCAGCCTGTAGGCCTGCCTAAAGGGATTTTTTCGATTGTATTTGCATTGGTGATGATGCATGTTCCGCCCGAAGACAGGTTCAGACCCAGAAAGAAGCCATGGGATAATGACCACCTTTCGCCCAAGGCTCTTGCAGGTAAGAAGATTTGTCGTGGCCTCTCGCGGGGTGGGGATGAAATCACGATTAAATGTTCTGCTAATGAAAAATCCACAAGACGAGCCGCAAGGATGGAAGGCAGCCACGCTACTAACTCCACCACGGCGCTGGACTAACTTCGATTTACAAAAATATTATTATAGGGAGGAACATCCCCGTACCTCTGTTCTCTTTACAAGTTAACTTATTGAGATATTAATATATTAATATAATGAAGATGCTTTGTTATAGTGAACTCGTATTTATAATGATATAATAGGCCTATCTTTCCTATTAACTTGTCTCTTTTCAGCCCTCAAATGTTAATCGGAATTGTTTATTTATTTGTAGACAAACTGCTGGTTTATGATATACCAAGTAAGATACAAGGAAAAAGAAAAAGGATAACACAGTAAATATCAGAATAAAATTAAGAGCGTTTCAATTTGTTCTGTTCAGTGACAATGTTTGATTACAGAACTGTTAACTCAGAAAATATTCTAGCAAGAAAACAGATGCGACACATCACAAGAGTATAAATTATCGTCAGTAGAGACCAAATGTTTGGCACTAAAAGACTTCAAAATCGGCGCTAATGTCCCACAACTACTGTCAGTGATTTCGGTGGATTTAGGTAGGGTCCATTCTTTGTTAATGTTTGCTATTGCGAAGTTCAGACAATGGTATTGTCATGGCTGATATCACGGTTTTGGTTCTATAACTAAGTCCGTAATTAGACAGACATGGCTAGGAGACACAATTGTGATTTTGTTTTATTACAAGAAAACAAATATTAATATTAGTTGCTTTACTAGTTGCTTCACTAGTACAATAGTAGGGGTACGCCGTAGCGTAGTGGTTGAGGCGCTGCGCTATAAACCGGAAGGTCGTGGGTTCGATCCCCGATGAGATAGTGGGAGTTTTTCAATTGGCCTAATCCTTCTGCTGGCACTATGGCCCTGGGGTCGACTCTGCCTCATACAGAAATGAGTACCAGAATCAATCCAATGGGTAAAGGCGGCAGGTGCGTAAGGCTGACAACCTTACCACCTTCACATGCCGAATGTCCAAAATCGGGGAGCCTCAACCTCCTGGAACCCTCTGGGCCTCCATGGCCTGTATAGGGAATACTTTACTTTACAATAGTGAAGTTAATCAGGAAAACTTAAATTAACTGAGGTATCGGCATTAGCTTAGGCAAAAACTAGGGCAGTGAGAAACTTTGAACTAATTACAATTGGTGATAATGGTGTTGATAGCGAGGCACCTCAGACGTTCAAAGTATATCTTCACTTCCGGTGCTTTCTGGCTAAAACGGTAACTTTATATAGAAAACCGAGCTCATTAAAGAAGAGAGAAGTTATGACTGTAAGAGCCGTTATGTCATACGGATACCGGATTGTATCAAAATTAACTCCTTCTTTAGTGTAACTATTACGCAAAACGTATCTTGCACAATTATGTCGACCATTCCACTCAAACAGCGTGTTTGATATTGACCAATAACTTAGCAATTCCTAGGATATAGACCAATCACGATAGTTTATCTTATAATATCCTTCCTCGGATTGCAAGGTGCAATTTTATCTGATAAAATATCATCTAACTTAGTTAATGGACAAGTAAGGCATCAACCTGCAGTCTTATTTTGATGACCTTAGCCTCTAAGGTTTCTGTATTATGTCTATTAATAGCAACATACATTGGCACTTTTATTATAAGAAAGATAAAGACTAGCCGAGCTCAATAATGCATACATCTCATTTTTGCAAGAAATTGACATTGGCCCAAGCCACAGATATTATCTATGTTTTTTTTTTCTTACATACTTGAGTAAGTGTGATTTCTACAGTAGCGTATCGTTACAGGGTTCGATGCTAGTGCAGGTCACCGCAGTATTTATAACAATAGACTTAGGTAGAGTAACAATGCTTATTATAAAACATAATGGAATTATAAACATAGATAATAGCATACCGCATATAAGTCAGTTTTCACTGATTTAGAACCAGCTATTTGATTACTACATTGTATAGGCTACACCAGATTGCTTGCCATCTGATTCTCTCGAATATTTATTTTACGTAAAGCATAGAAGGCTGGCAATAACAATTCGTCATTAACGATGCGTCATTCATAAGATGAAGGCTTTTTCAAGCGGTATTGCTATCTGTTTCTCTATCGGTGTAGAGTGCCACCAAATTCAAATTGTCCCATGATAGTTCTAAAATTACATTGTTCCCAAGACAATTTTATAGAGTAATATAAAATGTGAGAGAGTGTTAAACAGAAAAACATAACTAGGAATAAGTTAGACAATGGCGTCAGAGGATTTGACCACGTGTTAGAATCAAAAGTCATGTTAGCCATTGAATATAGCATGTTCTGCTATTAGAGTATTTGATCTGTGACAATAGCTAATTTAATTGGTAGCTACACCATACATAATGCCTACAGTAACTATTGCATGAACGCAAAGCAAGCAAAAACAATGTGTTTGTATTAGACCGGTTTATTGACGATTGGACTGTGCTTTGACTATGTACTTGTGGCAGACAAAGCTATTTGTAATAGGTAATTACGAAGAGTGCTTTACCTGAAACCCACAAGAAGGGAATATGTGGAGGGAAACGCTTTGCGATGGGAATTACCAGGAGTTAAGGTTAACTTCCTCTAACCTAAGCATGCGACATGCAACTTCTTCAAAACATGATGTAGAATAAGAGGCTGTGCTACAGGCAGTGCGTGTTCAGTTCTTTGAACTTTATAGTATAAGTGCAAAATTTGAACAAAATTTTAAAGGGGGGACACACAGCTTTCGATGCTGAAAAATAGGTGAAGTTTCATTATTATTATTTTTTCAGCAATGAGTTACTGTTCCGTAGCCTTGCAATCTGACATGCTCTATATTGACTAGTTCTACAATGCATACTATTTTCGGAATTAATTTAACTTTTACAGCTATGAGTAATTATCATTACAAAATGGCAGCCAAATTTTGTGAACTGAAGAGCCGTTTTTCTCATAACTCAAACATTTATTAACATATTGCAGTGAAGTTTTGCTTGCTAGTATATTTGATATTAGTGAACAACACTTTCTAGAATCATTGATGTAACTTGAATAGTTTTCTTTTAAATATTTTATAGGTAAAAATTTGTAAAAAAATTAACACGTGATTAATACTTTTTAAAAATATTTATACTGCACACAATCCAAAGATTCCAGATTATGTTGTCCATACGATATTTACAAACAGATATAAAAAGAACCACTCAGAAATATTGGTATTTACCAAAATTATCAGGGAAACGGGACTTCAGAGCACAAAATTTGGCTGCCATTTCTCACATTGGACTCATGCAACCTCAAAATGAGCAGACATGCTGAAGTACTTCCTCTACCTTCGTACCTGATCGATATGCAATTTGTATTCCTCGTATGGAATAAAATTCCCAGGACAGCGAATTCTGTGGCCAACTTTCCCTTCAACCTCTACCATTGGTCTGATATTGATCTTCAGGAAACCAGCAGTTCTCACATTATTTTGTCAAGGAATTAAGGTATAACAGAAGTTATTAAAGAAAATTCAAATTTCGGAAAAGTTTTAATTTAAAATTATCTTAATGCATAATAAGAACAAGTGCAGAAGCTGCAACAAAGTTTACAATCCAAACAAAAGGCCAGAATGGATCGACGAATAGAATGACAGATAGACGAACATGGAGATAGACAGATACCTCTGGATATTAGACTATAGGTTTTTAGGTCAAACTAGTTACTAATTAGAAGCAGCCGGTTTTTTTATGTTGTATAATGTTGCATTTACTTATATTGCTTAAATTTGTTAATTTATGTTCAGTTTTAGGCCCCAATTTCAGTGTATATATTGTAATAACTTATGTATATTTATAGTCCACATAGGTTTCATTTTAATTCCTAGCAGTTGTTTAATTTTCTAAACCTTTCATTATCCGACATTTAAGCATACAGTACGCATTTGGCATGTTTCTTTGTCATAGTTTTTCACTTCATTGTAATTATGTATCCAATGCCCAAAAAAGACATTCTACACACACACATAGGCTATCCGCACATTATATATATTTTAAATAACTTTTTTTTATTTCATTTCTGTAATTTCTCCTAATTTTAATCTGTTGATAAGTGTAGGCCTATACATTTTTGTCTTATGTTTCCATTTAGGCTAAACCAAGTAGTGTAATATTATTTTAGTGCTACTAGACTTTGTAGTGTTATTATTGTACTTCTCGAAGGTGTAAAAGCTATGTATATTGTATTCAACCTGGTTGCAGAATACAAATTATTATTATTATAAATACCGGGTGTTTATAAAGTCACTTACCATTTTCCACTTAAACACGTTTTTGTAGGCTATAAACAACATGAACAAACATTTAGACATTCTGAACACAAATTCAATACGTTTCAACGTGATGACCCTACGAATCTAATCACAAGTCCCATCGGTCCTCTGTATCTGGCATTATCTGTTCCTCAGCGGCATAAATGCCGTTTTTCAATTGTTCAAGACCAGTGATTTTCACCTGATACACCTTGGATTAGATAAAGCCTTTGTTAATTTTTCTCATGAGGTCGTGAAGACGGATGTTGCTACGTTCTGTGCTTACTTTCGATTGAAGAAAACATCACGGTGTTCGCGAAGTTAGAGTAGGATTACTTCCACAAAGTCTCTGGCCTTGAAGACTTTTAACCCAGCCAGCGAACTTTCTCGTTGCAGTGTGCGCAGACTCGCATGCGCATAGGTCAGTGAGCTACTGTTGAGTACAGAGTGAAGATCGCGCTGGCAATACAAATACTATAATAGTTGAGTGGAGGGATAATGCCGCAGCGAGACAGAGACAGACAACACGTGGAGTGAGATAGAAGTGCTGAGCCAATCAGGGTGCAGCTACCTCCCCTAGACAGGAACTCTACGAACGGTGACACTCGCTCCTAAGGTATATACGTAAAAACCCAGAGACTTTGTGGAAGTAATCGTACTCTACAACAAAGCTCTTTACCAAACAAAATTCATATTCACAGATTACTGTAAGTGAACCTAAAATTAGCATGAACCTAATGTGTTGTCTATAATAAAATTAATGTATTAATAGTCCATATTTCAACCTAATCCCCAACGATAAATGAAAATTAACTGGAGTTGCGCTTTGAATAGTAAAGTTTTATTGGTTTTAGTAAGCCAAAATAAAAAGTGTCACCACATAAGTCTTTCTCATTCAAGAGTTACAATAATATATAACTTGTGATTCGTAAACTTTGCCATCGTACTTGCTTTACACATTATTTCGGTTCAGGTTAGTTAACTCGAATGAAAGCAATCGAAAGGAGGCAAAGGCTGAGCAATGCACAGCAAGTGTCAATACAGAGTGAAATCATCCCCTTCTATTCGTCGGTTCACTTGCTAGGCTAGCGGGAAGACAGCTCCACGTAATAGACATAGGCCTACGGTTTTGGTATAGCCTTAGAAGTATATAGTGACCTTCTTTTATCTCTTTCTTCTGCAGTGTTCAAATTTCTGTTGTGAGCGTTAGGCTCGGAGATATGCGGTACGGAGTGCACGTAGTTTCCAGATTTCCCTAGAGGTGTCGTTACAGTAAACTGAACTCCATCTGAACAAAAGTAATAAAATTGAGCATTAAGCAAAAAATGGATAAATAATTTCTTCTTTCACTTTGTTTTATTTGAATCACACGTATTTTATCAAAACTATTAATCCTACTGACCTTTTTGTTGCCTATAACCCTTACTATTCTGTTTAACCAACATATTTATTTATTTTTATCTATTACCCAAGATAAAATGTAAGTAAAGTGTTCCCTATGGAAGCCCAGAGGGTTCCAGAAGGTTGAGGCTCCAAGATTTTATACATTCGGCACATGTAGGTGGTAAGGTTGTCAGCCTTGCGCATCGGCCGCCTTTACCCCCAGGATTGCTCCTGGTACTCATTTCTGTTAGAGACTGTGTCAACCCCAGGGCCATAGTGCCGCCATAAGGATCAGGCCAGTGGAAAAACTTCGACCTCATCGGAGATCGAACCAGCGACCTTCCGGTTTGTACTACGCTACGGCGTACCCCATTATCCAAGATAATCTAGAGCAAATTAAGGTTATTGTTATTTATGATCACATATAATACGTTTCTAAACTCTCAGTCAATACCAATGTTATTTTAAAATGCAAGAACTACAGCAAAAATCTAAAATGGTTTTAACTTGGGGAACTTTGTGTTTAAATGTGAGATAAAGTATTTATGAAATTTACAATTTATAATAACATGTTTGTGAGTGGTTTAGAAAATTTACACTCTAAACAGTAAAATCTCACGATAAACTAATGGAATATGAGAAAATATATGCGTGTCATTTTGTCTCCTCTCTCCAGATACATTCAGGACAAGTTGACATTATTATATGATATTATTCAGCCTTTAATGAAACAATAGATGTTTATAAATATTTTGAAGACATATCTACACAGAACTCTAGTATAGTATCATGTAGATTCACTGAATACTCACATTGACCTGAATGCAATAACTTAAGAATTAAGAGGATAAGACGATGTTGTATCCTAAACATGTTTCTGATAGCCTAAAAGCGATTTTTAAAAACACACCGAAATGTCAATTCATAGAATAAAATAAAACCTCAGCATACTCATTTTTCAAAATAGGATAGGATCAGTCCCCAGAAGGGGGAAAGCGGGTTTGGAACAATCCTAAACACTAATGCTATTCGGCTCATTGTGCCTATCTCCGGTAATGGAATGATATGCATGCCACCGCGAGCACCCACGGAACTCCCCTACATCGAACAGATACCTTTACCATGTCACGTGTGCCGCTGCCTCTGTGCCTCTTGGGAAATAGAGCCCCCATCCAGCAACTTCATGACCACAAGCCACGGGGAGGACGGGAGAGACCCAGAGCAGAGAAACCGGGAAAGGAAGCGGGATGATGATGAGGGGGATCATGAAGTGGAGATTGTTGGTGGAATGAATAGGTGAAACGGGAGGATCCCCAAGAAAATCCCCCTATGCCCGGCTTCGTCCACCAAAACATCCCCCCCCGCCTCGGGATTTGAACCTGGAACCGCTTGCATGCTAGGCACACGCGCTATTCCACCACGACGGCATATATTTTTCTCAAAATAACTCATAACCTCATTTAATCAGACTCCGACAGTATAATTCATGTTACAAGTCCTCATTTCATTGGGGCTATGAAGACCATATTCAGGCAAGTGAAAAAATTTTAATTCTGAGAGAAATGGCGTCAAAAAGGTAATGCATAATAAGTACGTATCTATAGTTAAATTATTAAGAGCCAGTATGGCACATTATGAGATTGTGTGCGGGATGGGAAAATGTCCGTACGCGCGATAACTCAAATACACATAATACGCTTTATCAGATTTTCACGAAACTTGGTAGGCCTATACGCAATAATAACATCCATGGAAAGGAGCCTATTGATATTGGACCAAATCGGTTGGCCGGTACCGGATTAATGCCCAATTTAGTGCCTATTTTATGAAAATATATTAGAAAACATTTAACAAATGCAATTCAGTTCTCATGACAACATATTCCTTTACTATGTTCATATACGACTTCAGAAGTTGCAATACAGTTAGCTCTGACAAATAACACTACCCACACATTCCTTCACATATGATTATCATACTAGTAAGATGTTTGTTTATTTCGTTGTTCAAGTTGAAATGAGTACTGCATGATCAGTGTTATATACAGAAGTTATAATGGTGTGAAATAATTAGGCCTACGTACATTAAGCGGAGTTCTTTTGTCAGTGCATTTTGTGAAATGTTGACATAATTATTTTAAGAATTTCTTATATCAGTGTATACAAGTATCTATTTAAGGTTAAGAATCAAACTTTAGACCTTTGTACTTCTGTAAACCCTGCTTCATGAAACGATCTGGAGCTTAACTCGGAAATGGTTTACAAAAATAACTTATTTTCGTCATAATTTCAATTATCACTGATTATCACTGGCATTCTGCCACTTTGTTACATCAGTTTACCTGATTTCATAACTTAACGAGATTTATACTGCTTCTCGAAAAGTAAACTCCATGGCGTTACATCCCTGGAGGGACTAAGTCTACCTTCCGACCGCTGCGTCATTTACCATAGGCTGATGGCAGTACTGTGGGGGGGGGCGACAACCACGCCTGTTAATGATCGTTTTTATTACAGGAGCCGATACTACTTGATCAAGTAGCTCCTCAGTCTGTATCATGAGGCTCAGTTCGTCCCGTTCCAGACCCTCCTGCCTCAGAAAACGGGGGGGGATACATTGATCGAACCCAGGACAGCGGATCCGTAGCCAGCGATGGAAACCACGAGACCAAGCAGGCAGTTTCTATATTCCTTCACTACACATAAAGTTGTACATTATTTTCATATCTCCTTTCGCTCGTGAGTAACTTTTATTATTTACCCAATCGCTGAGTTTAGTAATTGGCTTTGAACGCTAGACATAGACACTTGCAATTGGTTGAAATTCCATCAATGATTCGTGAACTAGATCATTTCATAAACACGATAAAGACCAAACCAAGACGCTCTGTTAATACTTCTTCCTGTCAATAGGTGCGCTATGTGCAATCTCCGAGAAGGTGGTTGCAGAAGCAAACGACTAGTAGTGAAGTGGACATGGGCGCGAGTGTAAGTCGTTGGTTTTTATGTTTAAAGCCTTTTGTGAATGGACAGTACTATATGAAATTACTTGAGACTCCGTGGTAATAAAGAGCCGGACACAGTGCCAGGTGAGTGATACTATCAACTGTTTTAGATTGTAATTCCGGAGAAGGGTTGTGTGTTTGGAATGAAATGGCTTCCCTTGACCTTGATAGCTTTTTCATCGCAATGCACAACTCGTGTAGCCTACAATCTTAGCAGCGTAAACCAGACCATCATTTTGATGCAGTAGTTATTTATATTGTATATTTTGTAAAGAAAATTTCACATCATACATATTTTTATAATATGTAAATTTATATTCTTACTAGGCCCGGGTGGCTGGGGTCACTTAAAAATGTCCCTAAAAGGGAGAGGTGAAACTCAGGTAAAGATACAGATAGATATTCTTACTTGCATCTTGACGTGTAATATGTTCCGGTGAACAGAATCAAATCAAATCAGGGCTGGTCCGTATGTGGGGCAAGTGGGAAAGTTTCTCAGGTCCTGTGCCAGGAGGATTGTGTTAGTGACGATAATAATAATAATAAGAATCATCATCATCGTTATCATCATTATCATCATCAGAGACTGGAACTTTGGCAGAATGCCTTTTTAAATGTGTTAAATCTATGGTATCTTCAATTCGAAAGTGAATCTGTACAATTTACATCTTTGTGATTGACACGCCGCAGTTTTATGTTGCCGTTGTCTGCCTTCTTTTTTTTTATATACAATTGCCGAAATAAATGCCTTTTGTTGCCTTTTCGATTATTAAGTGCCAGAATGGTACTTTGTAAGATTGTGTGGGGGACGGGAAAATGTCCGTCTGTCTGTTTGTCCTCTGTGGGCGTGTCTGTAAGCTCGATAACTCAAATATGCTTAAGCGGTTTCTAATGAAACCAGGTATACGCATTTACAGTATCCATTGGAAGAAGCTTCTTGATATAGGACCAAATCGGTTGACCGGTACCGGAGTAAAAACCCAATTTAATGCCTATATTATGGTAATATATTAGAAAGAATTTATCAAATACAAATCACTTCTCATAACAACATGTCATTTTACAGTGTCATTTACGGCTTTGAAAGTTGTAATACGGTTAGCTTTGACAAATAACACTACCCACATCTCTTCACATATGCTTAACAAACTGCCATAAGCCCTGCTTAATGAATCGATCTGGAGTTTAATTCGGAAATTGATTTAAAAAATAAATTTTCTCCATAATCGTAAATATTGCTGGTTAAACAAAGCATTCTACCACTTTGTTACACCACTTTACCTGATTTTTATTAAATTGGATATTAACATACACTTTATTTAATGTAATTTGTAAATATACTTCGGAAATTAATTTGGGAACTTTATACTTTGTAAACTATTCTCATGTAAATTGGCACTTGGGCATTCGAATGTGTGTAATAATCTGTTGTTAAGTGTGTAATATGAAACACTGAAACACTTTGATGTAAATATACTTGTAAGAAATGAGGGGGTAGCTACACTATTGTGTCTGAGATTTAGACTCCGAGATGCTACCGTCTCGACCACGATTACACAGGCCACAAAAATACATTTTAAAAAGTTTTAAAGTTAATAGGTGATTCTTAAGATCTTTTTGTTGCTGATTCCTTATCTGACCTCAATTTTTTCTATCGCCCTTAGTTTCTTCACAATGTGACTTCGTTAAAAACTAGAAAATTAGCGGAACTTACTGTAGGAATGAAAACTAAAGTAATATTACAATACGTAAAAAGCTGTTCTCTCAGTATCAATGTGAAAAAAATCCCTTTAGGCCGGCCGACAGGCTGGGGTAGATTTCGAAGAGCTTTTGGTTTAATTTATTGTCGCTATGCAGCACTCTTCTTCTTTAGCCTTGGCATGAGAAACCCGCTTTAATAATAACTGCAAAAAAGGGGAAAGAGCACTTTTTCCAACATTCAAATCTCGCCTTACATGAGAGCTGTCGAGAAACTAGTTATTGATTTGTAGAGTACTCATTAAGAGCTTTTCAACGATACCCCACAAGACGTGGTTTCAAAAATTTCCAATCTCCACGCCCCACCCCACCCCCACTTGTCCCCCCCAAAATCCCAAATTGTTGGTGTCGCCGTGAACTCCATAAGGAGTACTCTAATTTATTCAAACAATGTTTCTCTCTATACTTCATAGGGGCCGAGATATAAATTTTTCAAAATTTCAACCCCTTCCCCGACCCCCCTTGGGCCAATTTTGCTAATTACTGAACTTGTCCGAACAATTGGGCCTAAAAATAATATAATAAATTTTGGTTCAAATATCTTCAAAATTACTGTCGTAGCGTGTAAAGATATATATATATAAAACATTTTTTAACGTGCGGTGGTTTCGTACTTAGTGAGGCTTGAAACGTAAAGATATGAGAGAATTTTTCGAAAGTTATGACATAGTATCGATCGCAATAGGTAGATTTTTCTTAGAAATCTACCTAAAAACCTCTTCATTATGTAGGTTATGTGTCCATTTCCTTTCCCTCTCCGCCTTAAAGCTTCTGGTATAGCTTGCTGAACGTCTGGGTAAAGTGACCAGCAGTAGTCTCCCTGATACTTTCTTTCCATCATTTTGATATCTTGATGGAAACATCTTACTTCTCAATCACATCGCCAAATTGTGGAAAAAATCAAGGTGACTGTTCAAAAATCGAATCTTTAGGTTCATCAAACATCCTAACTATTTTGACTTCTCCAGCATGTTGACAACAACAGAAATATAGGCTAATATACGTCTTTTTTGTTGCCAAAGAACGTGATAACAACCTGCTTGAGTGAAGCCAAGCCTCCCTCTCACTGACTTCTTTTTTTTCAATGCTGGAAGAAAACATGATTTTTGGGATATCAAGTCTAACAAACACGCGATCTTTTAATTTTGCTTCAGTTAAATGGGGATACGAAGGAGGCCATGGTTTTTTAGTTGGTTTCAATTGTGGAATGTGCTGTGATATTATATAGGTTTTTGCTGTATCTTTGTACTGCACTGTGATTCTTAAATAATAATCTCTATAGGACAACAAACAGTACATTTTAAATTGTATATCCACAAGATAAACAGTGTACACATGGTATTTTTTTTAGCATTGTGATTGTCAATAGAAGAATATAATCTTGTACATATGTTTAACTATTGACGATACACCTGATTAATTTTAATATTGTGACTGTAGATAGAAGAATATTTTTGTACATAGATGTTTCTGATGTTTCTTCTACAACATATACCTAAAATTTTCTCTTGTGTATATATCAAAAATATAATACAAGACACTGTATAAAAAAATAAAAAATAAAAACAGGTATTATAAGCTATTCTTGAAATTCTCCGTCAGCAATCTATTATTCCAATATCAATATAAAATACTAGTGCTTGAAGGTGGAAAAGAATTAATAATTTTAAATTTACCGTCAGTTTTATTACATATTTAATTTCCTTAAATATTTAGTTCTGAAATGTAGAAAAATGGTGGACGTTACAGCTTTTTATCATCATATAAGTATTATTATTATTATTATTATTATTATTATTATTATTATTATTATTATTATTATTATTATTTTTATTATTATTTTTATTATTATTTTATTAATATGGAACTGTAATAATAAAAGTTGTTTCAAATATGAATGTTGTATACGGCGTTGTCTTACGTACCGCAACATGTAATGGGTTCATAGTGTTGAGGAGGTTAATGAATTCCAGCAAGTTGCAAATAACAAAGAAGGAATGAGTCCACAGGGGGCGGCTTACACCACCGGCTTTACTCCAATCTTTATGAGAGGATGAGTCAGTATCTTCCTTTCACTTTTATATTGCAATAAAGTAAGTAAACCAGTAACATTATCATAGCTGATATCAGTGAACTTTACATGTAAGGAATAATGAAAACCATAAAAAATAAACACATCTTTGTAAGCGAGACCTTTGATGCAAGACATTCGATATGTTATAGTAACTTAGATGTTAACATTTTTCTTTGTGGAAATTGTTTCTATTGTTAGATTAAATATGTGTGCCACTGCTAACAATACGGGCGATATGGACCTACTAATTCAATGGGGAATTGTTAAACACACGATTATCCAAATTAAATAATGATGGAAGTCCTTCAACGGAAGGTGTTGATCTCGATGTTGCTAATAATCGATTTCGGAAAAAGCTATCTTTATTTTGCAAAAGTCTTAAAATAAATATATAGGTCTAAATTGCTTTAACTGTTATTAAATTTATAGCTTCCTAACAAAATAACAGAATAATTATTGCTGAAATATAACAGCTCTTTAAGCTGCAGTTTCCCAGAGGCTTTTACACGGTTTTATACATAAATTAAATGAGTGATTCAGTCCACATACAACATATAAATGATAACTTCACTAAAATATACAGAATTTAAGTAAGCTCTTCTTTTCCTTACTTCAGGAATAATTTTCAATTTTGATTACAAATTTAATGATAACTTTATTGCAGAATTACGAATCATTTATTTACTCATAACTCTGGATAGAGGTGTACAAATCTCGATTTTAGCTTACCCATATCCGCTTGAACGCCGGGCAAGCAAGTTGCTAGCGTCTAGCTAGCAAGCAATCAGGTTTCTTTAGTCTTGCATCGGTCAGGTTAAACCCAACTAATGCAAGCCAGAATAAGCTTGCGACATTCCTATCAGCTAAACAATTGTAGTTCCTAAGTGTAGGTAATACTTTCTTGCTTTTCTACATGCTGGTAGAAAAAATTCATCATGCAGATAAATAAAAGGTGGATAAAGTATTAAAAATTGTTTTAGCGTCCTAACACATTTATTATTAGGTAGATTTCGAAGAAAATTTTGTAGATTTCGAAGAAAAATCTACCTATTGCAATCGATACCATGTCATGACTTTCGAAAAATTCTTTCATATCTTTACGTTTCATGCCTCCCTAAGTACGAAACCACCGCCTGTAAAAAAAAATTGTGATATAGCCTATATGTATATATATATAAAGATATACACGCTAGCGGCCGTAATTTTGAAGGTATTTGAACCAAATTTTATTATGTTATTTCTAGGCCCAATTGTTCGGACAAGTTCGTTGATGAGCAAAATTGGCGCAAGGGGGTGGTCGGGGAAAGGAGTTGAAATTTTAAAACATTTATATCTCGGCCCCTATGAAGTATAGAGGGAAACTTTGTTTGAATAAATTAGAGTACTCCTTATGGAGTTCTCAGTGACACCAACAATTCGGGGGTTTTCGGGGTACGAGTGGAGGTGGGGGCGGGGGGATGGAAATTCGATATTTTTTAACTACGTCTTGTGGGGTATCGTTGAAAAGCTCTTGATGAGTACTCTACAAATCAATAACTAGTTTCTTGATATTTCTCATATAAGGCGAGATTTGAATGTTTGAAAAAGTTCTCCTTCCTCTTTTTTGCAGTTATTATTGCGGGTTTGTCATGCCAAGGCTAAAGAAGAAGAGTGCTACGCAGCGACAGTAAATTAAACCAAAAGCACTTCGAAATCTACCTCAGCCTATAGGCTTGCCTAAAAGGATTTTTGTTATTATTATCGATTTTATGTTTTCTCGAAAATGTTTTAAAATTTTTCCCATGCCGGAGTAGTGCCTTCGTTCATTCATAATGCAAACTCTCCACATTTTAGTTTCTCCTCGGCTTCCTTCATTCTCCTTTTGCTTGCACTCTAAACACATTTGAAGTTCCTCAACTACGTAACTGCACGAATTACCAGTGCACTGATATACCCAGTTTCATATTCTTTCCGCCAAGCCTTGCAGTTTCCTTAGGCCCTGTGAAACCCACAAGGTTATGAAGAGCTTGTGACTCATAGCGACAGTATTTCTTATCATCGTTGTAATCTGGCTTGCTCTATTGTCAAGCAAGTTAAAAGCTGTGGCTGGTTGCAGAATTTCAAAGGGGCAAGCAAGCTAAAATCAGAATATGTACACCTCTAACTCTGGACCACAGCAGCGCTCAGTTCTTTCCTTCCATAAAAATTACATTATGATATTCTTACCTACAGTATGTATGTAAGCCTTGGTAATTAGAAGTCAGGAAATAATGGTTACGAGTAAATAAGTAATTCGTCTGCATTGAAATGTTGTATAAGGTTACATTTACAAATCAAAGGCGAAAAATTTTACTTAAAGATGGAAAATAGATCAGAGGTAATTCGTCATCGGGGTGGTGATTACACTAGGGTAACAGTTGAGTGTCGTAACCGAATATTAAAGGAAGCAGAGTATGATGGGGATGGGAAATTGGTGACTGCGGCGAATGAAGTTAAATATAAAACTGCACGTGACTGGCTGAGGAAAGGTTATGTCCCTCGAAAAGAGCGAAAAGGATAGCGTCATATTATTTTCCCTGCAGGTGATGTACAGTAGATTATATAATTGCATTAATAGAAGAAAGTTCTGAGATTACCTTCAAAGATATCTACGAATGTCTGAGACAAGAAATATAGCCTATATTACCAGGGTCCGGTCTAGGGTAACCAATTCAAGAAAGTTAAGAACGCACGGACCATTGCTTTATGAAGGTTGAGATGGAGCGTGGCCTCAACATGTAAACATTCAGCCAAAGTAGGGCACAAAATAATTGTTCAAATTTATAGTCATAAATATATGCATTACATTTCTACTTTTGAAATGATTTGCCTAGCAATGTATGTTTCTATTTACGTTATAATCTACATGTTTTAAAGAAAAGAAATATATACACAACCCATATTTTGTAGTCTTGCACTACCTTTCTAATTTGATTCATTGATTGACATAAGAAGGAATTAAGGAATTTTTTCTTATGGTCGATTCCCTAGAAACATTTTTTAGCCATATGTTTGTCAAGAAACTCTTTACAATATTTATTTTCGCACTTGTTGAATGTGATGTTGGTATGTAGGCCTACCAACATTGTACGTAAATATCGGCAATGTTCGGTTTGATCTTCAATGTCTGGTTTTGATATTGAAGGCGTGCCTTGAATGTGCAATTTAATATTTCCCATCTGCCTTTTGCTATTGCAGTGTTTTCAAACAATAGATTTCCACCTGTCGGTATATATTTTGTAAAATGCAGAGTTGTTTCCTTTCACATCCGAATTTCTCAGTTCCGTCTGAAGAGAACGCTTCGAGCTCTCAATTTTTCGGCATGTTCTTCTGTGCTGTGAATTCCAAAATATTAGGATTAACACTAAATGAATCTTGAAATAATTAATAAAATAGAATAACTAGGATACAATGGATTCTTTTCTTACATTATCGCAAGTATATTAAGTATGGACTCAAGTCAAGCAGCAACGATGAAGTAAGGAACTTTGTCATGAAACACACTACACGCTGTCACTCCACGAGCCATGACGTCATTTATGTTCTGTGCTTTCCAAATATAATTCTCGTAACTTTGTGATCCTAGACCGGTATCGCAGCATTCCTTGTCTCAAGCTCTTGATGGACGCTTGATTTCATATAAGTAGGTTAATTTTTATTGACGAAACATATTTCAACCTGTATTGCAGAAGAAGCGTGGGACGTTCCCGGCGTGAAGAACGAGGCACTGTCAAGGTACCGAACAGTATAGGACCAAATCTTCATCTTTCTTCAATAGCCTTTGAGTTTTAGAAACGGAAATTAAGTTCATTTAAAATGGAAGATTTCTGCAGGTTGAGAATTGTAGCAAATCATGGACACCACATGCAAGAGAGGGTGTTAAATTCTGTGTAACCAGTCATTTAAGTAAGACCTATGTGTAGGCTATATTTAACATTGTACCGAAATAAATATTGCTATTTCTGAAATAGAAGTTACTTTACCGAAACTGAAAGTATTTTTCCTAAATTGAAACTACTTTTTCCATCAGCATTACGCTCAGAGTGACTGGTAGCAGCATCTGCTGAAACCACAACTCTCGAGTGTCCAATCCATCTAATGAGGCCACAAGTCTGCGAACTGTTGATTCATTCGCCATGGAATTGGGCGAAGTGCCTGGCAGTTGCGATAGTAAACTGCTCCATGGCCACACACATGTTGAAGAAATGCGAGAAATTCAGACTGACGCAACAATCGGAATGTTTATGGATATCGAAATGAATAATAAAAATATATACCAAGGGATTCAAAACCGGCGCGCTTTTTGAACGACCCTCTATTGCTGGGATAAGATCGTTTTAAATACATACAGTCTTACTAATAATCCAGTTGTAACATTTATACCAGGAATATACACAGCTGAGGAAAGAAAGAGTACTAATAATCGTTGCATAATGCTGAATGTGTGCAACCTTTACACAGCCTAGCCCCCTTGTTTAAACTTGACGTAAATAATCAAGATGGCCGATCTGCGTAACAGCCGGTCGCTTCGTAGATGTCTGAGATTGAATTTTGAGGTTATGCATCCATTCTTAAGGTAACTTGTTATGAAACATTCTGGGCTACTTTTGCGGAATTATAAACATTGTTCCTTGTTTGCGGGACATATTTCCATACTTGTACCCATGATTACAGCTTTCTGAAAACAATATAATGAAATACTGAAACTACAATTAGTCTGCAGACGATCCACCGTTGTTTGCCGCTGCACCGATAGATGGCGTTCAGCAGTCCCTTCATAGCCAGGAGCTAGTAACGTCACAAATAGAGTGACGTATTTGATGACGTTGGACGTACAAACCCGATGTAAACTCGGCAGTTACACACTCGTTATTGGTAATGCGGCTTATGCAGAACTTACACGGTGAACAACCAAACAACCGTTCAACGCAGATATAAGCAGCTTTTATTAGTAAGGCTGATAGTGTATATCACCCACGCAAAATATATTAAAAAAACAATATAATTATTACATGAATAAATATAATATCAAACCATAGATGCCCTAAATAATGAATTCACCCAGCAAGGTGGTTTTCTTTAAAATTTTGCACATACTCAGAAAATTCACTTCAATATAGTTCCTGTAAATAATTTAATTATTAAAACATTCTCCACGACCAGCGCGGGGGAAAACTCTTAAGTCCGTGAATCTGAAATGCCCACACTCAATTACTGCATTAATGCATAATTAGAAATCTCAATTTACAGCCCAAAAGATAATTTCGATACATATCAACGCAAAGTAGGCAAATATCTAATTTCAAGACATTAAAAGCTCCACTCACCCTATTAATGTGGAGACGCCCCCCTGGTTGCACTACAAGAAGGTTCAGCTGTAATTACCTCAGCCAAAAATAATATTTTGTCTACCACTTTGTAATGTTAATGAATAACACAAAGCGCAGTTTCATGTGAGATCTGACGCTGTTTGGCATTGTACTTCAAATTATTATTTCTTTGCAAGCCGCCAAAAGTTAAGCCACCTGCCGATGTAGATAGTCTTCTTCAGTTTTCTACAATAAACAGGATAACAACAAGAGAAAATACTTTTAATTTCACTGTTCATACAAATTGTTCTTTAAATAATAATTTAGTTTTAAGTAAAGCATTATGCTTTAGGCTTTATTATGTTTTAAAAATTATATATAAGCACCTGACTGTCTAATAAAAATTAGGTAGCAGCCACATTTTATTTTAATACTTTTTTGGTGCTATGGGGATAACCGAGGAGCCATGACTTGACCTGGAATACTTAATTAACAAGGACAGGTATTGCAGCCTCTTGCCGCTGATTATGAATTCTGGGCAGTGCAGGCGTTAAACGCACGGCTTGCTCTATAAACTTCTCTACGAGTATTTTACTTCCTTTTCATCTCCCTTGACTGAATATATATGAAAGAGATGGTTCCTTTTCCTCATAAAAACCTCGCACTTCTGTTCTCTCGGGCGACAAACTAGTACGTGCAATACACGTTAAAGACGTCACTTGTACGATGGATGTATTGCGTTTACCAACTGCGCCTTTATTTGGTTTAGATCCCTGTAACTATGCAACATTCTTAAAGAACTGTTGTCATTGCTATAGCCGTGACTTCGAGACACACAAAACATTAAATTAACGGACGTGGAAGCTTAGGAAAAAGAAATTAATTCGGACAGATTACTTTCAGGCAATGCATAAGTTACATGAAAACACAAGGTGGTGACTTGGAACACGCAACAAAAGGATTTCAATGAAAATATTTATATTTTGTTATATCACTTATTTACTTATTCAACGGCAATAGACAGTTCCTAAGCAAGCTAACGGAATATTATCTATTTATGGAATCCGGAGGTTCATTGCCGCGTTTACATGAGCCCGCCATTCAACCCCAATCTCTGCTAACTCCAACCATTCCTCGCAAATTCTACTTCCCTTAAATCTATTCTGATATTATCCTCCCACCTACATCTAGGACTTCCAAGTTGCCTCTTACCTTCAGGTCTTCCAGTCAATATTTTTTAGATATGTCTTTCCTCTCCCATGCATGCAACATGTCCAACGTATTCTCACTAAATTCGGTACAGGTTTTGAAGCTCGTCGTTATGCAGTTTTCTCCAGTCACCATTTTCATCCTCTTAGGTCCAAATATTTTCTTAAGCACCCTGTTTTCCAACACTCTCAGATTATTTTCTTCCAAAAGAGTAAGCAACTATCTTTCACATTCATATAGTACATTTTGATATTAGGTACAATACATATACGAGGAAGTTTTTGTGCTGAAAAATTTGTCCATGCATTTTTTAATTGAACTTAATTTTTATTAAAATCGTGTTTGGAATTAGTTGTAATTTAAGGCAGTAGACTTTACCGCTGTAGAGTAGAGGATACGTTCCCTCTGCACACAGAATGGGTCAGGGTTTCATTGCCGGTTGAGACAACTTTCCGGACAGATGTCGGGAAACATAATACGTATGTGTACTTAATGGTAGGAGGTTATTTATGATAAGTCCAAAATTGTCAATTTTGAGTTATTGGTACCATTAAATTTCTTATGGTGAGATGTACCTAAAGGTATATTCAGATAAATCCTGGCGATGATTGATTTCAAGTTGAATACATAATATTCAAAGGAAATAGGATTTTTGTTTGGTATACACTATAATATGCCCCACGTAACATTGCTTACTTTCAAGAATTCTTACTATTTTCAAAATATACAGCAATAAGTTCATAGTGCAGGTTTGATTATTTAATTATTTTTGTTATATTTATGCAATTGTGAATATTCCTGACCAATGTTAGGAGCAATGAATAGACCTTCCTCAATATTATTAAGTGGAGGGTGGTGGATAATAAAGATTCACTTAATTTTGGTGTAGAAGCAGCTAAAAAGAAAATTATAGAAGAGAAAAATAGTAATTATCAAAGTGAATATTCTAATTTACACATTATGGTAGGACTAGTTTATCTTTGTAAAATGACTTAATAAAATTAAGAAATAAGATAAAATGAATAACTTAAATGTGCATTAATTATGCAATATTAATGTTTGCAATGAAAATGAAGCAGCTGGATGAAGCAGTTTGGATAACGACGTGGGGTCATCTGCTCACTAACATATGACACAAGGACAAATTTCTGCTTATGGAAGAGCCTTGCAAATGACTGAGTTTAACCGAAAGTATAAGTTACTACAATTTGGATTGTTTCGACGGAAATGACAGTGATAAAGATCCTGATATCATACTAGAATCCGATCAAATCGAAACTAATACAAACTCAGATAAAATCAGGTAAACTGATGTAACAAAGTGCCAGTATGTTTTTGTTTAATCAGTTATGACTGCAATTATGATATGCAGAATATGTTTTTTTTAATTGATTTCCAAGTTAAGCTCCAGATTTATTCATTAAGCAGGGCTTACGGAAGAAGAAAGGTCTACCATCTCGGCCACCTTGGTCATTTTAACGGTCTAGTTGGATAAGAACATGTCAATTAATATGTTTTTTGTCATAGGTACCTGTATTTTAATTTCCAAGGCCTTATAAGATCACAGTACAACAATAGGCTATGTTGTCAAGATAACTGATTTTCATTTTTTTTATAAATTCTTTCGAATACGTATATTACCATAAAATAGGCACTAAATTGAGCATTACTCCGAAACAGGTCAACCGATTTTATCCATTATGAATAGACGTCTTACCATGGACATTATAAATGTGTATACCAAGTTTCATAAAAATCCGGTAAAGCGTATTTGAGTTACCGCGTCTTTAAAATATTCACTAAATTGGGTTTTACTCCGGTACCGGTCAACAGATTAGGTTCAAATTCAATAGGGCACTTCTCATGGACGTCATAAATGGGTATACCAAGTTTAATGGAAATCCGATACAGCATATTTGAGTGATGGCGCCTTTCTATTAGAAAGGCGCCATAATCTATTAAAATAGGCACTAAATTGGGCATTACTCCGGTACCGGTGAACCGATTTGGTTCAATATCAATAGGGTTCTTCCCATGGACATTATAAATGTGTTTTCCCAGTTTCATGAAAATCCGAAAAAGCGTATTTGAGTTATGGTGCGTACAGACAGACGGACAGACAGACGGACAGACATTTTTTCGTCCACCACACAATCTCATAAAGTACCATACTGGCACTTAATAATGAAAACATAAATCAAGATTAGAGGAAGAGAAGCAATTGAGACTGAGGTTAAAAGGGAAGTTAGAGCTGTAGAAGAAACTGTCTGTTCTTCTCAAATTCAAACAAAAACATCTCGGGAAGGAAGTCAAGGAAACGTGTAAAACATAAACCTACGAGGAAAAGCAACATTCGAAGAGAAATATAATTTCTTGAAAAGCATATGTTTCTAAAAAGGAGAAAATAATACTAGAAAGAAAAATGAGATCACGTTGTAAAAAATGTGTAAGCTGAAACGTACTAAAAATATATATGAAGAAGAAAGGAGATTTATTTTAAAAATTATTGGGATGATCAAAAGTCATGAAATGCAAAAAGGAATTAGTTTGAAGGGTAACAGAACTACAACTGGAACTAAACCCAGGAATGTTACATATGAATATAGTTTTGAAAAAAACTGAGAAAGATAAGAGAGTTGTTTGGAAGGCATTCAATGTCAGGTACAGTAATTAATAGAGCAATGAAGGAAAAGGAGCAAGGTGGGAATGTTGAATGTGATCATAGGGGAAAGAATTAGAGAACACGTCTCGGAATTTCCAACGTACGAGAACATTCACAAGGGAAATATATAGGTTATCATTTGAGTATTGAACATATTTGAGAAAAGTCATTTAAAATGAAGCCCTACAACTTAATATTATCTGAAATTATAACGGGTATAAATGATTATGTTTGAACTGCCTTGTGAAACACGAAGTGTTGTGTAAAATGCGTTGGTAGATTAGAGCCTCTTTTAACAGAGTCATAACGCTGTGATATATATTTCTGTAATGAATTTTAATTACGCATGGAAGGGACCGCATTTCTTGAACGTTACTGAGCAGCGAAACTGTTTTGTTAAATAATTTTAAAATGTTAATGAACCATCGCGTGTATTAACCCTGCCTACGATACAAAGATAATTTAATAAAACCAACAATTCTGAGTTTCTTTAGCTTACCAACATTTAATATAATTTGCAGCTTCTACGTGTCACTAATACCATAAGCTGCATGAGTTTCCAACCGGGTGAGTTGGAAGATTTGTTTCAAGCTCTTCTGGGAGAAGATTTTGATTTTGTCAGTCTATAAATGACTGGTTTATAAGATGGATATTCCTACTGTGATAATTATGGATGTCCTTTCTCAGAGTAAGAGAATCTAGTAGATATTTCTTGGTGTGTAACAAACAAGTAAAGATATAAATATTAATTACTGTTAAAATCCTTTCTGTAATAAATAGAGACTAGCAGTGCGCACTATAACTAGAGCCTTAACTATTATACGTATTGCATTTTTTTGTTGTAAGCCGAGAACTTTTTAAATCCCTGTGCCATTTCCTCTGAGACGAAAACCATAGAGCAAAATGCTATTAAAAATGTATCGTACATTGAATGTAAACATAAATAATATAGTAGCTTTAATCTGAATAAATGATTCCCATAATAACATGGAACTGGCATGAGAGAAGTTTATTTCGTTAATGCTGATTGTATGGGGGGGGAGGAGATTTAAGTGTTAATGAGTTTATAACTCTCTTGGCACTCAGGTTGATGAATAATGTAAACACACTTGGTTGCGTTTTTAATTATCACTGAAGGTCTTATTTTATATTCACATGAAAAGTAAGGCAATATATTCTCATGAATAAGAGAATAAACAGTTTCGTTGTTTGGACACGTGAAGTCAGAATGAAAAGATTTGAACCAGGATCTTCGGCTCTCCGTGGCGATGCTCTAACCAACTGAGCTACCATGGCAACGTGCCGGTACAACATTAAATTCGTATCTCATATTGATGGTATTCTGGGATTGTGAGTCAGTTGGAGAATTTAATGTTGTACCGGCACGTTGCCATGGTAGCTCAGTTGGTTAGAGCATCGGTACGGAGAACCGAAGATCCTGGTTCAAATCCCGCTATGGCATTGAATTTTTCATTCTGACTTCACGTGTCCATCTTAGCCTACACACGGCCAGTGTGAAAGAATTATCATTCCAGTTTCGTTGTTTGTTTCATCTTCGGTCAGTTTATGTACTTGTAACCTACCCAGGGGAAACGTCATTCTAAAACAGAAATGATATCATGTTAATAAAGTTTATTTTCGCATATATTTACAAGAGCAATGAAATGTAGGAAGTGTACTTAAATCTGGCATTTCTTAAGAGCAATTAATGGATTAGTGCAACAGTAGCTTAAAGGTCATTAGGTCTAATTAAAGTGAGGTGTATTGGGGAAATTAACATCTACACCTAATGTCTAATGACAAATGTCTGAACAGAATATCTAATATCCCATACTTCTGCAACGCAAGTTTTTGCAGAGTTTATAAAACTAAACTAAACTTCGTGGCAGGATTTGGGGAATTGTGGTCAGCATGCGGACACTCAAGGCATTTATAATTAACTTTCGGGACCGATGTCGCTATTTCCTCAACAAATAGATCCTCGGTTGGTGTCATGAGACTGAGTGCACTCCGTTACAGACCTCCCTACATCGAACCAGGTACCATACAAACTGAGAAACCTCCAATAAGTTATCCAGTAATGGTATTTTAATGTCCAACAGAAACATATTCTGTGGTTCTTGAATGCATACTTCCATCTTAAATATTACTATAAGGGTTGCTTGGCAGTATTAATAATCCCTAAAATTCATACACACTCAGGAAGATATTTCATCACCAATTCATTTTTAAATGCGACAATTAAAAATGATTTTTTTTTCCAAAACCACTAAGACAGAAACTTTTAATCCAGTTACAAATGCCGAAATAGAAACACTTTTAGAAACTAGAAAACAATTATATCTAGACTTTGTGGCTAAAGCATATTTTCACATGATATTATTATGATATTGACACAATACAGTGGAGTGTTTCATGTGAATTAGGTTTCATCAATATACTGACACACAGAAACACTCACAGCGGACATATCTCTCCCCTTTTCTTCCTCGGCTTGGCTTTAATCCTCATCCAGTGACTGATGCCATATGTTGATGTCCACTTGGTTTAGTACGAGGAAATTCCGAGCGATTCCGCTCACTCGCCAACTTCATGTCCACTGATTTTCTTTATTTGAACCGTAACTCTGTTGTTCAATTCTTCTAATGGAGGTACATAATATATTTCAATTTCGAATTTCTCGATTTGTACTTCAAACTATGTTTGAAAATAGTTACGAAAAACATGAATTCTAAAAACATTTCCTCGGGTGTCGTTGCGAGTGATTTCTTTCAATATTTATTTTGTGGGTAACTTTTAGATTTGGTCTCCATCAAATATTTAACCTTTCAAGGTCAATGTCTGTGAGCATTCCGCTTATTTTCAATATGTTGATATTATTTAAGTCTTTGAGATGTTTCGTTTGACAGAGGTATTCAAAAGTTGGTACCACGGTAAGACAAATGTTTTAAGTCCGGTGGCTGATATGTTGAAACATAGCTGAACATTGGCTGTGTCTATTGCAATAAGTAAATACGACTGGTCTTTGATTGATTAAATACATTTTTCCACCTATTCAAAAACTATTATTCGGAGCCGCGAGTGCCATCATTTTCTTTAATTATGTTTATTCTAGGTTGAAAACCTTTCTTGAACTCGTTTATTTTCTTGTAGAGGTCTATATAATTTTTGCCTGTTACTATTTTCTCTCATTCATTTACTTTGTCTTTGAGAAAGTTCCTTTTCTTTGTTCTCATGGTTCTAGAGGTTTTTCGTTTAGCGTTGTTGTGATATACGAGAGTAGTTTCATTCGGATTTTGCTTACTTGTATTTACTAACTTCATACAATCATCACGAAACCACGGTTTTTTTTTGTTTCAGTTCAAGCAGATTTGATTTTCTTTTACGGATACTTTAATATTGTCTTTATTGCATTCCCAGGTTTTATCGATATTCCTATCATCCCTAGCTTCTTGTTCGGCGGTGTTTTCTAGGACTGCAAATCTATTTGAAATCTCGACTTGATAAGCACTCATACTTTGGTCTTCATCAAACTTTTTCAGATTGAATCTCTCTGTGTCGAAATGTTGCCTAGTTCCTTTGTTTAATGAAAGTTTTTCCCGACACAGCCGCAACTACCAGACAGTGATCCGAATCGCAGTCAGCACCCCTAAAAGTTCGAACATCAATTATTATACTACACTGCCTCCTTGCATCTGTTAGCACAAGGTCGATTTGATTAAGAGTCATTCCATCTGGCGTCGTCCATGTGTATTTATGAATATCACGATGTAGGTATTTTGTAGTCTTTACAACTAGATTTTTACGGGTGGCAAAATACACTAATTTGACCCAATTTTCTTCAATCAAGGGCTTGAAAATATCTTCCCTTCCCACTTCCGCATTGAAATCCTACAGGACAATTCTAAAGTGATAGGGGAAAAGCAAATAAATCAAAATTCCAGGGTTTTCGGAGAGACAAAAAACAGTTTATTTCCACAGCATTGTCACAATATTTAGTTCAGTACACCAGATATTTTTACACAGTGTCTTATACTATATAAAAATATCTGGGTGGGCTAATCTAAATAGCCTAACAATGCGGTGGAAATAAATTGTTTTTTGTCTCTCGGAAAACCCTGGCATTTTGACTTATTCGCTTTTCCCTATCACTCTAGAATTTTTTTTTGATATGCCGAAAACTGATCAAATGTTCGTTCTATTTACTCATAGAAACTTTCCTTATCATTGTCTTTATCCTCTGTTGGTATATGAACATTCATAACAATGATGCCACACCACCTTCCTCGTCATTAGTTTTAAATATACCTTTTTTTAAAAATAAGTTTTAATGACTTTAAAGAAGACACTATGGGTGGAGTGCACCATCCAGGAGTAAACCAAACTAAAGTAGTAAATTTAAGACGGAGACCTGAAGTATACAAGAACCAGTACATCTGTCTCACTCTTTAAGTCATACGAGTAATGTGCTAGAGCGAGACAGACAAACCGGTTTTTGTTGCGTCATGTTCCCGTCTTAGATTTACTACTTAAGTGCTTCTCTTTTAGTAACTTACTCTTTTAGTTGGTGTTGGAGAGCTCAATTGATAGTTACTTCTTTAGTTGTAACTAAAGTAGTAACCGATTTTTACTAAAGAAGTAGTCGAATTCTGCGCAGAATAGAGCAGAAACGTTAGTGCAGCGCAGCAGAACACGTGCATTTCAATTGCCAGCATTAATCAAGTGCCAGATAATGAAAAGGAAAGGTTCGCTGAAACAATGAATATGAATTTGGGTTGTTCGAAATATTACTAATGACAATCTTCATGTTTTAAAATAGGTCTAATAGTAATGTTTTATTCATTACTAATTTTAATTCCTTCAATTGAATATTTTCAGTTTAGTAGCCTACGTTAGGGTACTGTGATTACAATTTTTGTGCAAACTATTTCTGTATTATAATGCAAACAATTGGAATTTCCAGTTGATTTTCATAATTGATTCACTGTCAATATTATAATTATTTCTCTCATAATAATAATAAAGTTCTAAAATATATTAAAATATTTATACTTCCTAAAGTTACATATTCTTCCCCAAAAACGATAAATCATTTATTCTACAGTTGTTTATCATAAATCTCACTATAATTAATTATTAATACTTATTGACTGTTTAACAATATTAATAAGAAGTATTACACAAAATCATGAAAAAGAAGGGGATAAAAAGGATAACAAAACTAATAAGGGGCATTATGTTTCTGTCCTTTTTCAAATGCACAGAACATTTACTTAAAAAATATTACCTTATAAAAATAATAATATTAAAACTGAGAAATGTAATATTTAAACAAAAAATGGCGGTACAATATTTCGGAAGCTATGAACTCCAATAATAATTATGTAGATGGTTGTATGTTTAAAAATAATTTCAGTGACTACTTCTCTAGATCCTGTGCAGCTTCAACCTCCAGTGCCCCTCCTTAAAATTTTCTTTCGGCACTCATGTTGGCATTTTTTTTCTATATAGTTTATAATGCTTCTCACTTTCCTGTCCACAGGGTTAATTAAAATAGTTAGCAGCATACTATAGACCTGCAGCATCTGCTATAGTTTATTCCCAAACATGAAAGTCTCGTCTCACTCCACCATTCGAGACTTGGGGAGTTTTTAAGGAATGGTTTTACAATGTGTCCCCTTCTCAACGTACGCTAATCCCAGAGTCAGTCAAATTTTCTTCTGATGTGGCCTGTTTGGACATTTTTACACCTGGGTCAGAAAAAAGGACATATTATTCATTAACACTGCGGGTGCAACTATTGAACTTTTAGCTCTTATAATTATTATTTTAATTCTGGCATTCGCAATGTTGTGCTTTAAGTTAAGCAAAAGAAGTGTAATGTAATAAAATTAATTTACAATAATTACATTAAATCGTTTAACAATGAGAATCACCTATTGTTCAGTAATCTCTATGGTTAAGTAGCAGGGGGAAGTGTTTTCTGGGTAGCTCCAAGAACGGAGGCTTTCATTTATTGGAATATACTATACCTCGCCGATATCTGTATCCATAGGATTAGCTTGAAATACATCGTCGTTTTCTAAGCCAAAGGTAGGGAGAACTGCAGCATCTAAAGGCCGATCCAGCTAGGAAGATATTTGAGAGCACATGCGCTCCTTGTACCGTGCAATGCAAACGTCCCTTCCACTCACTCTCTCCCTCACCTTTGGTGGACGTCTTCCTAGTTGGATCGCTCTCCGCAATGATATTTCCACATTTGACTGGCTGAAATCACATGGATGTAGTGAGAATCTGACATCGTTTCTTCCAAACGCCAAAATTTCATGTAAGGATTTATGAGCTTAATTATTTACGTTATTAAATGCCCTATTCGGTGTGGTTCGCTTAATATTTATTAAATTACCTGCCACAACTCTCATTTTTGGTATACCACCTTCTTCATCTCAATAACTTATCCTCAGTTTGAACTATGTAATCCATTTAATGTGATATGTAACTCATAACTCACGCAAATGCCACAGAACACACTTACTACACAACTTTACTCCACCCCCTGAGTAGGAGTAAATATTGGCCTTATTTACTCCACAACTTACTACATTAGTAACGTACTCCGTGTTGGTGCTCTCCACCACTTGTGGAGTAAGTTCATTTACTCTGGGAGTAAATACAATTTTTACTTCTTTAGTACATTGCTCTATGTTGAAAGCCGCCGAGTTTAGTTTACTCCTGGTTGGTGCACGCCGTCCTTACTAAAAGAGTACGGTTACTAAAAGAGTAGCTTACTAAAGTAGTTAGTTACTTTAGTAAGCTACTCTTTTAGTAACCGTACTCTTTTAGTAAGGACGGCGTGCACCAACCAGGAGTAAACTAAACTCGGCGGCTTTCAACATAGAGGAATGTACTAAAGAAGTAAAAATTTTATTTACTCCCAGAGTAAATGAACTTACTCCACAAGTGGTGGAGAGCACCAACACGGAGTACGTTACTAACGTAGTAAGTTGTGGAGTAAATAAGGCCAATATTTACTCCTACTCAGGGGGTGGAGTAAAGTTGTGGAGTAAGTGTGTTCTGTGGCATTTGCGTGAGTTATGAGTTACATATCACATTAAATGGATTACATAGTTCAAACTGAGGATAAGTTATTGAGATGAAGAAGGTTGTATACCAAAAATGAGAGTTGTGGCAGGTGATTTAATAAATATTAAGCGAACCATACCTAGTAGGGCATTTAATAACGTAAATAATTAAGCTCATAAATCCTTACATGAAATTTTGGCGTTTGGAAGAAACGATGTCAGATTCTCACTACATGCATGTGGTTTCAGCCAGTCAAATGTGGAAATATCATTGCGGAGAGCGATCCAACTAGGAAGACGTCCACCAAAGGTGAGGGGAAGAGTGAGTGGAAGGGACGTTTGCATTGCACGGTACAAGGAGCTCATGTGCTCTTAAATATCTTCCTAGCTGGATCGGCCTTTAGATGTTGCAGTTCTCCCTAACTTTGTGTCAGAAAACGACGATGTATTTCAAGCTAATCATATGGATACAGATATCGGCGAGATATAGTAAATTCCAATAAATGAAAGCCTCCGTTCTTGGAGCTACCCAGAAAACACTTCCCCCTGCTACTTAACCATAGAATTACTGAACAATAGGTGATTCTCATTGTTAAACGATTTAATGTAATTATTGCAAATTAATTTTATTACATTACACTTCTATAGCTTAACTTAAAGCACAATATTGCGAATGCCAGATTATAATAATAATTATAAGAGCTAAAAGTTCAATAGTTGTACCCGCAGTGTTAATGAATAATATGTCCTTTTTTCTAACCCAGGTGTAAAAATGTCCAAACAGGCCACATCGGAAGAAAATTTGACTGACTCTGGGATTAGCGTACATTGAAAAGGGGACACATTGTAAAACCATTCCTTAAAGACTCCCCAAGTCTCGAATGGTGGAGTGAGACGAGACTTTCATGTTTGGGAATAAACTATAACAGATGCTGCAGTCTATAGTATGCTGCTAACTATTTAATTAACCCTGTGGACAGGAAAGTGAGAAGCATTATAAACTATATACAAAAAAAAAATGCCAACATGAGTGCCGAAAGAAAATTTTAAGGAGGGGCCCGGAGGTTGAAGCTGCACAGGATCTAGAGAAGTAGTCATTGAAATTATTTTTAAACACACAACCATCTACATAATTATTATTGGAGTTCATAGCTTCCGAAATATTGTACCGCCATTTTTTGTTTAAATATTACATTTCTCAGGTAATATTATTATTTTTATAAGGTAATATTTTTTAAGTAAATATTCTGTGCATTTGAAAAAGGACAGAAACATAATGCCCCTTATTAGTTTTGTTATCCTTTTTATCCCCCCTTTTTCATGATTTTGTGTAATACTTCTTATTAATATTGTTAAACAGTCAATAAGTATTAATAATTAATTATAGTGAGATTTATGATAAACAACTATAGAATAATTGATTTATCGTTTTTGGGGAAGAATATGTAACTTTAGGAAGTATAAATATTTTAATATATTTTAGAACTTTATTATTATTATGAGAGAAATAATTATAATATTGACAGTGAATCAATTATGAAAATCAACTGGAAATTCCAATTGTTTGCATTATAATACAGAAATAGTTTGCACAAAAATTGTAATCACAGTACCCATACGTAGGCTACTAAACTGAAAATACTCAATTGAAGGAATTAAAATTAGTAATGAATAAAACATTACTATTAGACCTATTTTAAAACATGAAGATTGGCATTAGTATTATTTGGAACAACCCAAATTCATATTCATTGTTTCAGCGAACCTTTCCTTTTCATTATCTGGCACTTGAATAATACTGGCAATTGAAATGCACGTGTTCTGCTGCGCTGCACTAACGTTTCTGCTCTGTTCTGCGCAGAATTCGACTACTTCTTTAGTAAAAATCGCTTACTACTTTAGTAACAACTAAAGAAGTAACTATCAATTGAGCTCTCCAACACCAACTAAAAGAGTAAGTTACTAAAAGAGTAGCACTAAAGTAGTAAATTTAGGAAGGGAACCTTACGTAACAAAAACCGGTTTGTCTGTCTCACTCTAGCACATACATTAGTATGACTTAAGAGTGAGACAGATGTACTGGTTCTTGTATACTCCAGGTCTCCGTCTTAAATTTACTACTTTAGTAAGATTTACTCCTGGATGGTGCACGCCACCCTTAGTGTATCAAAATTATAGTGCAGGATTGACTAAACCTTAAAATGTAATATGTGGAAAGGAAGTTAATGTGGGTTAGCTTCACAACTGGAATCTGTATAGCGGATATTACAGACTAGCATGTGCCCGCGGCTTCGCCCGCGATAATTATTTCAAAAATTAAAAATTAAGAGCATAATAGTTAAATCATTATATTTATTAACACCTAAATCACGTGGACTACATACCACGATTAGATAGCGTCGCCTGGTAAAAGCGACCTCAGATTCGAGTTCCTGGGCCCAGAAAACCCCTGTACAGTGAGTTTCGTCCAAATCGAACAATGTTTGACCATATTTAGGCCTATATTGATTATCCCTCTTCCGTGTAGGTTGAAATTTCATATGTCTTCGGGCCTTGATACTCTAAACAAATGAATCGTCCAGGATGGACTTACAAAATCAAGCGATCGCCCGCGATAATTATTTCAAGAATTAAAAATTAAGAGCATAATAGTTAAATCATTATTTTATTAACACCTAAATCACGTGAATTACATACCACGATTAGATATCGTTGCCTGGTAAAAGCTATCTCAGATTCGAGTTCCTTGGCCCAGAAAATCCCTGTATAGTGAGTTTCGTCCAAATCGAACGATGTTTAACCATATTTAGGTCTATGTTGATTATCCCTCTTCCGTGTAGGTTGAAAATTTCATATGTCTACGGGCCTTGACATTCTAAACAAATGAATCGACCAGCGTGGGCTTACAACATTCAAGCGATCGCGATGCTTTTATTTCCACGGTATGACAAACATAGCCAAAGCCAACTGCAATTGATTTGACATTGAAATGTATTACTGAAATCTGATGCTTCGACAGCGCTAAAATCACGTTTTCTGCCAGTTTTTTACTCATAACTCGCGAACGAAAGCTAAAATTAAAAATTCGGCTTCGAGGTGCATTCGCCCACCTTTCAGTCCATCTATCTTTAAATTTTCAGATCTTTGCGTTCAGTAGATTTCGATGGGCATCGTGGACAGACAGACAAACAGCATGTGCCCGCATGTGCCCGCGGCTTCCCCCGCGATAATTATTTCAAATTATAATTATTAACACCTAAATCACGTGGAGTGCATTCCACGATTAGGTAGCGTCCCCTGGTAAAAGCGACCTCAGATTCGAGTTCCTTGACCCAGAAAACCCCTGTATAGTGAGTTTCGTTCAAATCGAACAATGTTTGACCATATTTAGGGTTGATTATCCTTCTTCCGTGTAGGTTGAAAATGTCATATGTCTGTGGGCCTTGACACTTTAAACAAATGAATCGTCTAGGATGGATTTACAAAATCAAGCGATCGCGTTGCTTTTATTTTCAAGGTAGGCTATGAGGTATGTTGACAAAAATAGCCAAAGCCATCTGTAAGTTATTTGATATTGAAATTTATTACTGAAACTGATGCTTCTAAAACGCAAAAAAATGCACGTTTTCTGCCAGTTTTTCACTCATAACTCACGAACGGAGGCGAAAATTAAAATTCCGGCTTCGAGGTGCACATTCCGACCCTTTAGTCCGCCTACTTATAAAATTTCAGATCTCTGCGTTGAGTAGATTTCGCTGGGCATCGCGGACAGACAGACGGAAGACAGACGGAAGACAGACAGACGGAGGACAGACACTTCCTTTTATTAATATAGAAGCTTGGAGACTGGATATTGTGAAGATGCAAGTCTTTGTACTTTCCACAGGAATATGTGGATACACACAGGAAGAATGCCAGCAATGTGTACTACTCGAACTGAGCAGATAACATTCAATGCTCCTGTATTGTGACGCTTCATAATGGTACATATTCCCATGAACCCAATTCCTACGTCTTAATAGTTGAGTAGCTACGTTACGTCAAGACTTATCTCAAAGTCAATTTCAGTCATTTCGCTTAAATTTTCGTTCATTTTTTGGACGAGTCACAAACTCATAAACTCACGCGCCGCTACAATAACTGGAAAAGGCAGTATTTATACTAGCTTCTTTTTTGTTATAGTCTAATATTATAAACTAGCTTAAAAGACCCGGCGTCGACCGGATTTTATATTCTGCGTGTAATTCAAGATTAAATTATGGAGGACTTTTGACCTCTAAGCTGTAAGTCCTTAATATAATATCCGGAGTCTGAAGCAAAGAAGAAGGAGTTATCCCACTCCAACTATTACCTCAGAAAAAGATAGACATGACTTTTATCGCTCTTACAGGACCTAGAATTTTGCAACCCTTTGCTTTTACACGCCATGCTTGGTAAGGGTTGAAATAAGAAGAAAAAATTCCGGTAACATAACATTTTACTCTCTTTACGGGATATTTTATTTCCCACTTTCATGTTCCATCTATTTTGTCTCTTTTTAAATGCTTAGGGCTCGCAATAAACATCCCTATTTCTCAATTTTAATACAAAGCTTGCGGCGATGAATAACGTATCAGTGCATAGAATTTTTACAGACTATAGCATACTGGCTACCTATCGTCATGTCGCTATGGCGGGTGCTGGCCATTCGTCCTCACGTTTTGAGGTCACCTGATTTTAAAATATTCTATTTGAAGAAACAAGGTGTGCCTGTGAGTTCGAGAACACAAAATCGCATAAAACAACTTTTTTCTTGTCTTTCTTCTGGGCATATAACAAGAAATTTGCGACGACTTTCTCTTTATTTTTAATGCCACTTTACATGAGAGAAATTTCATTTATCGCGATTTTCTCATAAACTGCTGTAACGCTTTTGATAAAATTTTGTATACAGATACATATACCAAGAACAATGTTTTGATTGTTTTTTTAAAATTCTTAATGGTATTTACATGCCAGCCACTAAATCTTGCACAGCGAGCAATAGAGGCTTAGGGTGAGACAAGTGAATACGCATTCCTTGCAACTCATCTCATCCCGGAGGTAGGTACAATAAGTCGGTAGCGGCTGCGGTGCTTAGGGGTCGTTCCCACCCCGCCTCCCAGCCTTAAGGGCACCAATATAGTAATAATAATAATAATAATAATAATGCACTAATTTTGGATTTAAGTTCTGTCTCGCGAATAATGAGACAAATGAATGAGCATTACAGCAATGCAGCCGTCCCTCTATGCCAGAGAATATTGCGGCAGTTGTATCACATCTGTATCTGTACTCAGACATCCACTATCTTGGATTTACAACCCATGAACATTGCTACAAGCTTGGGAATGATAAATAGCAGTAGTGGTGGAAATGTCACGCAACACGTAGCCTACGTACATTTCTGTGGTCTAATTAAATAGGAGTCTAGTTATCGGTGTCCCTTGTGGTTATCCCAAACTCAAATCTCTTTGCTGAACACATTTTGTGGTGGATTGTCAATTTATGAACAGGTGTTGTGGGAAGCCTGTTTAAGCATTTACATTCTTTCATCATTGTACAGGTAGGGGTGTAAAAAGGCGGGCCGACACTTGTAGCTGATTTCAGAGCCTTGTGATACGTAAATAAATGTAAGAGATGTAACGGAAACGTTTGTTTTCACAAGCAATGCAAATTACGTGAAATTATTTCTCAATTCAAGCAATTTATCGGCTGTAGAACAAATTTCAATACATTCCCTGCTATCCTGTGAATGCCGCTAGGCATGCGCGGTGGCTCATATCGGCAACCTAGATATTTTAGTCGGTCAGATTTTTTTCCCCTACCAGTACACCCTCGAACAAAGAAGTTGATCGCTCTCTTGCCTTTCATCCCCTGCGTTACAACACTATTGATAAGGGGTATAGACCATGGGCTACCAATATGAAACCCTCCCCCCCCCCCGTGGGAATTTCCGACACATATATTTTTTTGTTGGTATTGTCATCTAGTTTAAGATTTTAGTTGTTTGCCCCTTATCAATTACAGGATTTAGCCGGAAACCCCGGAAACCCCCGGAAATTCGCAGAAAATGAATTTGTTTTAATTTTTCATAGTTCTTTGCTCCTAATATTCCCAGGGAATTTCTGACTCACACATTTTTGTTGGTATTGGCATCTACTTTAATGTTCAAGTTGTTTGCCCCCTTACAAATTGCAACATATCCCCGGAAAACCCGGAAAACCACGTATATACGGAGAAAATTACTATGTTTTATTTTTTAAATCTTTGTTCTTTGCACCTAATATTCAAAGGGAATTTCTGACTTACATGTTTTTTTGTTCACATTACCATCTAGATTAAGGTTTCAGTTGTTTTCCCCTTATCAATTACAGTATATCCCCGGAAAACACCAAAAACCACGGAAATCCGGAGAAAGGGACTTCGTTTTATTTTTTAAAAATCTTAGTTCTTTGCTCCTAGTATTCAAAGGGAATTGGTGAACCATATGTTTTTGTGTTGGTATTCCCATATAGATTAAGGTTCCAGTTGTTTGCCCCTTACCAATTACAGCATATCCCCGGAAACCCCGGAAAACCACGTATATACGGAGAAAATTACTATGCATTATTTTTTAAATCTTTGTTCTTTGCTCCTAATATTCAAAGGGAATTTCTGATTCATATGTTTTTTTGTTGGTATTGCCATCTAGTTTAAGGTTTAAGTCGTTTTCCCCTTATCAATTACAGCATATCCACGTAAACCCTGAAAACCAAGAAAATCCGCAGAAAATGAGATTGTTTTAATTTTTTTTTAATATTTGCTCTTTGATACTAATATTCCCAGGGAATTTCTGAATCACATAATTTTAGTTGCTATTGCCATATAGTTTAAGGTTTCAGTTGTTTTCCCCTTACCAATTACAGCATGACAAAGAATACTGGAAAAAATCCTGATGCTGAAGGTATGAAGGCGATTGGAAACCTGACAGAACACACTTCATATTCTAATTTGACATCTGTGAATGATAATTAATTTATCTTAGCAAACCTTCCACAGTCACTACCAAACTTTCTTGACTGAAGTTAGAGAAGGGACATTCGGTAAAACAGCACAATTTTGGAATGGTAATATGGACAAAGTGTCATTGATTTTGAGATTTCAGCGAGCAACTAAAGAAAACAACTTTTACTTACACTTGGCATGTTTAGAAGATATGATTACCCTTTTCTTTGCATGTGACCATCACAATTATGGCAGATATCTCGTAGTCCATATACTCACCCTTTTGAACCTGCAAGGGACACACTTGAAGCAGAAGAATTACTTCGCAATAACGGTTTCAGTGACTGTAGATCACAAGACCCGAGTTCTAGAAATTCTGTGGATTTCCGTGGTTTTCCGGGTTTTACGGGGATATGTTGTAATTGATAATGGGCAAACAGCTGAAACCTTAATCTAGATTACAATGCCAACAAAAACAAAATATGTAAGTCAGAAGTTCCCTGGGAATATTAGGATCAAAGAACAAAGGTTTTTAAAAAATTAAAACGAACTCATTTTCTTCGGATTTTTAGGTTTCCGGAGTTTTCCGGGGATATTCTGTAATTGATAAGGGGCAAACAACTGAAACCTTAATCTACATGGCAATACCAACACAAAACCATATGGGTCACCAATTCCCTTTGAATACTAGAAGCAAAGAACTAAGATTTAAAAAATTAAAACAAAGTCATTTTCTCCGGGCTTCCGTGGTTTTCGGAGATTTCTGGGAATTTGCTGTAATTGATAAGGGGCAAACAACTGAAACCTTAATCTACATGGCAATACTAACACAAATCTGTATGAGTCACCAATTCCCTTTGAATACTAGAAGTAAAAAACTAAGATTTAAAAAATTAAAACAAAGTCATTTTCTCCGGGTTTCCGTGGTTTTCGGAGTTTTCTGGGGATTTGCTGTGATTGATAAGGGGCAAACCACTGAAACCTTAATCTGGATGGCAATACCAACAAAAGAAAATATGATTCAGAAATTCCCTTTGAATATTAGAAGCAAAGAACAAAGATTTAAAAATTAAAACATTGTCATTTTCTCCGTATAAAAGTTGTTTTTCGGGTTTCCGGGGATATGTTGTAATTTGTAAGGGGCAAACAACTGAAAACTGAAACTAGATGGGAATACCAACAAAAAAATATATGTGTCGGAAATTCCCACGGGGGGGGGATGGGGGTATACAGTAGCCTACGCTCTAGTAGCTTCAGTATCGAGAACGAAGCTAATTTGGGTGGTGATGTAATTATCTGTACATCTTAGAAAGTTCTTGAAGATTAATTCTAGGGATAGTACTTATCATTCTCTATGTTTATTAAATATCGAGTATTTAAAATTTATTTTAATAAAACGTAATTACTTTTAGAATTTTTAAATTTGAATTTTAAATACAACTGTTTTAACTTTATTCAAACTGCAATATTAATTTCTCTACAATAACCTCTTCGTTTAAAAATAACTGCAAACCTGGATAAATAAAGGTAAAACTTTAAAATTATAGATACACATAGTTATATTCTTTAATTTCCTGTGTTCTAAGTTATTCTCATTTCTAGTAGTCGAATTATGTAAAGATAGCTCTAGGTATGTGCGTGTAAATCAAAGAAGTTATTCTAGAAATAAAATAAAAAAATAATTACATTTCTAACCAATATTGCATACTGATATAAGTATCGTGCAATGATATTGCTACGAGTACGTGCATAGATAATGGACTTTTTTCAAGATAAAGTGCATTCGGGCAAGAGAAGAAACTTTAACAGTGTAAATTTATAGTTATTAAATTGTGTGTTGCAAGTAAAAACATAAGTAGGCATATTAATACAATTATGACACAAAGTATAATTACACAGTCCAACAGCCATTTTGGTGCCATAGTATTTATACCTGTTCTTGGATATATTTAGGTAGGTGATGCCAAATGCCCTATCAGCTTAGTTATTTAGATATTTTATATTTTAAAACTGATTACATATTTGGAATAAGCACACTAAGTGTAGGCAAAATCCGGTAAAACATCTGAGACACCAAACAAAAAGTTCTTTTTTATTGGGCTGCGTTATCATCAGTCTGAGCACTGCGCACTCAACAAATGGTTTAGTTTGATTACCGTTGCCATGCGCAAAAAGTTTTCACTTCTCTGTGCTCACAGCAATTCAATACTGATGTAGCACTCTCAGAGGCGTAAGCTACTGAATTCATGTTTGTCTTCACACGTCATTAACTCACAAACATAACTGGATTTATGTATTGTTAACGTATGCAACATAGCCTACAGACAATTCAACGTCTTTACAGCTTCAAGCCATTGTTTTTAGTTGTGTAATTAGATAACTCTCACTTAAATGTTGTCTCCCACATTTCCTTTCTCTCTCACACAAACTTTCAATCCCTCCCTCGTTCCCTCCCTCTGCCTCTCTCTCAATTCAAATAAAGTGAAACATCCTATTAATTATAAATAACAGTAAACACAAAGTTTACAACATACTGGAATTCAATATTTCATATCAATCGTAATTATAGTCTGAACCAAACTAGAAGCCACCGACTTCTACCGACGTAGCGCGATGCCGTCATCGTACATAGGCGACAATATTTAGCTCATGCTACTACGTTTACCTCTATCCGGAGATACAAATAGGAGAATATTTACATGAAAATATTGTTAGTTCGGTTATTTTGTAGCCTAGAAATTGCTTCTGATTCTATAGGGTCTGTGCTGAATCCTATTGGAGGATGTATAATTAAATAAAGGTCTTATAATAAGGATTGAAGGTTTAAATGGGTGGTTTGTTACAAAATTAATTTCGCCTAAACTTATCTACTGGTTCGGTAGGGATTCAATGTAAAATATGGTAAAAATTGGGCCAAGATCTTTGATTTTAATAAACGTCAATTATATAATAATAGTTGAGACATATAAGGGGTGGTTTCTTCCAAAATGAATTTTGCCTAAAATTATCTTCTGGTTTAATACGTTATCTGCTTAAAGTCTGACAAAATTTGTTTAAGGAAAGTAGATTTAAATAAAGACCATAAAATAAGGGTTAAAACATTTAAATATATATGGATTAATTTTAACCAAAATTAGATTTGTCTAAAAAAATTCTTGGTTCTACAGGGATTGTATATAAAATCTGGCAAAAATTGATCGAAGAACATAGATTTAAATGAAGGTCATATCATATGGCCAGAAATATTTAAGGGAGGCTTCTACCAAAATTAGTTGTGTCTATTTTTTACTCTTGTATCTGTAGATTCTGCAATTAAAGCTTGATAAAAATTGGTAATACCTAGGTATAATGTAGATTTAATAAAATCTTGTAATAGGTATCTGTAAGGGTTTTCATAGAACAAAGTAAACTAAAATAAGGAAAAACATAAAGGAAACTAAGGATCTCTGGTTGTGGACTGTATATGGGTGGTTCAGTTGAAATGGCACAACAAACATAGAAGAGAACACAATTTCTATATTTTGAAGTAGTAGCTATATACAATAAATTAACAATATCTTTAAATAAGAATCTTACTTCGACTCATACAAACTATATTTTGAGTTAAAATTAAAGGTTAGAAAGTAGAGCATTAAGCTGAAACAAGATAGCTGACTGTGCTGTCTCTAGAGAGAAAAAATCTGATGTGAAAGTCACATAACTTCCTCTGCCCCCCAAAAAAGTTAGCAGTATTCACATATCCTTTTACAGAATCGCAAGACACAATTTTACGCTATTATTATCCTATAAATACCTCTTCTTTCAATGATGCGACTAAAAGCGCAGGCTAGCCTATATAACAAACTTAAAAAAAGAACAAGTGACTGCAGACGTTTATTGAACTTTCCGCCGTAAAGAATAATTTCCGAAATTATCGAATATTTCCCTCAGATACTTCTTTACTCTCTACCGGGCCAACAATACATCTTTCTCACTTCACATTCTTATATAGAATAAGAGGCCGTGGAAGAACGCGTATTCAGTTGTTCATCACGCAAGACAAAATTTCTACAAACAGTGGGTGAACAGTGGGTGGCCTGTAACTACCCTCAGAGAATTTTTTCGGAAAAAAGTTTCAAATAAAAGTTTTAGCTCTCAGTAAAAGGAACACATGTGCAAATTGTAAAGAAAATCGTTAGAGCCGTTTTCGAGAAATTCGCAAAAAACGAAAATTTCTTCATGTAAAGTCCCCTTAAAAATAAGAGAAATTTGTAGCCAATCTTCGAATCACATCTTCAGAAGGTACCTGACCCAAATACGAAATTTTGTTTTCATACGATTCTCCGTTTCGGAGCTAGCCTGTTCACAAACTTCCACACAGACAGACACACAGACACACACACAGACATGTTTCCAAAAATAGTATTTTTGGATTCAGGGGGCCTTGAAACGTGTATAAATGCTAAATACTCAACTTCGAATTTTAGGGTCGAAAACAATACTTCCTCTACCTATAGTACCTATGGTACGGGCAGAGGAAGTAAAAAATGGTATTGGCTGTTTGCCCAAAAATTCCGAACCAATTTATGTATGATACTTAGGCCTATTTGCTCAATGGCAATAGACAATTCCTAAGCAATCTAAAGGCATGTTATCTATTTTATGGAACCCGGAGGTTCATTACCGCGCTTAAAAAATCCAGACAATAAAAATCAACGATCCAAAATTAAAAAAACAAAAAATCCAAAATTAAAAAGTCCAAAATAGAAAATTTAAAAATCTAAAAATTAAAAATGAAAAAATCAAATTCAAAATTGAAAAAATCTAAAAAACCAAAATTAAAAAAACGAAAATAAGAAATTGAAAAAACCAAAATACAAAATTTAAAAATAAAAAATAAAAATTTCAAAGATAAAAAAATTTAAAAATCTAACATTAAAAATTCAAAGATCCAAAATTAAAAAGTTCAAAGATCCGAAATTTAAAAAATCCATAAATCCAAAATTTAAAAAATAAAAAAACCAAAATTTAAAAAATAAAAAATCCAAAATTAAAAAATTCAGATTTCCAAAATTAAAAAAAACAGAATTAAACATTAAAAAATCCAAAAATCCAAATTTTAAAAATAATAAAATCTAAAATTTAAAAACCCAAAGGTCCAAAATTTAAAAAGTCAAAAAATAAAAAAGTCAAAGATCGAATATTTAAAAAATTTAACATTAAAAATTCAAAGATCCAAAATTATAAAATCCAAAATTAAAAAAGTCCAAAAACCCAATATTAAAAAGTCCAATAATACAAATTTAAACAAGTTTCACTTCTGTCTCTTGGCGTTCCACGCACACTTTTTTTTCTTGATGCAGTTATGTAGATATTGAAGACACAGAATATTGTTTCTGCTGATAATATTTTAACTTAAAAATTCGAACCCGTGACCTTCTGCTTCCCTTCAAATTCTCTACCAACTGAGCTAGCTGGAGTGCGTACATGTCATTCAGTGAGGTTGCCAATTGGTAATCATGGGAGAGAGAATCTGTCTGGTGCCTTGAATCGAACTCTGGTTAGCTAAGTTGGTAGGGGTGAGATCACAGGTTAGAATCCCGGCATAAGGGGGATTTTCCTCGTAAAATAGTATTTTGGTTGGCAAGGTCCCTGCCTGCTCTATAAAATATAAATATCCAGAGTTGACGGGCAAATTGAGCGTAAAAGCCAATGGGAAAAGTCCCCTTCTTTACAATATTCATGAGGGATTAATTAAACAGAAATTATTTTAAATTCCTCTTTCCCTAGTCTCCCTAATTTCTATCACACCAAACAACTTACAAACTTTTTCACAGCCTTGAGACTTTCCAGGAAACTATTCCTACTCTAACGAAAATACTTAAAAGCGTTCATAAAATCAACCTTGGCCATCCTGAGCCTGACTTAGGTTAGAATTCCATATCCAGCGGAAATATTCATTATTTGGTGTCATCCATAACAAAAATATTATTATTATATTCTTTTAAATATTTTATAAAACACGGAGATGACGATGATAAAAAATCTATTCCCTTATATATTACGCATATTTGTAGAAAATAGGGTAGTATGTATTCTGGCTTCTCTTATGCTATAGCTAACTGTTCAATTAATATGAAGTAAAGCGTGACGTAATATGTACAATCCTCTGACTGCATGTACATAAAATAGTAGGAATAGAATAAGTCTACTGAGGCCGTGGTTTCCACATTCACTTATCCAGACTTGACATTATTGCGTGGAATATATTTTCGTTAGGGCTATAGCAAGTGAAGTGACCTTTCCTAAGACCATTTTAAAAACGTTTACGTGGGATTGATATGCAATAAATTCGGGAACAGTGATGAGGAGTTGGTGCCAGCGAGACGGGATGTTCAGGCGCTCATTTGCTGCTGATTTGGCTCACGAAAACAAAACCTGGAATTTATATTTTGTAAAAAAGTGCTAGTTTTGTAGTTGTGTTTAATGTAATCTCATTAATTAGTTTCTGTTTGCACGCGACACATAGGGCCTATACCTTTACGAGTTTGCTGTGTTAAACAAGTCAAAATAGCAACAGCCATACTTTTGACGTTGTATTCATTGTTCTTCTTCCGCAGCCCCTCCCTACACGTGATACACCACGTGGTTGATAATTTAACAATTTATATTAATTAATAATAATCATTTGTTACATATATATATATATGTATAATTATATAACGCTTATTTCGTTGGACGTAGGGGTAACATAATGACACTCATTTCGACACTGTTTATCATTTTGAAACTGGTGTGGAACGCGAAACGATCTTGAGACTTTGAGAGTAGGAGCTGAAAACTAGGCAGTAGACTGTATCTAATATATAAAGTCGAATGTGTGTTTGTGGATATGTGGGTATGTATGTATGTATGTATGTATGTATGTATGTATGTATGTATGTATGTATGTATGTATATTCCCTATAGAAATCTACATTTCTTGACCAATTTGTACGAAATTTTGCACACATGCCCAGTTAAGCCCGGGAAGTAACGCGGTCAACATTAAAATTGAAACAAATCAGTCCTTCCCTTGAAAATTATATAATTTATGAGAATATTATACTGAAAAAAATGAAATGCTGTTCAGTTCACATGACAACAGTGTATTGTTTACTGTGATCACATAGGGCTTTGCCAACTATATAATACTGGACTTTAACGAATTATGATTCCGTCGATGTAATATATTGGCGAAAATAATTACTGAAAAATGAAATCCACGAAAATACAACACAGTGTGATGCAGTCACATAACTTTCTCTACCCTCGACATAAGAAATATTTTCTTGCTAAAAGCAAGGAGAAGGACTAACGCCTTTACTTTTTAGTTTCGTATTGGAAAATGCTATTAAGCAAGTTCTGGAAAACAAGGTAGGCCTAGAATTAAATGGCAGTCACTTGATTTTAACTTATGCAGATGATGTTTGTCTGTTGGGCAATGACATAAACACAATCCAGGGATGCAGAAAGCCTTTTGATGCCTGCAAGAATGTTCGATTGGAAATAATACTGAAAACTAACTAGATGATCATGAAACATCAAAATGATCCGCTTCAAAATATTTGAATAGCAGGTAAATCGTTCGAACAAGTGGAAAAATTCAAATATCTGGGAGTAATAATTACATATACAAATAATATTAAGGCAGAAGTTAAGTGTAGACTAAAATCAGGAAATGCCTGCTTTTATGCAGTTCAGAAACTCTTATCTTATCGTTTTCTATCCACAAATCTAAAAAAAAAATAATTAAAAAGACAATAGCAAAATATTTGGGCCTAAGAGAGATGAAAATGAGGACTGGAGAAAACTGCATAATGACAAGCTCATAACCTGTACTCGTCACCGGAAACAGTAAGGACAATTAAATCACGGAGGATGAAATAGGCATGTTGCGCGGATGGGGGAGGAAAGACATATCTAAAAAATATTGACTGAGAGACCCGAAGGGAAAATACCACTTGGAAGACCTACACATAGGTGGGAGGACAATATTAGGATAGATTTGAGGGAAGTAGGATTTGCGAGGGATGGTTGGATGGAGTTAGCACAGAATAGGATTGAATGGCGGATACCGGTAAGCGCGGCAATGAACCTTCGGGTTCCATAAAATAGATAATATTCATTTAGCTTGCTTTGGACTTGTCTATTGCCATTGAGTAAGTAAGTAAGTAAGTATATAATTCAATACTTCTAACTATGACTCATAAAAAAGCTAAACTTCTGTTTTTCTGTAAAATGACTTAGGAGGTATTTTACTGTAACCATTTTTAATGTTTGTAGATTATCTCCTTACAGTAGGCGATACATGAACACCTACCACAGTAAAGTTATATGGAGAATTAAAATTAGCATTTTTTGTTAAAAACATTTCTTTATAAAAGTAATAGGTATCCTCATAAAAACGAAATAAATACGGCTCAAATGCAAATTTCAGATCATTAATTAATTAAAATATGAATGATATTAGGCCGCCGGCGTGGTCTTGTGGTTAGCATCGCTGACTACAGATCCGTCGGTCCGGGTTCGATTCCCGGTACCTCCTCGGATTTTTCTGAGGTAGGGAGGTCTGGTAGGGGTGCACTCAGCCTCGTGATTCCAAATTGAGGAGCTACTTGATAGAGAAGTAGCGGCTCCGGTCAAGAAAACCACCATTAACGGCCGTGGGTGTCGGCATGCTGACCACATGCCCCCCAATCCTGCCATCTGCCTACGGGAGATGACGCAGCGGTCGGGTGGTAGGCCAAGTCCCTCCAGGGATGTAGCGCCACGGAGTTTAGGAATTTTATGAATGATATTTTGTTGCTCATAGTAAAGAGAAAACTGTAGTCTACTTATTGTTGTGAAATGCAGTCATTTTAGCTCAGTCGTAATGAACACACCAAAACCAATTACAGCGAGGTGGTATAGGCTAACAGGGAAGAGGTCCTGGGTTCAAATCAAACCTCGTGGCAGTCCAAATTGACTTGAGATTTTCATGGTTTCCTTATTCGCTAAGGGAAACTCTGGATTTGTAGGACTTGTTTATTTTCCGAAACTCATCGCCGCTATGTCACTGGATATTATAATAATTTAAACTGAATATCAGAAAATAAGACATCACCGAACAATGTAAACAGATGCACGGGAATACGTTGTTACAATATACTACTGGTACACACATATTCTAAGCACGCGATGTGACCTATAGCCTATGGAGTTAATGAGTGCAAATTAAACAAAGTAATAGTAGTAGTAATATTAAAAATATTTACAACGCTACACTCGTATTAATTGTATTATTAATAAATAAAATAGGCATGGGAGGCTTAAATGTAGATTACTGTATTTTTTTAATAAGCCTGAATTTAAAATAGCCTATAATGAAAAATGTTCAGATATTACACTACTTTGGTTCATAAAACATCTCCACTTAAAAATAGTAATAATTAAGGCAGAACCAAGTGATATAATAATAGTTTGGTTTAATTTGAATTCTGTTCATTTACATCACTAAGGCATTCTAAATCTTTTGAACAGTCGGAACAATTATTTATTGAGTTAACATGAGTGATGCTACAAGGAAAATACATGAAAAATTCGGTAAGATCCTTAAATGAATTTAACCTGGAGGTTATACATTAATTTTTTAGTGGTAACCTCAATAGTGTAATTCTTAATATAATATAAGAAAGTTTTTGGAAACTTCTTTGCACTGTTTATTTTTTCATATTTCCGCACATAGCGATTAGCTTAAATATGTATTCTTTTCTTTTAAATTACCGTATATGAAAATTGCCGATTTTGTATTAATTTATTTTTCATTCAGTTATTTAGTTTATTTATTGGAATATTATACTCTGTGTTTAGGGGTAGTAAACAAAAACACTTACGTGGAAGTATGATCTTGTAAAGCAAACCTAGAGCCACAGAAGTTTATTGCTGGGGAGAAACAGATAAGGAATACTGCCATGAAGTAATGAATAAAAATGTGCATAATGATGTAGAAATTAATTAAGTTGGTATGAACACGAGAAAAGGCCGAGTGGTGAAAGATTGTCCAAGGGGGTGATGAAGGCCTGAATAAAGAGGCCTACAGGATGAAGATGCGACGGAGGAGCAAGTTATTTATGATTAGTTAAGGGTAACTTTTGTTTGATACTGAAACCACAGAATTGTGGAAACATCTTAGGAACCAATATTTAATTCACGTGAACCTTTGCAAAATTCGTTGAAACGAGATGTTCTGGTCCACCGTTGTGGCGCAGGGGATGGATTCACTCTCCTCACGCAGTGCACGTGGGTTCGATTCCCCATCGAGACAAGCTTCCTGGGTGGGGCTTTTCCTCGCCATGAGACGAATGTTGGAACTTAGGCCATCATCCCATCCGCGAAAGAAGTGTCTGTGTCTCTGTGCGTCTCGACCGGTATGTCCATAATGTCTTGGAAAGTGGCCCCGGCATTGGGCTGATCACTCACATGGGTAAGTCCTCCATTTCCTTGACTGGTCAAAAATGTATGTATATGATCCATCTCTCTCGACAGGTCGCAGCACTGTAAGACTTGGGCGGCGTTGAAAGCAAGCCAATCACCGCTCAAAGTGCATTTTGCCGTAATCTTCTGTTTCTTAGCTATGGCGTGTTGTGGGATTACAAACTAGTGGTTGATCCATATTGCTTGTAAGAAAGCGTCGCCCATATTCCGAATAAATATTACATCATGGAAAGTGATGGTTCTCCTTCTAGTTTTTACTATCAAATCAGAACCACCAATTCCAATGGTGAGACAGAGGCAATGAATGGCTTTAGGAAGGACGAGCTCAAATACTGTCAACTCTTTTCCAGTCACAAAACACAATATATCTAATAAAGCTGTTGTCTTTTGCTTTCAAGAGGTTTGTTTTGAATGCAGTGAGGAGGAAGTCAAGTTGTTATGACGTCATGAAAATCACAGCTTTATGTTTCCAACACGAACTCTTGTGTTCTCTTATGAGATAAGAGGGTTGCGAATGCCATTGTAACTTATTGTACTAAAACAATAATAATAATAATAATAAAACATTATAGATCAATTCAACATCGCTAGTGTTTTATCAGGCAGTTGAAGTAGCCGATGTTTTGGATTTCTTGACGTGTAAACGTTTTTCTAAATCGGTCTTGTAATGGGGTGTCACTTGCTAAAACAACATGTAACGGAAATACGTCAAGGCTGGACAAACTAATGTAGAAACCACGGGCTCGATAGGTTTATGCCATTCTTAATACTGAATAGAGAGAATCTTTGCTACAATGCAGTCAGATGTTTGTAAATTTATTAAGTCGTGTCTTTCTTTAGAGGTAAAAATTAACAACGAATATATGTTAAATTATAAATTTTTGAAATATATTAACAAAACAATAGGCTATAAATACGAGAAGCGCTATGAAGATGCCTGTATTGAGAACGGACGAATATAAACACAGCATTCAGGTGACGTAAACTCCTGTGCAGACTCCCGCATCATAACGTTTCCAGACTGAGGAGACTTGCTATGCGAAATGCATAGGTGTGGTTAAAAATGTGTGCCCACTTTTGCTCTTCAATACTACCGTAACACAAATTAAAATTACGTCTTAGAAAAATGCCTACTGTGTAACTTTGTCAGTAAGCTGCTGTTTAAGAAATCAATTCTTGATAATTCCTGTATAAAGCATCGTGGCCTATTTGGTTACTTTTACATTCTTCCTGTGGCTGCTTCGGATCATTATGTAGGTAGGCTATGTGCCTTAGGTCGGTATAATGGTGCCGGCCCTAGCTATAGGATTGAGATGTCCAAGTATTCGTGCTTGTTGTCTAAAAACTTCCAAGACCTCTTGTACAATTCAGTCCCAGTAACCATCCTGGTCGGGTACATAGCTCCATCCATGCAGGTGAGGCATACGGAAAAAGTCACCTTTTGTCTTTAAGACAGAGAAGTTGTACTTAACGCTGGATAAAGTAGCCTTATTGCATGTCGTCTCCATCTTATTGATTTTGTCTTCAATATGGAAGTAGATTATGATTTCACTGCCGAATACGACGTTATCATAGACACGTGGTTGTCGTCTTGTAAACACGAAGGCCTGGGTCTTAGCAGAATTAATTTTAATTATCCACTTATCGGACCACTGTGTTATTTTGTCTAAGTAGTCACGGCATAATGTAGATTTCTGTGAGTAGAAAACACAACCGTGCCGTTTGTGTACTGTCCTAAGAAAGTCTGGTCGCTCCGTGGCCTGACATATGTCATAACGTTATAACACGCTCCCTTGCGGGACGCCGGCCTCTATAGGCCTCCAACTTAAAAGTTGTGTGTCGACCTTCACTCTAAACTCTCTGTGTCAGAAGTAAATGTCTATCAGTTTCCAGTCATAGGCTTTTTCAATGTCCAGAAATGTAGCTACGGTATGTTCTTGTTTTGCAGAGGCAGTAGTTATATTATCTACTGACCGTACCAATAACAGTGTGGTCGAGTATTCCGGTTTGAACTCTGACTGGTGGTGTGGAATATGTCATTCCAAATAAGGCGCAATAATAGTCTTTCTAGTGTTTCCCCACAGTCTATGTAAAAAACTGATAGGCCTATGAGTGGGTCTTTTCCCGGATTAGGAAAGGTCACATTGCTACCTCTTTAAAGTTCTTTGGAAAATGTTTCAACCGTAGCGATGCATTGAACAGTTTTATTATGTGTGTGATACTGTTACGTTGGGATTTCACGCAATATTTCTATCGTTAATTGGCGATATCGTTAACGCTGCTTGTCTTTGTTCCTGTTGGGGATACAAAAGACACAACGTGGGTCGGTATTTTGTCTAAAAGGTCTCCTACCGTCCTTCCTACGTCGTCTTGGAACTCATCATCTCCCATAAATGTGGATCTGAATGTAGTTTCTAGATGGCATTCGCTTTGTCTCCTGGTTCGTAAACAAGTCCATTTAACCCCTGTATAAGGTGGTTCATTATTGGTTCATTAATTATCTCGTTCACTGTAATCGTGTTATTTGGTGTTAAATCCTGCGCCCTCCTGCATATTCTTTTTTTCTTATATTATTATTATTATTATATTCAGCAGGATCTGGTATTTCATATAGCATTGGTAACTATGTCGCCAGAAGGATGTTTATCAAACATTGTGAAAGTCTGGAACTTCCAAAGTTAATAAATGGTGCAAAAGTACGTTGCACAAACTTTCTCACATATACCGGTACGTGTTTAAGGCTAGCAAAGAAAAAATTAAATTAAAGAGACAATTAAATTTTACTTATTACATTTTCATAAAACTAACAAGTATCTAGAACGAAAAGCATCAGGGTCGATCTTTATGTTCAATGCTTTTACCGTGAAATAATAATAATATTAATAATAATAATAATAATAATAACAAATAATAATAATCAATGGCAGTAAAACTGCATATTATTAGTACTATTACTACGGAAAAATTCAAATATAAGTCGCAACTTGGGATGAGTCGGTCCCACCCTACCTATCCTCACCGATGCAGTTTCTTTTATATCACGATGTAGCGAATTCTTCTGTCTTCTTATTATGAAGAAACTTGTGATTGGACGTTGGAGGTGTGACGTCATACCGCTAGACGAGAGGTGGCAGGCTGACAAACCTTGCGGGAGATATAATATGCCACATTTTCGAAACCTACAAACAGTGTATCGTACATTATTCGAAAATGCAAGGGCGCTTCGCTACGGCTGCCGCCTCCGCTTCGCGCACTTAACTATGTGGTTAGTGTTATGCATTATTTAGCTATATGTAGAGGTGGATACAAGACACTTGCGACAATATACAAGGGCAGTTGGTCGCTTTGCTTCGCTCAGAAACAAAATACATCACACAGTCCGTGCAAATGTGAATATCGAAAGGGGGAGCTTAAGGGGCGACTTACATTTGAATTTCGCCACTACTACTACTACTTAGGTTACATTGCACGCTTTAACTGCATGTAGGTCATATCACGTGTTTAGTATGTTTGCGTGAACCATTAGTCTATATCAGCGTTTCTTAACCTTTTTGAACCCGAGGACCTCTAAAATGTCTAAAAAACTTTACGGACCCCTAATTTTACATCCCATTGTTAAAAGTAGGCTATATGTAGGCCTATATTCTTAATATTTGGGGTATTAAATTATAGGTCGTTATAACGAAATACATTTTTTTTTAATCCGACGGAAACACAGTTATTGAATTGTAATTAAACTATTGACAGTAAAATTATATTTTGAACAGACTTTAATATTCATTACCAATTTGATAATATAATTAGAAATTTTGTTATTACTCACTTTTAATGAGACGGTTGAGCTTGTCGCCTCTTGCAGAGTTCCTGGATATTTGGCTCATTATTAGTCAAATTTAGTCGAAGATCAGCAGATACATTAAGTAGGTTTCTGTATTATGTTTTTAGTTAAACGAGCGATGAAAATCCTTTCTCACAAAGATAGGTTGTTGAAAACTGCATGGCGCCTCTAATAACAAAATTCCGACAAAGTCTCTTTTTTTAGGGTTTTGAATGAAAGAGGGAACCATAGACGTCAGTGCATCAGGGGTTTGAAACTGTGGTCCGTAACTGCAAAAGTAAGGAAACTTTCAATATGACCTGTATTTTCGAAGATTTTAAAAACTTTGACATCTAGTATCCATTTTATGTGAAAAATTTTTACTTCTTTACTTCCCACTTGCTTTATGATATTTTTTTAATTAATTATGTCTGCGGACCATAGGTTTCAGAAACGCTGGTCTATATTAACAACTCATTCGCGTCATGTTTCTATTGTTTAGTGATGTCTTCTTATGCGGTATTCAGTTTAAACGATTATAATATCCAGCGACATAGCGGCGATGAGTTATGGAAAATAAGCAAGTCCTACAAACCCGGCGTTCGCCTTTGCGAACGAGGAAACCATGAAAAACCCAAGTCAATTTGGGCGGCCACGAGGCTTGATTTGAACTCAGGACCTCTTCCCTGTTTGCCTATACCACCTCTCTGTAATTGGTTTTGGTGTGTTTATTGCGACTGAGCTAAACTGATTGCATTTCACAACAATAAGTACATTAGGTCTATAGTTTTATTGTTACTAGGGGCAACAAAATGTCATTCATATTTTGGCATGTATGTTATGAAATTCGCATTTAAGCTGACCTTATTTCGTTTTTATCTTGATATCTATTACATGTACAAAGAAATGTGTTAAATACAAAATGTTCATTTTAAATTTCTCTACAACTTTACTGTGGTAGGTTTTCATGTATCTCCTACTGTAATGGATATAATCTAGGAAAATTATAAATGGATACGAGTAAAGTGCCCCTTAAGTCATTTTTGCTGAAATACGGATATAGCCATTTTATTACTCATAGATAAGAGTTTCCAATTTTAAATTGTTATTAAAATCGTTATAGCCATTTTTTCACAAATCAAATTTTAATAAAAAGATTTCATGAAAAGTCCCCTTAATATTTCAGTTGTAAAACTAAATTTCTGGGCGGTTCGACAAAATTTAGAAAAAGTGCTTAGTTCAAAAAATGAAGTAAATACAATGAACCGTTTACCTGCTGTGCTTGTCCACAGACGGACAGACGGACGGACAGACGGACAGACAGACGGACAGACGGACAGACATCATTCCAAAAATACTTTTTTTGTTTCTAGGCTTCATGAAACATGCTCTCCCGGTGTTATCTCGACTTCGATTTTTTTGTCACGATCACAATACTTTCTCTATACTACGTATATGCGAGAAAGTAAAAGGGGTGTTTGTGAAAGTTATTTACGCACAAACAATTGATTATGTATTTCCCAGTAGAAGAATAGTTTAGAAAGTGAACCTTGTATACAAATAGTAAGACTTTGGAAAGATCCATAATGTCACGAGTTATTTCCACAATTATAGAAATGTCTAGAAGCATGTTGTAATAAGGAGAGTCTGACCGATAGTCAGTATATAAGCCCATAGTTTTTTAGGGTGTGTTATCAGTCTTCAAGCAATACTTCAAGAGTACACTACACGTACTGGGCAAATTGACCAGTACAGGAGACTGGTCGGTCCGACACTTCGTAAGAAGCCTCAAGTCGTTGTAACAACTATTCTGAAATAAATTCATCAGCAGTAGCCTTCTGGAAGAGACGTGACTTCTAAGTCTTTGCTACCCCAACAACCCCTTTTCGCAGCCGCTCGAGGATTGGGAACTGTAATCGTGGTTCACCAGTAACCCAGGTGAAGAGGATACAACTTTGGATTATTTGAAAAATTTTACAGTCCCATATCTAACTCCAGCTCTATTAGTTAAATGTATTTTAGTTAACAGAATAAGAGGAAGGACTAGACGTTTAATAACAGTAGAGAGTGAACTTGCTTGAAAGTTGCTCGAATGAGGGGACAGATAAGGCGTGGAAATAGGGAAACAGAACTAAGTTGCAATACCACAGTAATAATAAGTTAATTCCACTCCGTGTTGTTGTTAATAACAGGGCGTGGTTTTATTACGCCCCGAAGGAGAACTTTTAAAGAAACTGAAACTTCTCCACAGCGAAGTCTCATTTACAACATTCTCCAATGACACATAACACGGTGACACTGAATGATACCTGACTTGTGTTCACAAGTTTACGAAGGGTAATGATGTGGCTTGGATATTTTCTTCACTACTGGTTGTCACGCTCTTTTCATGTGCGACAAGCTGTTGAATAATTGCTACTGATATACAAAACAGCAGAAAACAAAGTAACCACTAATGATCTCACCTCTCCTTTGCTTCAAGAACACGCCATCAGAAGTTCGTAACTTTTGTGACTGTAAAATTAATAAGAAGCTTTGCTACTATTTTATGCATACTGGTTTCCAGTACTTTACCGGTTCAAACCAGCTCGAAGCATGTTTTCAGGACGTAAATTTCATGGGCACGAAGTCATCTGGCAGAGATAATAAACCGTGAGTCCTCTGTCGTAGATTTAGGGCACGTGAAATACCTCCAAATATCCGGGTCTAAGTGTGCAAAATTGATTAAACCATGATGCAGTCGTAATAACAGAACATAGTTATTTAATGAAATCAATCGGCAAGCTAACGAATGTTAAATTAAGACCTATTTATCATATTTTATGGCTGATGAAAAACAATCCTAAACAGCTCTGTGGTAGCATAGCACTTAAATACTTACTGTCAAGATATAGCATTCGGCCAAAATATAGTCAAAAGTAATTAAAGAAAACCTCATGAATGTATATTCTACAATGACTACACCTAGGCAAAGAAACATTGCCTTACCTGGTACTTTAGAGCAGATGGACAACTTCAACCCATTCTAACTGACAAGGAGTCAGTTTATGATTCTATGGCACTTTTAACCGTTTCATTTCGAGCCTTATATCGTTCTATTCGTTTAATTATTTGTATTTGTTACGGAAAAACAATATAATTAACGTAATTTATGTAAAAACTATGTAATTGTTAATAAATACAGGGCAATTGAAAAAGAATGGGGCAAAACTAAAGTTCACTTATTCTTTACAAAAGGGGCATGGTATGGTAGAAAAACTTCGTAAGTTCGCTTGTCTATGCTTGTAGTTGTAGTTTACGCAAAAGCCGCTAATCGACAGAGAAAATAGCTGCTTCGAAGGTGGAATGTGCGTACTGTATGATTGAATTTGCACAAGGATGCAGGGCACAGTCTAGTGGATGACGAGCTGCCCTGAGGGTTAAACACTCCTTATTTAACGTATTCTCTCATGGATTCTACTCCCACATGTAACAACCACAGGCTGCCCAATGCACTGAATTCACTGAAAACAAGTAGATACTAAATTGATAATGAATTCCTAGGGTACAATGAAAAAGAAAGTGCACTTAAACACATAAACAGGAACAAGAATTAAAACTAAGTCCATATGCATGGTTTCCAAAGAGCGCTATGGATCTTCTCAAAGCTACCAACACAATTTCGTTCAGAAAAATTTCGGGTATCGTTACCTGACATTAAACCCATTGTATTGATACAAATCAGACTATATTGCTTCGTAGATCCACATCTCTTCTTCAGGCATCCAGTATAAATCCTTCAGAGACGAACTCAATCCAGCGATTGAACGCCATGAACCTCGCAGCCATTTCCTCCTAACCGCGACCGCACGCGCTATTAGATCGGAACTAACAATTGTGTACATATTGTAACAAATCGCTTATGTTTTTAAAAATAAAGTTGTTTTGCTAGCGATGCCTTCCTCGACATCTGTGCTTCATTATTTGTGCGAAACAACTGTAACATGATATCACAATCGTGTCAGCAGCGGTATTAATAACAAAGCAGCGCATTCATCCTGTGTATAAGAGGAAAACTTATGATAAAGCTCTTGAATAATATTAATATGATTCTCTAATTCTTTTTCGCTTTCAAGTGTCAAAATATCACTGTAACAATAAATAATAATATAATAATAAATAGTAATGCTAATAATAATACTACACTAACAGAAATTAAATGTTTACAACGTCAGAATCTTCAAAAGATAATTCACATTTTTTAAGGCCGTTTATTATCATTATTATTATTATTATTATTATTATTATTATTATGTTTTTAAAAAGAGAATATAACAGTATTTGCTTTCACGAATGTTAAAATGGTTACATAGAATCTTATTAATCCATGCATTTGAGTTGTATTTAATATCAATAAAGAACAAAACGCATATTAAATCCAATCTAACGCGCGAGTGATGCCGGGTTAATGCACTTAGCAATAAGGATCCTACTGTATAACAACATTAACTGCCAGTATATTCTCTGAAACGTGCAGGTATTTGTGAACATTTCCCACGTGATTGTATAAGAGTGTATTTAATTAATTAGCTGGATAACCAGTTTTCCTGTCAAAACGAGGGAACAGTGAAAGATGAATGGTTTACTAGTTCCGAATTTGTAGAATTAGATGAGTTCAGTTCTCCTTTACACGTTGAAATTTGATTATTAGTCGGTGTGATTGATGTGTGGTCTCTGATGGAATTCCTGTCGCGTGTACATGTCCAGTGGTCACTACATAGAACCTATCTTCCAGGCAATCTGCAATTCTGTCTTTCAACCAGAGACTGATTAAAAATCAAAACAAAAAGTGACAAATGTGTCAAGTTTCTCTACAAATCTGTTATTCTGTTATACACGACAACTACGTGATTCCATTGCAGGCTTCCGTACACAGGTCAAATGTCCAATGTAAATACAAAGTTTCAAATAACTTGACGGAATATAAATGCAGGTTATGCGTTGTGAATGCGTGTGCAGGTAGTGAAATATATAACATCAGTGGAATACCGGTTTGTAGCCCAATATCTTTGTCCCAGTTAGGCTATATGCCCATCGGATAGTTTGTCCTGCGGAATATTTCGTCCAGTTCTTATCACTCCAATATATGACATTTTAAACAAAATAATTGTTTTCATAAAGATCACCTTATGTTACTCACATTGAACTTCATACATTCATACATTAAATTATCGGTACATAGAATCAGGAACAACCCAACCAACTAACTCTCTCTCAACGACATCGTCTGGATTTCAAGAAATTACTCCGTTTTGTCATGCTTGAGTTTATTCCTCTCGGGCGACATCTTCTTGGACTTACATGTGAGGATGGACATCTGACCTCTTGAGGTTATTTCCAACATTCTCGTCGACACCAGGTGTTTGTTAGAGATGTTCTTGTACACAGTACTCTTATTTTATAAGTATGTCACATCGCCGATACCGTCTCAATGTAAGTAATAACTCATTTTGAGTTCTACGCCAAGAAAAACATAACGCTGAGAACATGTAAACTTGTTTCCAGAGATTACATTACTGCATTTATTTCGCATTCACATTTATTTTCACACACACATTTATTTTGCAACCAGTTGGCACACATCTTGCACATATGTTGATTCTTTTAAAAAGCCTAGATGAACAAATGTATTCTAAGATTCTTGGATGTTGTAATCCTAACAAGCTTAAATTAAATGATGATGAAACAGCTATCTGGAAATTTATATTAGCATTATGATCCTGACAAATACTTAAGTTTCTGATACATTCACGTTGAACCTGGCTGGACATGTACTCACTACATTGCTAGCAAAATAACTAAAAGTTTATTTGTCTTAAGGTTAGCGGTAGCTAAGTTTACTACATTTTTGTTCACAGCCATCTCAGTTACTTAACTCTGTTACGGGGCAGTCATGCTATGTCCCATTGCAAACCTTTGTGCACTAAATTGGAGATTTTTACTTTGCAGTCAATATAACAGGGGTACAAGTGGTGTAACTCCTTACAAAAGAAACTGATGGCCTCGAAGAATCCCTAAACAAGGATCCTCATTCAAATCTGCAATATGCTGCCGACTGCGGGAATACAATTAAAGAAAGCACTTACTACACCAGTGCTCCGAAAATATAGTACTTTACACTGATGAAACTTCTATACAGTCCTTTTTATGTATTTTATTTATATTTACAGTACTTGTGGTCTGAAACTCTCGCTATGTCTTGAGCTCCTTCAATATAATTATTATGAAACATAATACTTCCATATGCACTGATAATCAATAGGCTCTCAATTACTTAACTCGAATAAGAGAAAATGTGTAAAATTAATGAGTACCGGTAGTGTATCTAATATTAAAAAGAAATCAACTCATAAAAATTTCAAGAGTTTCAAACTTAATTGATTGTCTTAACGAATTTTTCAAAAGAACTGATAGCTGATTATTGTTATTTTTGGTTTACAGTTTCTGAACGTTAAGTTAAATGCTTATTGGTATGTGGTTCAGCTCAATTAAACGAATGTATTTGATTCTTGAGAAATACTCGTGACACAGTATCGACATGCTTTGATATTAACGCACTGACTTGTTACAGGAAAGTGTTATTGAATAACGTGCAGGAAGAAATCCTTCCTTGTTAGGCCATTCTTGGGAACATCCTATGCTTAAGTGGTTTTTAATGAGTTGCTATTTTCTTCATCCACTTGTCTCCTCTTCGCCATCTCCCTTTATTAACTCTCTCTTGGAAGAGAAGCACAGATTTATGCTAGCTATCTGACGACACAATAAGTTCCGCATGGTAATGAAAGTGGTCCCAGGTCATCTCTGTAATAGAGTCTTAAAACACCAGTCCTCGATCCTACAATATCATCTTCTAATTATTTGTTAAATTTAGACACGAATTCTATGAAATGTTTAACACTTTCCGTTGTTATAAAATTAGAACAAATTCTTTTCTGCGATACCATTATCAATATCACTCAACACTCCTTTTTTGTCATCGTCTTCACTCCACAGTTTAGGCTGTGTTCACGCAAGCTAAGGGTTTTTTCCAGCATATTTATTATGTGCAGTGAATAGTTTTAATTCAAATCATCCGCTATTTTTTCTTGCGCCAAGTATTAAGTTGAGTAGGCGTAGATTACATCATATCCTGAGCACGAGTTCTTTGTGACGGGTATTCCCCCTGTTAGGATGCCTTGAAGAGCGTCAGGAAGCCTCATCAGTATAAAGCCTGCAGTTAAACGAACAAGTCGCGTTCTAACACTGCTCTGATTCTCTAGTAACAAAGGCATCTTCGCGCCCTTTGTATTTACACTAGAAATCGTAGGAATAAAACTTCCTTATAAGTTTTATTAGTTTCAAGTAAATTACTTAAACAGAATTTACATATTCTCCGTATTACAAGTTCATTAGATTCACTTATTAGTTCCACGTAAGTACATAGCGTGTGACGTCATCACTCACCAAGAAGCTATAACACGTGAGCAATCAAGTGCTAATAACTTTAAATACCTTCATTCTGCAGTAAATTTTATTACCTTTAATTTGAGATATAATTCATTGGTAAATTACAAAATTTACTAAATTACTTCTAGTGGTGCAACACTATTCGCGCCAATTTCCAATTCATTGTTTCTACGTGTTTCGTGAGTTATTATTCAGTGTTCATATATTGTTTCTTCAAGTGTTTACAAGTATTAATAAAATGCAAAGTTTTCATTACATTCCAGATTGTTAAACCAATATGATTCCTGTGATCTCTGTACCCAGTGTCCTCGTGATATAGTCCACTCTTGCTCTAAATTGGTCCTCCGCTACTCAGAGAAATTTTCCCATGTATTGCACATACATTGTTTCACTTCATCCCGAACATTTGTTCCTTTAAACCTAATCCTACATTTGATCCTTGGACCGGGTATTTTACTACATCCCAAACATTGCCCTCTCTCGGACCGGATATATTTTCCGTCCAAACCAACCAGGCTGGATCGCATATTTCGGATTTTTTTGTAGTATTTCATAAGTCGTCCTACTTCCACCTTTCAGCTTGGGCTATATTTGCTATCACCTGGGGATGATTAATTCGGTTTCGCAGAGGTAAAATAATTCAATCTCTGGGTATACTTATTATGGGAGTTTTCACTTACTTTTGATGTGATGCGTAGATTCCTCTGCCCCTCTGCGGCCCTACGATGCAAATTATTTCGACTAAATTCAGTTGGAGAGCACGGATATATCTCAGGGTATGTGGTGTATGGCTTTAAATGACTTTCATGCACCAATATGTAAATAACTTCTCTTCCAAATATTTTATAAGCACTTCCCTTCATTCTTTTCTTAATAATTCTTGTCTAATACGTATATTATGTAAGCAGTTAAGAGTGATATATGTTATCGTATAATTATCTTATAATCTTGACCATACTACAGGGTAATAGGTTATGTATAGAACAGTGGCGGCCTCTGATCACGTTGCAGTGTTGCACAACGACCAGTTTTTAATGTAAAGAATAATTAGATTTTTTTATTATTATACTGCATATGCCTACTATTAAACTACTTCAAAATCGTCTTTGTGATAGGTTCTTATCGACTGAAAACATGCTACACCTGATATTTGACAATTTTAAGTAATTTAAACGTGTAAATGCGCGGAGGTCGTCGCATTAGAAAAGCCACGACTTGCTGCCTCATCTTGCCGGCTAGTAACGGGTGCGAGAGGCTTGACTGCGTGGTAATACTCCCGGGGTTTAAAGGTTTTCGTCGTCGCTTTCAGTCTGCGAACAAGGCGTGATTCTTGTCTTCACCGCTAGAGCACGTCGCGTCGGCTGCTGTCTGCAAGCAAGTTAGGGCGCGAGCTATGAACTATGAAGTCCCTCACAGATATGCTAATTGCCAATATAGTCACTTTGTGGCGAAACCTATATTGCTAATTTCATCTATCTATTAGACACTAAACTAAACTCCCTGTCTCTACATCCCTAGAGGGACTAGGCCTACTATCCGACATCCTACTTCTCAATCAAGTATCTCCTCAATTTGTATCAGGAGGCTGAGTAAACCCCATTCCAGACCTTCCTACTTCAGAAAAATTCGATTAAGTACCGGGGAACGAACCCAATCTAATGTTTACCCACTTACCCATGAGCTAGAAACATGAAATTTGGCAGCTTTTATCCTACAACCGATGGAAAATTCCAAAAAGTTCAAAATTTAATTTTTTTACCCTCCAAAAAGAAACTTCGAAAATTTTTACAGGCATTAATGTTGACCCACTTCCACATGAGCTAGAAATCTGAAATTTGACAGACTTATAAAGTGTCAGTTAAAAAAAGAAACTTTTTCTTAGAACCACACAGAGAGGCAGAGCCCCACTGGGAGTTTGATGGTTTAGCCCCGAACGAGCAAAGCGACTATTTATATATTATCAGGTTATGTATTTAATTCCTCTAAAACCACCCCCCCCATGACTGAGTGGTTACATTGCTCGCCTTCCACCGATGGGACCCTGGATCGAATCTTGGTGGATCCACGTGGAATTTGTGGTGGACAAAATGGGGTCGGGGCAGGTTTTCTCGGGGTAATTCTGTTTCCCCTGCCACATATTCCTTCAGAGCTCTATTCATCATACTATGGCCATTGGTTGCAGTAAAGGAATTATAATTCCCGTAAAATAGTGCAACACCCTGTTCCTACACCCACGATCCGCCACTGGTTTAGAAATACCTGGATTATATATCTTGTATCTTGTATCACTGTTAAAATATACTCTTTCTTACTTAAACACGATTTTGATAATACTTATATAATTTAGCAGTTAATTGCTGAGCGTCTATCTTCCGTCGTTGCCTAGTGCAGAATGATTTCTTATTCGCAAGCTATACGCTATCCCCTCTTGTTAATAACATTTGATATTATTTCCCGTCTGTTTTCTCATTGTCTGATATCGTAATTCGGGGTTCACACGTGCCTTAAAACAATTCAAAACGGACGCTCAACTCTCTCAACGAATACTTTCAGTAAATCCTCTATGAGCTCGTAGTATTTGCTGACGTAAACATTTCGACCACTCATTCTACTTACATGCAGCTGCTTCCTGTCTATTTCACAATATGGCTTGCACAATTCATTCCCGATTAATATAAAATTATTATTTCTCGTTATTTCTTAAATAATACATATAAGTTCAATATCATATTCTATCCTCCTACGGGGTTATTCGCTGATATGTGTTAGTACTGGTCTGTCTTGTGCAACCCTTGTGAGTCCTCATTGTCTCGTTTCTGTCACGTGTTTTCTACTTGACTTGTGGACATGGCAGTGGTGTTACAAGATTTTAGCTTTCATTAATCGCTTTTCGTTGGGGTATCTGCCCCCAAACTTCCAGTGAGGTTCTTAATTGACGCTGTATCGGAGAGAGGCATACAGATTTCAGTTTAGCCAGAATAAACCTACAGGAAGTGTGGACAAATTTAAGCCATTTTCGGGAGTAAAATATTAAATATCAGAACTATTTGGGAATATTCCCAACGATACAGGTAAAAAGCTATAGCCTAAATTCGCCAAATTTCAAGTTTATACCTCGACTGAAAATAGTTAAACAGTAAGGTGAGTAAAGGAAAGAAAATTTCAGAGATATTATATTACTATAAAATTAAAAAGCTAGAAAATGTTGCAGGTGTGGACCTCGTAATGAGTTAATGTTGGGACTTTCCACATGCTTCTTCTGTTTTAAGTTGACTTACCTCATTCTCTTCCTATACACACGACTAACCTCTTTATCAGGATATACTTTATACCGGTACATATAGCCTACCTTGGAGAACACATAAACACCATATGTTAAATTTGGAGAAAAAGTGACGTACCTCGTTTTCCCGTGTAGTCTTCATTTGTTCCAAAGTTTAAGTAGTTGAATGGTGTTTAATAAATCCATTTTTGTAATATTAGCTTTTTACCTGCTTTATCCCGTTATGGATGTTTTAAGCGTGTCCACCGATGTGGCTCAGGGGATGCGTTCGCTCCTCTCACGCAGCGGGCCCGGGTTGGATTCCTGATCGGGACAAGTTACCTAGGTAAGTCTTTTTCCGTGGTTTTCCCTCACCTCTGAGACAAATGTCAGGTAACTTTAGGCCCTTGTGGTCTCCAGATATCATCTGGCCGTCATTATCATCTTCATCCCATACTCGCCTTGTTTGGAGTGAGTGTGTGTGTGAATGGTGTGTCTCGTCCTATGTGTTAATGTTATCTCGGAGGTGGCCCCGGCATTGGGCTGATCACTCATCCGGGGAGGCCCTCCATGTCTTTGTCTGGTGAAAAAAATTATGTCTCTGTTGTGATCGATAGTTCATTCTTCTCCCGACAGGTCGCGGCCCGGTAAAGCCCCTATAAGGGAGAGGTAAACCAAGGAAAGAGAAAGAATCTCGTATTATGCATATTTTATATATCTTTGAAACCATTGAAGCAATGACTACTACTATGTGTTACTGACTTATTTCAATTCTCAGTTTAATGGAAGGAAATATTTTGGAATGTATTACCACATAAACTCGTTCGCAGTGGTTTCAGAAATAAGAAATAACAATTTCAAACATATTATGGGTAGGCCTATGCATTCGAGTACAGATGACAACATGCGGCTGAAATCTGGATTTTCCCTTGTTTTCCTTGTTAATGAAATGCACAACTGCAGACAAATATAGAAGCGTTGTCTGGCCTCGTGCTAGTTAACATAAATGAGCAACTTTGCTTCCTTGCTCCTATCCAAGCAAATTAACTGCTGATATTATATATTAGTATTTTTGGATAAGTGTATTTATGTTTAAAGGAATTTAACAAGTTTACGATTGCCTCAGACGAAATGAGTACTTGTATAGTTCATTACAACGAACAAGAGCATATTTTACGTAGATGGCGCTCATGGTGATGTTTATACTGACTATTTAATTTATACGCCGCGTGTTTGATATTGACCAATCACGACCTTTATTTTATAAAATGCTTCCTCGAGTCGCAAGGGTGCTATTTTATCTCATGAAACTTCAGATTTTTACTGGACACGAATGGTATCAACATGCGATGATTAATACGTCACATGTTGCCAGTGAACAGAATGAAAACGCACAATTCTATACTACATAATTTATTTCGGAATTGAAATGATATAAATGCCCATTGATTAAAAACATAATTTTGATTCGGTGCAAGGAAGTTCGTGTGCTATCATAACGTTTTCATTCAAGGAACTACGACGACACTGTCCATGTTGTCGTACGCACTATTGGTAGCATTGGCAACTCGAATCGTTTCATCACATAGGTACCGTGGACTGTTCATTCATTTAGTATGCCGTGACCTTACAGCTAACAGACTATTGTCAACAAAGTAAGAAAATAACAACTATTTAGGCCTACATAATCTGTTACATTTTATTCTTCGAATAGTCTCTAATAAATCCTATACGAGATTACGAGTTTCATCTTATATATATGTGTGTATGTGTGTGTGTGCGCGCATGTGTGTGTGTGTACGCGCGCGTGTGTGTAAACGGCTGCATTTACCTCAGTTGATAGATGCAGATCTTCCTTCCTGCCGAGATGATCCGGTTCGATACTCTGCCGCCTCGAGATGTCGGGAAGGGGGATGATGGAATTATGGAAGTGATAAAACAGAAGCTTCTCACCGATTTCCCTTTATTGTTAAATCTACCTTTCTCTACTTATTTACACCATTCTAATATAACCTTCACGCGCCCCGTGCTTTTTTACTGGCTACAAATTAGAACCTTTGTGGTAAAACAAGTCCACCTCACGTTACTGCCATTTTGGACGGAACCTCACAAATGTCCTTTTGTTTTGAACACTTGTCATTTACATTTAATGAAACACAGACACTTGATAGAAAGAGAGAAAAAAAGTTTTGTTCAACTACCTCACTGATGTTCAATGTGAGTCCTATTGGTAACATAGTACACGTGCAGCCTATAGTTAATTTCTGTCCAGGCTCGTTGTAGTTTTTAGAACCCGGGGTCTCAAAATCCCCGTACTTACATGCAACACATCCGAGACTCTCTTAAGGTTATTGTGTTGTGTGCTTTAAGCCCCCTTTTTGAAGTAAAACTTCTTTTCTCGCGGTAGGGGTAAATCGGGAACTTGTGTACCGGTAACGCTAAAACCGTCACGAAATTAGTGTAACGCTCAAATCGGAATCGAATTGAGAATATCTGCAACGTACTTTTGATACGTAGCTCCTTCCTCTTTTATGCCCACTACTATGTAGTAGGCCCGGGTTCGATCCCCGGTACCTAACCTGCCGTCTGCCTATAGGTAGATGACGCAGCGGTCGGGTGGTAGGCCATGTACCCTTCGGGGATGTCGCGCCACGGAGTTTAATTTAGTTTTTAGTAGTAATAATAATAATAATAATAATAATAATAAATAATAATAATAATAATAATAATAATAATACCATAGCGCTTGGAAGGAGAAAGTGGGATCACTTGTGGCGCGCTATGTGTTAGAGGTACTGCCGTGAATGGGACTGCGGGAAAATAATGAAACCTTGGCGTGACGGTCGCTTGTTGTTGTGAGTTAAGTCTGGTTACGTTTTAATGCAGTGGTTTAAATTTTGAATTGTGTTTGTTACAATGTGAGTAGTCTTTATATCTGAATGTAGGCGTTGTTTCTTAATTTTACGGACATAAATAAATGGTGCAAAAATATGTTGCACAAACTTTCTCGCATATACGTGTTAAAGGCTAGCACAGAAAAAAGTAAATTATAGGGACAATTAAATTTTATTTATTACATTTTCATAAAACTAAGAAGTATCTAGAACGGAAACCATCAGAGTCGATCTTCATGTTTAATGCTTTTACCGTGAAATAATAATAATAATGAATGACAGTAAAACTGCATATTATTAGTACTACTATTACTACTACGGGAAAATTAAAATATAAGTCGCACCTTGGGATAAATCGGCCCCACCCACCCACCATTGCAGTTTCTTTTATACCACGATCTAGCGAAATTCTTCTCTCCTCGTATTATGAAGAAACTCGTGATTGGACGTTGGAGGTGTGACGTCATACCACTAGACGAGAGACAAACTTCGACAGGCTGACAAACTTCGCGGGAGATATAATATGCCACATTTTCGAAACCTACAAACAGTGTATCGTACATTATTCGAAAATGCAAGGGCGCTTCGCTGCGGCTGCCGCCTCCGCTTCGCGCACTTAACTGTGTGGTTAGTGTTATGCATTATTTAGCTATATGTAGAGGTGAATACAAGGCACTTGCGACAATATATAAGGATAGTGGGTGCAAGGCACTTGCAGCAATAAATAAGGACATTTGGTCACTATGCTTCGCTCAGAAACAAAATACATCACACAGTCCGTGCAAATGTGAATATCGAATAGGCGGAACTTAAGGGGCGACTTATAATTGAATTTCGCCACAACTACTACTACTACTTAGGTTATATAGCACGCAACTGCATGTAGGTTATATCACGTGTTTAGTATGGTTGCGTGAACCATTAGTCTATAGTATCAACTCATTCGTGTCATCTGATTCTATTGTTTAGTGATGTCTTCTTTTGTGATATTCAGTTTAAAGTATTATAATATCCAGTGACGTAGCGGCGATGAGTTATGGAAAGTAAGCATGTCCTACAAACCCGGCGTTTGCCTTTGCGAATGAGGAAACTATGAAAAACCCAAGTCAATTTGGGCGGCCACAAGGTTTGATTTGAACTCAGGATCTCTTCCCTGTTAGCCCATATCACCTCGCTGTAATTGGTTTTGGTGTGTTCATTGCGACTGAGCTAAACTGGTTGCATTTCACAAAAATAAGTGTACATTAGGCCTGTAGTTTTCTTGTTACTAGGGGCAACAAAATGTCATTCATATTTTAATTGACATGCATGTTCTGAAATTCGCATTTAAGCCGTAATTATTTCGTTTTTATCTTGATATATATTAAACGTATAAAGAAACGTGTTAAACAAAAAATGTTCATTTTAATTTTCTCTACAACTTTACTGTGGTAGGTTTTCGTGTCTCGCCTACTGTAATGGATATAATCTAGAAAAATTGAAAATGGATACGAGTAAAGTACCCCTTAAGTCATTTCTGCAGAAATACAGATATAGCCATTTTATTAGTCATAGATAAGAGTTTCCAATTTTAAATTTTTATTAAAATCGTTAGAGCCATTTTTTAAAAAATCAAAATTTTTAAAAAAGTTTTCATGAAAAGTCCCCTTAATATTTCAGTTGTAAAACTAAATTTCTGGGCAGCTCGACAAAATTTCGAAAAAGTCCTTAATTCCAAAAATGAAGTAAATACAATGAACCGTTTACCCGCTGTGCTTGTCCACAGAGAGACAGACGGACAGACGTCAAACCAAAAACACGTTTTTCGGTTTCTAGGCATCGTGAAACATGCTTTCCCGGTGTTAACTCGATTTCGATTTTTTTGTCACGATCACAATACTTTCTCTATACTACGTATAAGCGAGAAAGTAAAACTGGTGCGCAAGTCATTTAAAATGCCGCCCTATTATATGCCAGGCTGTAGAAATTGATATGGCAAAGATTCATACAAAAATGTTAATTTCTTCAGGCCCTCGAAGGATGAAAAAAAAAAAATGGATGTGAGTGAAATCCCCAGAAAGGATGGGTTTCTTAATCACAAATCTAATGTTTGTCACGCCCATTTATCAGACGATTTACTTGTTAAGGTTGATTCATTTGTTGTGAACGAAAATGAAGTTGAAATACAAAGACTAAGATGGAATTTAAACCCCAATGCGGTTCGAAACTTATTTCCTAATTTGCCTAGCTATTTATCAAAACCTCAAATCAGTTAGAAAATTGCCCAAAACTAGAGAAATGGCAATAAAAGTGCTAATTCCAACAGCTTAACAAGCTCAACTTTAACGGGAACAGTGAGTCCTCCCCAACCACAGTCAAGCTCGCACCACGAAAATAAACTACAAGGAAAGAAATGCATTTTGTCACTAAAGAGATAAATTTAAAATTTAAATCGTGATTTGACACGGGAAAAAGATAAATTGCGGTGCGAGAAAGCAATTCTTGTATTAGAGAAGAAGCTAGCCACGAAAAAATGTGAATTTGATGAAAAACGGATGAAGCATTTAAGTAAGAAACAGAAAATAATCGTAGATGTTATGATTAAAAGACCGCCGGCGTGGTTTCGTGGTTAGCGTCGGCCCGGGTTCGATGCCCGGTACCTCCTTGGATTTTTCTGAGGTAGGGAGGTCTGGCAGGGGTGCACTCAGCCTCGTGATTCAAACTGAGGAGCTACTTGATAGAGGAGTAGCTGCTCCGGTCATGAAAACAACAATTAACGGCCGTGGGTGTCGGCATGCTGACCACATGCCCCCAATCCTGCCATCTACCTGTGGTAGATGACGCAGCGGTCGGACGGTAGGCCAAGTTCCTCCACGGAGTTATGTTTAGGATTAAAAAATGCAATATGCCAAACGCCAAGAAAATGAGGTACCGTACTCAAAAGAGCTCGTACTGGAAAGTTTGTTACTGAAAATTATATCCCCTAAAGGATCAAACACGTTTTGCTCCCTTTTCCTCTCAGAATCTCACTTGGAGAGATTGTGTAAGAGCCTAATAATAGATAAGATATAGGCCCAATAATAGATCAGATATCGGCCTAACACAAAACTTTCATTTTTGTATAAAAACTACGAAAATACAGACATATTCACTAGTTAATTTTGTTGGTTCTTGAACTTGTGTTTAATGGCGTGTGATTGTTTACATTTCTGTCAGTTTCCTCTTGTTCGTTACACAATTTCTGGTTACTTTCTTGTTTATTATCAAATATAATTTCGATAAGTTACGTAAAAGGCATCTACCTCTGTTGGAGACTTTGAAAACTGCCTTGGCATTCTTTTAAACGTCAATGAAGGAACTCCCAGACTTAAGAGAGATCTAAAGCAGAATATTACATACAGTGTTAGCAAACTTCGAGAGATATTCAATGGTCTGATTAATGACATAGCATCAAAGGAAAGCAAGATAAAAGAATTACAAAAGGAAATTACAGAAGCACAAAATATAAATCCCGTGGAGACACAGGTGAAGAGAAGATTGTTCTCAGAAGCTGTCACTTGCGGACAGCAGCCTACACAATGGCAGCAAGTACAACAAAAGCCGACAAAATTTAATGTTATTGTCAAATCTAAGAGAAAATAGAGTACGGAATACATTAAGACGTATATTAAGTCGAAGGTCAGACCAGCAGAAATGAAGGTCGGAGTAAGTAACATGAAAGCGCTCAAAAACGGCAATCTTATAATACAGACCGTAAGTAAAAGTGACATGGATGTTATTTGTCAGAACTTAAATGAAAGGTGTGGAGACGAAATTGAGGCTAATGGCACTAAATTGTGGAATCCACGGCTAATAATATACAACGTGGGAGACGACATGGATATGGACGCTTTAACGGATGCCATTACCCGACAAAATACAGAACTGGATCTTCAAGAAAGTTTCATAACGCCGAAATTTCTTTTTAAAGACAGGAAGGGAAACAATAACTTTATAATAGAGGTGACTCCTGAAACTAGGAAGAAATTACTTGGGGAAAAAACTCAAAGTGGGGTGGAACATATGTGGACACTCTGATTACATAAAAATAATGAGATGCTACAAGTGCAATAAATTTAATCATCGGGCTAATGACTGCACAGGTACCCAAACCTGCCCTCTTTGCGCAGGAAATCACTTAATGCGAGAATGTACGGCTCCAAGGGATCAACACAGATGTAACAATTGCATTAATTTTAATAAATACAACACTAAAGAACCTGTAAACGAGCAGCATTCTGCACTGAATAAAGATTGCAGCTATTATAAAATAAAGGTAAAGCAGTACATCGAACACATTAATTATTAGTATGGGAAGTCTTTTCCAAAATCCAAAAAGCAGAAGACAGTTGAAACCTTTACAATGTATGCAGATAAATGTACAGCATTCAAAAGCAGCCACAAACAACTTAATCCAGCTGATCTCTGCATATGATGCCGATCTAATTTTTATTCAGGAACCATATATAATTAATAACCAACCAGCTGGAATTCCGACTAATCTTAAAACAGTTACTCATGGCAACGACAGAAAAAGAGCTGCAATTATTGTGAATAACCCTGAGATGGATATAATAACGGCGAACCAATTTTCGGATGAAGACTGTGTAGTAGCGGAAGTTATTATCCACGAGTTCCAATTCTATATTTTATGCAAATATTTCGATATTACTAAAGATGTCGATGAGGATATTAAGAAAATGGAAACTATATTGAACTTCACTAATGGGAAACCAGTGCTAGTTGCAGCAGATACCAATGCACGAAGCCAGACGTGGTTTGACAAGTTAACTAACCCCCGTGGTAGGGAACTTGAAGAATTTATTGTTACTAGCTGCCTACATGTCAACAATGAAGACAACGGCTTGCCGACATTTGAAACTATTAGAGGCAGTAGTAAAGTAGATTTAACCTTATCAAATAATGCGATGGTCCGCTTGGTAACCGAGTGGAACAGTGGCGTGGAAGAAAGCTGTTCAGACCATAAAATAATAACATTCCAGATAGAAACTAACAAATTTCGAACCACTATTAAACCCTCCCAACAAACCTTCGGAGGATTAAAATACATCATAAATAAAGGGGATTTTCCCAAGTTCGATTCAAACTTCATGAAGAATCTGATATCTAAGTTTCACTTAGGAAACACGGACGCCCCAAAACTACTAGAAGAAGAACTCATTTGGAAAAGTTATCAACAAAATGAACATAGAAGATAAAATAAATCACTTCTTTTCTTGCATAAAATCTGCATGTAAATATTCTTTTCGAACTTCAATATCCAGGAAAAAACCAACCAAAGGCAGAACGGTCCCATGGTGGAATGACAATCTAACAGTACACCGTAAAAAAGTAAATGCCATGAGAAGGCGTTACCAAAGAACGCAAAACAACGAGCACTTAAGACTTCAAAGGAAAACCCAGTATCTAGAAGAAAAGCATCTATATCAATAAAATATTCAACAACAAAAAACTAAGTCATGGAAACAGTTTTGCACCTCTACGCCGGGCTCTAGCCCATGGAATGCGGCATACAAGATATCAGCCGGGAAAATGAGAAAGTAATGTAATCTTTCTACAATTAAAAACAGATGGGACGTATACGGAAGGTTTGGAAAGTACACTAGGTTATATGATGGAATACTTTATTCCTGAGGACAACAAGAAGAGCGATAATGACTATCATAGAGAAGTAAGGAGATTAGTAGCGGAACCCACCGAAGTATATGATGATAGTATCTTTACAACAGGGGAGATATATATACCACTATTAAACATTTCAACACTAAAAAAAACCCCTGGCGAGGATGGAATTAGTAGTGAGATACTTTTGAGGGCCTTCGAACTTTTCTCCTCGTTCGTTACGAGAATATACAACGAATGTTTAGCGAAGGGATGCTTCCCAAAGCTCTGGAAAACATCACTCATAATACCCATAATCAAACCAGGAAGAAATCAGAGCAGAGAAGTATCTAAATACAGACCCATAAGTCTAATAAATGTGGCAGGAAAAGTCCTTGAACAGCTGCTAATAGAAAGGATACTACATCAAATTTACACAAACAGTTTAATGAACCCCAACCAATATGGTTTTACTCCACAAAGAGGAACCATTGATGCTGCTATGGATGCAAAGCAATTCATTTCACATAGTTTGGAAGAACGGAAATGTGTTGTCATGGTCAGTCTAGACGTACGAGGCGCATTCGACGCTGCCTGGTGGCCTAGTATACTTCAAAATCTGAAAGAACTAAAATGACCAAGAAATCTCTACAAGCTTACACAAAGCTATTTTAGCGAAAGATTTGCTACAATGCATACAAATACTTATAAAGTCATAAAGCAGGTGCACAAGGGATGCCCTCAGGGATCTTGTTGTGGCCCTGGCTTTTGGAACATTATGTATAATTCATTGTTAAATCTTAACTACTAAAAACATTCACACGCACTGGCCTTTGTAGATGATCTTATACTGCTGACCAAGGGAGCTACTCGTCTTGAAGCAGAAAATTATGCTAATTCGGATATTTACAAAATACAGGATTGGGCTTACCAGAACAAAGTTGACTTTAATGAAAGTAAATCAAAGGTCTTAATAATTTCAAAGAAGGCGAAAGACCGGGCTGTGAAAACAAATATCTTTTTAAACTACAAAGCCGTGGAACAGGTTAGAGAATTAAAATATCTAGGAATTTACTTCAACGAAAAATTCAACTTTGGTAAACATATCGACAAAATAACAGAAAAAGCACTACAAGTAGTAAATATCTTGAGTTGAGCAGCAAAATTACAATGGGGACTAGGGCACTGTGAGTAGGAGGATAGCAGGTATAGCAGCTCCCACCACCACCCCCAGAGTCATCCCCTCCCCAAAAATCTCCGCGCAGCCAGCCAGCGCTGCGGTGAAGGCCATGCATTGTGACGATCCACCCCCCCAACAATTGTGTTTTAAGGGCCTAACTTTTGACATTTAGTGCAGAGGCAAAGGCCCCGCATTGTGACGACCCATTCCACTCCATGAATTATGTCATATGGACACCTAGCAACATGTTATGATAGCACCCTACCAATAAAATAATAAAAGTCATACTCACCATATCCATGATGACGTAGCATCCATTTGTTTAAACTATGACAATGACGTGTAGGAAGCGAGGATAGGAATTCAAGGCTAAATGTAAAAGGAAAGAAGCATCCAAGAATGCTTCGTTCCTCTTTTGAAATCAGAACAAAGAAAGCATGTTAGTAAAAATTATTTATTTGAAGATCATCCTTCACCAGATCGTACATTGTCAAATTGTACATATTTTGTTGGGGTTCACCATCATTGTCTGCAATGGTTTACACCTCGTCTTGAATCAATGTATATTTCGATAGTATATTCAGCAGTGAAGTACTGTTGATCGTTAGAAAGTTTATTTCATCCACAGATAAAATAACAAAACTACCCTCACAACGAATGATACAACCTTTTAGATTTTTTCTAGTCTTGAGTTGTACATTCTCTTCAACACACTTGTAGGGTAGTTTGGAGCACAAATGTTCACATAGTTTAGGAAGATGCAAAAGGATCGAGCTGAAATAATATGGAGTCAGTATTACACTTTTTCCACCACTTTTTCCAATTTCAGCAGCCGCAGAATAATTCATAGATGGGTAATACCCAAAGCTGAGGTACAAGGTCTTTTTAGGGTTTAAAAAGTACAGCCGTCGCAGCAAAGCATGTCCATGATGCACAGGTGTCGGCGTAGCCCTCTTCTTGCACCTCGGATTAGCGATCTTCCTGATATCCTTTCGTCCCATGGTCAAGGCGTAAACTGCTCTGACGATGAAGAAAACAGCCTCTTTTATGCTGAAACAAAGGATTCATCGTGTCTTAGGGAGTTGTCTGGAGGGCAGCGTTTGTTCTGCTTTACAAGGTCATTAAAACCAAGCCATTGTAGCATGGCATGGGCGTGCTTCAAGGCACAGGGAACGGCTGGAAATTTGTGACAAGGTAGCCCACAATTGTACGTATGTAGCAAATTGCCCGGAGGAGGACAAGATAGCTCTTCTAGATTAATAAATGTTCTGTTGCAGATATTTTCCAAAAGTTCGCATTTTACTTGACCAAATGCGTAGAGAGCAGTGTAGCCAGCCACTACATCGTTCAAAATAGTATTTAGAGCAGAATACGGTATGAAACCGTCTGAGAAATGTATTCCATTCTTATTGTCGTTGTTTTGCTCGTAAATTTTAGGATTTCCACCATATGGGCTGGTGAAATGGTAGGTCTGAATAACATCTGGACTGCAAAGGGCAAGTTCTTTAACGATAGTCTCCCTCTTTGCTCCAGAGAGGTACTCAAAATCGACCACCAAAGCTCGAACCATCTTGACAAAGACTAATGATAAAATAGTATTGTACTCACCTTTTTATAGGCGTGAACGACATCCTTGACCCCCTCGTCTTTTTCCACACGGAGGTCCAAAGACTGCCCGAAACATGGAAACAACCTGGAGGTCTGGTTTTGCCCCAAAGATGTCCACAAACTCCTTCAGGTCTAGTCCTTTGTTCATACAGTGTATAAACATGCAGACGTATTGTCCGCAGACTGATGAGTACTCGTCTTGCAGCTGTGTTTTATTAAATGTCCAGTAGGTGCAATTTCGACTAATAAACTGTTTTATAGAGGGAACAAGTGGCGGAAGGCCGTAAGAATCAAAATACAACCCCATGTTTCTATTTTTGTCAAAACTGATAGCAACCCAGTGAGAGCCAGGAAGAGAACTCGGATCGAAATTGATAACAAAGAAATTTTGATTTTTGTAAATAAAGTGTGGCAGACGATCACTAGGGTAAACTCCTGCAAATCCATCTACATGTCGTAAAGCGTGTTCAATTGAAGGGAATTCATTAAAAGTCTGTAACGATTTGTCTATGGTTATTAATCTCTATACAACTTTCGTATTCAGAATAAAGGATGCAGGTGATTGCAGAAGGGAGAGCTTTATCAAACTTTGCCTCGATTCTCAAATTTCCGTTATTGGCTAGACTTTTGTGTCCTTCCGAGGCGGCGCTATCCGGGGTAAGATCAAAGAGCAACATGAAAAATCCTGCTATATACATATCGTGAGTGATTTGCATTCCACTGTTGGAATGATGTATCCCGGAACCACTAAATAGGGTATGATAAGCCAAAGTCGACAATTTTTCGTGATCTGTGGAAATTGAGAGCCCCTCCGGAGGGATCTGTTGTCCATTCACAAACATGACAAAGGAATTTAGATTGAAATGCCGCAAATCATAGGGATTGGACGTTACCGTCCCCGTGAATGCACTGTTTTGTACCATAGCAAAGAGAATACGTTTAGGAATGGTGCCCAATATGGCATTATCCAAAGACACTGCTTGACTCCCCTGACTGAAGGTAAAAGTTTCCACATCCACCCTTGTGATATCGTAGCGAGCATTATGTCCGAGGGCCAACGTTTTAGCGTGAGCCGTTAAAATATTAGGAGAAGCTCTAACCTTTTTCACATACAGTGCTGCATCTTGGAATTTAAAGTAAGCCTTGGTATCGTCCTTTTTACCAATCATATAGAATTCCCTCTTGGACTTGGTTAATTTAATAGCAATTTTCACCCCAGGCAACATGAGTTGCGAAACATTAAACAAATCCCCGTGCAATTTACCAATCATAATCATGTTTTTGGAAGATTTTCCCTTTTCGAATCTCTCGAGCCATCCCTTGTTTGAGTCTCCCGGCCCCAAAGTGCCATTTCTTTTGGCATCGTCCCCCGTGAGACCGGATAAAGCATTATCCAAATACCAGGAAGCCGTTGTCAAATGACTTTTTGCCGCGTCCTGCCCGTAGGCTAATAGTGTTTCAAAATAAGCTCTATAATTGTACAAGTCCTCAGAAGGCGTTACAGAAGTACCATTCAAATTGACACTCAATTGACTAAACAGCGAATGCAATGTATTGTTTATACCGGTAACCCTGTCGTCGGGTCCTAAACTAGAACCATCCCCTTTTACAAATTTCCCCTTTACCATTAACAAAATATTCAAGTCTGTATAGTGTTCGTTATCCGCGGAAATGACAAACTCTAAAACGGACTGATCGACGGGAGCGATGGGTTTGCATATCGTAGTGATGTTGCCCAACACCGAAGACTGGAGAGGTTTCCTGGCAAAGATGTCAAACTCTGACTTGGTACAGCCGAACATCTTGAACGTTATGAGCGCTTTCGTCGTTTGTTCTCGCTAAATATATCCCTGGCCACCATCGGTTCTACCCTCGATTTCCTCTTTTTCCTTCCCTTTCCTTGCATTTTGTTGACAAGACGATGAGTTGATTCTGTTAACCTGTTTGCAACGATATTCCCAACTTTTTCATCCCTTTTCTTACTTGCAATGTCAGAAAGGATATTTGCCCCTGCTGAAAGACTTTCGCGACCCACGGCTTTAGCCCCAGATACTAGGACAGGTTTAATAATTCTAAACAGACCACCGAGAAAACTTCCGACCCCTTGTCCCTGTTGTATGAAAGGAGACCCCATGTACAAGGGTCCGACGAGATCGCCCAATCGTCCTCCCGTCTGGTTGACATAGTACGATGTTAGTGGATCCATCTCGACTAAACGGTTAAAGGGTGGAACGTCTCCTTTTAAAATGTAAAACGAGCATGGTGGGTTTTACGGAGCTGCTAATACGAGCTAGTTCACCGTATTTGTCTGTCAATTCGATACTTATCGTCTGAAAACTAGTTTTCTCTACAGGGACGTAATAAACTTTGTCAAAAATGTGATGTCCGTTGATTTTAGGGAATTGTATAATCCTTCGACATCTTACATAAGAATCGCCAATCAATTGAGGTTCTATGAGGCTACAGTACACAAAGATGGGTTCCGTCTCCATTTCCGCTGGAACAAACTGTTTTTTATCTGTACGCACGAAAAGCGTGTTCATATCGGTTGTGATCAATTTTATCATTACTTTATTAACTAAGGAATAAGCTTCAAAAGTGGGTAGGGAATTTTTGATTGTGTCGAGGAGATCCCCTATACCGTAATATATTCGGACGGGAAAATATATAACGTAACTCTTAGTTATTGCACCACTCTCGTCACGAAGCGTTAAAGACATTTGTATGCTGTTTGAATTTTCGGAAACGTCGTTTGCTACCGCTCTCCAGGCATGTTCCCTCCCCAGTTTCTTAATCATTGCAATTTCCGACTGATGACTAAGTAAATTTGCATGAACTTCTCCCACCAACAACTCTTTGAGGGAATCGTCTTTTATCCTATCCCGGATGTCTACGTAGAGTTCTTGAAACGTTCTGTAATTTCGTTTAGGAAACGCAATTCTACCAAATCTAGTGATTAATATGTTTTGTGATACAACATCCTGACCCCCACTGACGTCATCGGCATTGAGTGTTACGTTTTCATAACCTTTAGGATACGATACTTCACACAGCCCGCATAGCCATTCTCCCCTCTCCAGACAGATATTTTGTGCCAGCTGCACCTGAAAGCTAGACAGTGTGTTTGATGTGAAAATATCGGAGGAGGAATCGCTCAAGAGCGTTATGTAAAATTCATCGCTCATTGTTTTTGTATGTCCTCGGCGTTGATCCAGGAATCGAAATCCGAAGAGTAACCTCTCCACCGGACGAGATGTTGCTTAATGCCTTTCACCACGCGAGTTTTAAGGATTTTATCTATCTTATAGACGGTACGTTTGGTAATTTCGACAGGAGTTATTTCATAACTGTAAAACTGACCCACGATAGGAGTGTTTTTCATGTCCACCAATTCGTAGAGTGGTTGGGGAGACCGTTTGATGACTTTAACAATTTTAAACACTTTGGTGGAATAATTTTGCTCGAAACCCTTGGCAAACTTCATTTTCTCCTTTCCTATTCTCACAGTCTGGCCTGCTTTGAATTTAACAGGGCGTGGCCTGACACGTCTATGTTTCTCCTTCGTTCTCTTCCATATTTTCAAAATGTCACGGTCTGTGACCTTGCTAGGAGCCATTCCCGTACTAGAGTGAATGGTGTTATTATAAGCGGAAACAATCAATTGCAAGACATCAATGTACCTATGAGTGTTTTTGTAGGTAAAATACTTGTACATTTTAGTTTTCAGAGTACGGTTAAACCTTTCCACAACAGAACACTTGACGTCGGGATTTCGACACACCTGAAACTCTATGCCGTTCTTTGCGAGCAGATTCTGAAAGGACTTGTTTAGAAACTCTTTTCCCCTATCCGATCGTACAGTCAGTGGAATTCGTTTGAGAATGGATTTGAAAGCTGACGTCACATCCGTTCCGCTTTTTGACTTCATAGGTACCACCCATGTGAATTTTGAAAAAAACATCTATGACGATCAATAGATACTTTATCCCGTCGTTATGCTTGGCTAGATTCTGCACATCAACCAAATCGATTTCAAACACGTCAAAAATGTTATTCACCGTGTAGGGATTCCTAGCAAAACGTTTACGTACAGGTTTTTGCAAAGTGTAGGCATCTTGTTGCAAAAGCCAATCTTTGATGTTTTTAGTAGATTTGGTGGAAGCTTGTTTTAATTTGGGCAGAGTTGAAAAAGCCGTAGGTTTTTCCGGATCGTAAAACAGTTTTTCCATTTTTTCTTCTATCGTTTTGACTGTAAGTCATCCAACCGGCAGGTTCTTCGTTAGCTTTAGAGGGAAACAAAGGAGCTATGATCTCTTTATACTTTTTACCCTTGCTAGACTTAATTTTACCAAACGATTCGTTATTTTTCAAATGTCCGTTGGTAAGTTTTAGGATTTCCTTGTACGTCTCTAAATCTTTCTTCGTCACTAGATTTTTATTCACGTTTTTCCTAGTTAACAACTCCCATAGACCAACGCTAGGTTTGTACCATCTATCGTGCAACAAGAGTTTATCGTTGTCGATTTCTATTTTTGAATTACCAATCTTAAACGAGTTGGTCTTTCTATCCTTGTAGATACCGAAAATAGTGTCTGTAGCCCTAGGAGAGTGTAAATAGTTTGCTAGATACCTTCCTGCAACATCTCCTAAAACGCTACGCGAACGTGTCTCTATATGTTCGATTTCTTCCCTAGGAGTACGTAATTGCACTTCTTCTTCCTCACTACTACTACTGCTATCCTCATCACTATCACGATGTCTAGGCAGAGGAGTCTTCTCGGGTGAACTAGCAGTCTCCTCCTCGTACACTTCTTCAGGACCTGAGAAGAGGAAAGGCGGTGCTCGACGACGCCTACGTGTTGAATAATCTGGTGAAAAGATCAAGGTCTTGCGGACAGATTTCTTTTTCTTTCTTTTACGATGACTGTGACTATGCTTGTGACGCTTTGTTTCAACTGAAATAGGGACCTCTCTCGCAAGTTCGGCTCTTTTAAGAATAGGATCCTGTTTTTCTCGAATTTTAACCCACTCTTTGTATGGATCTACACTTTTCCTCTTTCTAACACAACCACCTCGTTTCAAGCCTTCCAAGTACTCGGGAGACACCAATAGCATTTTCTGTAACATTACGACCTAATTAAACTAGTTAGTCCTGTCAACACAGCCGATAGTAGAGGTATTAGGAATCCTCCCTTCTGAACCACTAGTTTTCGTTTGCTAGACAACGAAACCTTTTTATCGATCAGCTTCCTAAGCAACTTCTTATGCTTCTTCAATTTACGTTTAGAACAGTCTGTAACCTTGCAGTTTCCTTTCAAAACATTTAAAGCACACTCTATAATAGCTAATATGAGTTGTTTGTCTGAAGATTGCAATATGACTTTCCTAAGTCTAGGATTTGCTTTTCTCAGAACGTGTAATGTATGATAATGGGATTTGATCCGTTTCATGCTGCACGGGCGTGTACACTTGAGTGAGATCGGGAGGAAATATTTTTGCTCTAAATCTAAGCAGATCGTTTGTGTTTTGGCAAAAGTCTACAAGCAAATAGGAATAGGGCTCTCTCGTAGCATCTCTGTAGGCCTCGTAAAAAGCTTTCCAGTCTTCGGGGTAGACTTGTCTCGCTAGATATGCAACCTGATTTTTATCTCTCAGATTTCTAAAAAGAACCAAATATTTTGCATTAAGGGATATATCTCTGCTATGGGCGGATTGGTGAAACAAGTTTTGAGTAATTAATATAATGCTCACGTTCCTATGATGTGACCCCCTTGTAAAGAGAGAGCTAACCTCCTTGGAGTAAGCCTTGTCCAGAAGGTCGTCTAGGATTATTAATGATGGCTTGGGTGAAAGTTTGTCCTCGTTAAATACCGGCAGACCTTCGTGAAACGTGACGCGCCTATTAAATTTATCTTGGGCGGGTACAGAATTTACTTCCGTGTAACACCACAACACTTTATCAGAATTTTCCACAGAACAAAGCTCTTTCAAGTGATTAATCAACTTTATGCAAAAGGTCGTCTTCCCGCATGAACTAGGCCCAGATAATATCAAAGAGAAGGGATGATCAAATTTTACACGCATAACACTTTTTTCTCATGGGGTTTGGGCCATCAAAACAGCAGGTGGTGTAATGTTCCTCGCACCTTAAACACTCTCTAATGATTTCAAGTTGTTTCACATGTTCGGGAAGTCTATGGTAAACCATGTAAACACTTTCAGCTGCACATTCTGCTATAAACTCGGGGTCCAAAAATGCTAATTCATCGTCAGTATGATTAATGAGATGTCTTTCACGAAAGAACTTTATCACAGCTCTCCACGCTGGTTGGTCCATCACTAAAAGGGATGTCCCTTCCTCACCCTCTATTTATACCCGAAAGGGTACGAGTCGTTGTTTTCTAGCCTTCGTCGTTTGGCAAAAGAAACCCTATACATTTTATCTTCCACCTGTGAAACGATAGTCGGCCCTGCTTTACGTTTAATTTTCTTTTCCGTCCTTAGATTGATGGGTTTCGACTCTCTATCAAGCACCATACGTTTGATGGTATCGAAATTAACAATTTTTGATGAAGAGTAATTTAAAGTGATTCCTCGCACTTTACAGACGGTTTTCATCGTATTTTTGCTCGGAATCTCAACTTTATAGGCATAGTTTTTAGGGCCACCAGAAACAAATTCGGAAATGTACGCGCCAGGGTCTAATTCATTCATCATGGAACCTAAGCTGTCTCCTGTGATTATAGGATCCTCTACACCTTGTTGAGTGTAGAAAATGCTGTCTGTGTCGCAGTACAAAGCTCTCTTGTCTACCTTTTTCAAATGGGTGTAGAGTTTGAGTCTTGCACCCGTGGTCACGTACGCCCCTAGAACGACGTTGGTGTGGGGTAGGGAAGGCATTTCCTCCTCTGTATACCGCCACGTTAACCAAACGACTTGGTCGTTGGCGAAAATGAGTTTGCTCACCTCGACCCCGGGGGACGCGAGAATAGCGTATAATTCTTGGGGGTCTGAAATCAAGAGGGTGCGACACCGATTTTCCCGTTCACACATTTTCCCCCACAGACTATTCAGGCACAGTTTACTGATGGCCCTTTTGCCTGGATTCAAAACAATCTTTTCCCTATCCAACAAAATACCTTCAGACTGGAAAAAAGACCGAATATACTTTTCTTTATCCTCTTCGGAGGAAACCCAAGCCGGATAGCCGCTCAATTCGGCCTTGATCTGCAGAAACATGTTAATTTTGTTCACAAATAACCCACCCTCCTTTGTGTCTTTATTGTATTCGGTTGTCTGGTATTCGTAAAATTCGTAAATTTTAATAATTTTGTACCCCATTTCAACGGCTTCCCTCACTTCGTCGACAACCCATGTGCCGGTGAGGACCCTATCGATTTGCTCCGTATGATTGCAACTATCCTGTTGCCCCTCCTCGGCACCGGTGCGGCAGAGACAAAACATTAATTTGTCATTACAACGGTAGGGTAGCACGGGATGGTACAGATTCCGGGGAGGCAGCACCGTACACTTGATGACTCCCTCCTTTTTCAACATTTGGAAGGTGTCTGCACAATCTTGCCCTATATAAATAGTAGGATTACCTATTGGAAATTTATAGTATTTACAGACCCACGGATAGAGACTCATGACGTCTACATAGCGGATCTCTTCTCCCTCCTGCACCTTATGGTACAGCCTCATAGCCTCTGTCCTACCTCCGTAGAGGCAGTCCCGGAGCACGAGGGGAGCGTTCTGTACAATAGGATTGTTTTGCAGAGCGGGGAATTTTTTAAGAATGCCATCGAAATCGCATTCCCACATGACGTGGACGGTGTAGCCGTGAGAGACGATGGCCTCGATCCTAGCCATCGTAGCCTCGTACCTCTCGGCCAGCGTTTCCTTTATTCCATATATGGAAACGTCTCTGTTGGGCATGCAAAGACATCCGTGGTAGTAGCAGCCGAGAAATTCGAAAACTTCTCGCGTCTCGCTACAGTAGCCGTCCACTTTGTACTGTGGTAGTTCGGGGAGTCGAACCTCTCTACCATTACCAGCATGTTGGATGGAAATGCCCCATCTGTTCATTTGCTCGTAAATGAGCCACATGAGGGCTTTTTTCGAGCAATTGTCGGCCATCCTGTAGCCACCCTTGGGAATAAGTCCGACGGTGTTGGGCTCTAGAAATTTCTTCCTGAAAATTTTGTTACAAGCCGAAGCGATCGTGATGGATTCCAGAAAAATTTCTATGCCTGCAATGTCCCTAAAGAGATTTTTAAACAAAACGCACGCCTCGCGGAGGACGGAAACGTCCGCTTGGCAGTACTTTTCCAGGTCTTTCTTGTTTTCAAACGTATCGTGCTTGACAGAGTCGTACCATTCCTTAAAATCTTTCCTATCATCCTCGGACATTGTATCTGCTCCAAAATACGATTCGTCAGGGTAGGGGCCTACGTAGTCCATGTTAGCCTTTACGTTGAAATAATGCGGATAATATCCTTTGGAGACGTTGGTGATGCCAAACGTCTTGGGCAAAAGACGTAAAGGAAGGGCAATGAAATTTAGACTGTCCAAGAAGACCAAATGGTGGAATCTCATACACAGGATCTTGCATCCGTTCAATATCAGATCCGTCTTCCAGTTTCTCTTGACTGTACAGTCGAGAATAAACTGTAGATCGTAGGATCTGGCATTGTGCGCGATGGCTACAATTTTCTCGAACTGAGGCCTATCCTGTCTAAGGTACTCCATAAAGCTATGTACGGGGTCGTTCCAGAAGGAATGCCTCCGAGGACCACATTTGGAGCAGTGATCCTCGTTGGACGATTCGCAAACGGAACAAGACTGCTCTGCACATAGTAAATTTGGTACATGTAGATAGGTGGCCTCTGCGATTCTAGTATCCTGCGAACTTTCCAGATCATAAAATATAAATAACACTCTATCGCTCGAGGGCATTCTTTCTGTCAGTGGAGCCATATAGCAAAAGTGTCCCGGTTCCTTATTTTCTTTGCAATTCTTACAAAACTTTTTAAAACATTCATGATTAGGGGATATGAGTTCATCACACACGGTACAATGTTTCACCTGATCACAAACCGATTTTTTACCATGTATTTTGTTTACCCTATGATTTTCGAAACATTTCTGACCTCTGAAATTTCTATTACAACTTTCACAGTGCACTCTATGAACGTTTGCTAGACAAGGTGGAACGTTCCTACAGCAAAAACAGACCATTTTACAGCTGTGCGATGCCCCTTTTTGGAATCCTTTGCTGCAACCGGGACAAATAAATCTTTTCGTCATGGCACCAGTCAAAGAAATTATGGTATCATAGTGTTTATTATCTGCATCGTACAGCAAGTTTAAGCGGGGCTTTTCGCCGTTGTTTCCGTCAAAGATGACGTTTTCTAAATTTAGGCCTGAATAAACTACAATTCTATAACGGTCATAGTAATAATTTTGAAATTGTTTCAACTCTGATAGTCCGCCCCCTTCAGACAGATCTATTTTTGTTTTTTCTAGCAAATCGTCGACTTTGGTTTTAATTTTATATCCATTTGTATAGCTTTTATAGTCGGGATCATCTGTAACTTTAGCGATTGCGACGATTAAGGCGTATGCCAGACAGTTGACAAGGGATTTAATTTTAACGATACTCCTCTTCAAGTGAGCTAAAACATCTAGATCTCTACCTTTTGATTTAAGTGCTTGTTTGCCATGTCCTTTTGGTAATTTTACCCAATCAATTTCGATCCTTAATGTATCTGTGGCCTGAAAATTGGTATTTGATTGACAAACTTTTTGTAGTACATCGCCAACGACTTCCGAACTGAGTTGATCTTTCCGTCTGAAACTAATGCCTATAGGTTTGTCTACGGCATTAATTTCATTGAAAATGGTAACACCAATCATGTCCGAGTCGCTAGCTTCTGTAAGTGACTGATTTATGATTTCGGTTAACGTATTTTGGAAATGATCAAGGAAAGAGTCCCCTTCCTGCTCATTGTTTAATTTGACAACGATATTTGTTCCTGAGGCATTAAAACGCCTGTATTCGCGAGTAACCTGACTTAGGATGCTAAAAGAGGACATGTCAAAGTTGCACACTTACTTGGATAGATGCACAGCAACGGCGGCAGAAGTTTGTCGTCTGGATGCGTTGACAGCAACAGCTAGACTAAATTGTTTTGAAGGACAAACATAATCTTTTATAGATGAAGGAAGGACGTTTTGGAAAGGAGGAAGGACTTTTGGAAGGAGGAAGGTGATACATGCCCTTGGTTTATTGTATAAATACAGAGATCTTTGCTTTCAATAGTCACTCTTCACACTTCACAGCTTTTCAGTTTGGATATCGCTCTCCGAAGTCAACATAGTCGGCCTTATACGAAGAATCTTCTTCATCATCAGCATTGTCCAGCAGCTCAGCTCTTAGCTCTCCAGTAGCCACCAGCAGAAGTTCATAGCACTCCACCGATACTTTAAAAAAGAAAAAAACCTAAGGTAAATATGTCTTTTTTCTTACAGTTAAATCTGATTTCGAATATAAAATTCTTAAAATATTATCTATTTTTATAGATGGCGCATATTTCTGAAAATTTTCGTGCAGTGTCAGAAAGGAGGAAGTGTATGTCTATATCTCAACTGAAGAAAGACGTGCCATATCATGTTGTAAAAGCCGAGAGGATAGAAACACAGTATGGTCTGGCGATGGCTCTGAAGATATGTTTACCTGACGAAGAAGAAATTTCGGTTATTCTTCCAAAAAGATATTACGAAGTTTTACAGGATACTGATTTATCTGACATTAATTGTAAAAAGATTAGTTTAACTTTGGAATATCATGGAACGGTTGGCAGTAGTAAGGCTTATCATCTAAGCATAACTCCTAAATAAAAAATAAAGTTATCAAATAACGTTAAACTGATGTAGAAAAGTTATTAATAATAAAAAAGTAATTAGCAAAAGAAATAATAATAATGAATTAAATCTGTATAGCCTTAATAATGGATGGGTCTGTCTATATCTCTACTGAAGAATATCATGTAGTATATCATATTATAAAAATAATAAAAAACAATTATAAAATAAAAATGTAATTAGAAAAGAAATAGTTAATGCCAGATACATTAAAATAATGGATGGGTCTGTCTATATCGCTACTGAAGAATAGATGTAGTGTATCATATTATAAAAATAAAAAGATAAGAGGATAGAAACATAATATGATTTAGCAGTGCTTATGAGACCTGTCTACGTGGCAAACAAGTAGGCTTCAAGTTTGCATTACCGTAGTATATTGTATTAAAAAAAATAAAAAAAATTAAAAAACTATAAAAAAAGTAATAAAAAATAATAAAAAAGGAATAATAGGGAGCTTTGTAATTAGAAATAGTGGTACTGATTCGAGTTATTTTTAATACTACTGAATATCCTATAAACATTTAAGATAGTATACTGTAACGGAGTTGTCTGTCTATTTTTCTCTATTAAAGAAAAAACTGAGTAGATAAAAACACATGATTTAGTAGTGACTATGAAAAAAAGTTATCTACCTAACTAAGATGAAGTTTTACGGGTTAATTATATTACATTATTATTATGCATATTCATAAAAAGAAATATACATTTTATTATTATTTTGTTTTTTCCAGTGGGAGATGAAGCCATTTACAGGAGAGAACGTTATGACGAAAAGGATTCAGAGATTATATACCTATTATAGATTGCCTCTCTGTTTCGAGTCATTCTCTGTAATCAACCACGAACATACCGACATAATAAATTTTCTATTATATCATTTTATTGTTTCAAATGTAGCATGTATAATTTTGGGTAACTATCCGGCATATTTAGCTAATAGAATTTCTATGTCTCCCCTCACAATCAAACTTTATATCGCTAATAATTGCGATATCTTTTCACCAACAGAATACGTAACTAAACTTGTTTGAATAACTCTTTTCAGTATAGGAACTGGACTTTTGAATTCAGAAGGAGTTACAAAATTCTGGACTGCCACTATGTATCTGTTTATCGTATTTCAAATTCAAGTGAATATGTAATTTTGAAAATAGTTTATGTAAAAACCCTGAAACCTTGTAATAATAATAGCTGGTTGGATATTGCGTTCAGCCTCTGGGAAAATTTCATTGCCGGATATGCAATAATTGCTTTCAAGCGGAATAATTCTATAGAAAAACATTATATTCGGTACATAGAAGAACCATACATTAATTTTGTACCAAGTTTAAAATCTTTGTGCAACAAAATAATTATTACAGGGTTCGATGATTGTTGTTTTTTCACAAACGAATGCTCATATAAGAACTATTGTTTTATGTTGAAAAATTATAGAAATTATAATTTAAATAGTTATAACGTAGTTCCTTTTTTCTTCCCTGTTACATTATCAGGGTCTCTCTGTACAAATACTGTCCATAATGCTCATTTGCCTTGTACTCGTGAGTTTGTTTGGTTGTCAAGAATACATGTAACAGTATTTACAAAACTTTCTTTCATAAAAGCTGCAACCGATGTTAAAAATTGGTGTTATATATGTAAAAAACCTTTGTTTACTGTAAAAAATTGTATGTTTAGCTTTTAAAATACTTTCCTGTTACATTATCAGGGTCTCTCTGTACAAATACTGTCCATAATGCTCATTTGTCTTGTACTCGTTAGTTTGTTTGGTTGTCAAGAATACATGTAACAGTATTTACAAAGCTTTCTTTCATAAAAACTGCAACCGATGTTAAAAAATGGTGTTATATATGTAAAATGCCTTTGGTTACTGTAAAAAAATTGTATGTTTAGCTTTTAAAGTAAATAAATCTATGCCTGAAAATTCTTTTCTATTTTTCTATTTAGATGGCAGTATACGTAGATGTACAGGGGTACTATGCAGAGGGCACCCGGACCTTTATCCTCAAAGAGTTGGCTCTGGTTGATGACATAGGTCGCCAAGAGCACTTTCTAGTGACCATACCATCTTACATAAGACCCGACAAAGGAACGAAGCAGTATTTAGAAGCTTATTTTCACGGTCTAAGTTATACGGAAGGACGTATATCTTTTACCTCTTTGCGAAATTTTGTTCAGAGCTTCGTTGGTAGAAAAAGAGTATATGTTAAAGGTGTACAAAAAAAATATTTCTTAAAAACTTCTTACAACATTATGGAGTGATCAATCTTGAGAAATATGACTGTCCACCCTTGGACAGCCTCAACATTTTCGAAATATCGTGTGTAAATCATCATATTCCACAGCCTAGGTGTGCCTTGGGAATAGCCCATGCAATATACAAATGGGGGAAGCTTAAAAACCTGTAAATAGTTTGTATGATTTTTTTGTTATTGTATTTTCCTTTATTTGTATTTTATTTGTACAATTATTGCAAATAAAATTAATTATACCTAACCACTAGCGTTTTTTATTCGGTTAGTCATACGTTGTATAGATAAGTACAAAATAATCGAAATAATTATAAACTTGATTCAAGTTAATTATATTTTATTTTTATTTATTTGTATTCAATAGTGTATTTAATTTGTGTAGTAATTTCATGTGTACTACTAAACGCAAGCGTTGTGCTGTATAAATAGGTATACGATATAGACACTTCTATATATATACACAAATAACATATAATATAAATAATTCACTTTTCAACTTACCTTTTAGCATATTGAAGACGATGTTGATTTCTCTGTTTGATGCGCTCGGTTAATCACGTACACACACGTTCACTGCACAGATGACATTAAGTCGTTGCACTGTCTCAGTGTACGTTTTATATGAATTGTATTGTAGGTCATTACAGGACATTGGTTCCACTCACCTATGCAGAAAAACCTGTCCCTTAGAAAGTTTCGTTGCACTAGTTGCATCGCTAAGCGCAACAAAGTAGTTAACCTTTCTCCCTGCTGCAACATTGTAACAACCTTGTTGTTAGCCAGACACGACACGCAATAAAAAACTTGTCTCGAAACGTTTCCAGTGTAACGTACATTTCAAAAATATTAGTCCTATATATTCCTGCACATTATATTCATAAAAATAGTAAAATTAACAGATAAGCAATCGTTACTATGGAAAATATACATTTTATTATTATTTTAATGGTAGGGTGCTAACATAACATGATGCTAGGTGTCCATATGACATAATTCTTGGAGTGGAATGGGTCGTCACAATGCGGGGCCTTTGCCTCTGCACTAAATGTCATATGTTAAGCCCTTAAAACACAATTGTTGGGTGGGATGGCTCGTCACAATGCATGGCCTTCACCGCAGCGCTGGCTGGCTGCGCGGAGATTTTTGGGGAGGGGATGCCTCTGGGGGTGGTGGTGGGAGCTGCTATACCTGCTATCCTCCTACTACTGTGCCTTAAAGACAATTTATAAAGGAGCCCTGCTCCCAATTTTAACATATGGCTGCCCAGTTTGGTATGAGGCATTGCAAACACAGAAAAATTTAAGGAAACTGCAGCGAATACAAAGATTAATTAATATCAGAATGGCCAAGGCTCACAGGACGCTGTCATTTGAAGCCTCGTGCGTGGCTGCCGGAGTTCAGCCTATAGGTATAATAGTGACACAATCTGTAAAGATCTATGAAGCAACTCATCGAAGTAAATATTTCCGTGTAGATTATGACAAGCCTCTACAAGTAAAGGACTGGCCTCATCCTGCAGACAGAACATCAATTGAAGAAATTAATAGTTCTCTAGCATATGAGTTAGAAGTCTACACAGATGGCAGTAAAATTCACGGAAAAGTAGGCGCAGCAGCAGCATTTTATAAACGAGGACAATTAATTCATACCATGGAGAACAGACTTCTCAGTGATTGTTCCAACAATCAGGCGGAACAGATTGCGATATTAAAAGCTATTGAAGCAATCAATGAACTACCTATCCCACTCGAAGAGAACAAGGTAGCAATCTATACGGACAGTAAAATTACCCTGGATTTACTTCAGAACAACCGCAATCACAGCTACCTTATCGAGCAGATCAGGAACTTGGTAAGAAAACTCAAGGATCACAAAATACATTTTGGATGGATAAAGGCCCATGTGGGATTTGCTGGTAATGAGATGGCAGATAAGCAAGCTAAGGAAGCCGCAGGAGAAGAAGATAGAGAACCGGTATACTCGAAAATTCCCAACACTGCAATAGTTCGAGAAATTAAAGAAGGTCTAACAAAATGGCAGGCGGATTGGACCAACACGACTAAGGGAGCAACCTGTAGGGGCTTCTTCCCATCAGTTCGTCAGAGAATAAGACAAAGGATCATATTGACAGCACCAATCGCAGCAATAGTTACTGGACATGGAATAACCAAATCCTACCTGAAGAGATTCCATATAATGAATGATGACACGTGCTCCTGTCTTCAAGAGGCCCAACTGTAGACCACTTATTATACAGATGCAGTAAACTCCAACAACAGAGAGACAATTTAAAAAAAGCATATTGCATTCAAACACGGGCAATGGCCGGTTCCTCCAGATCAACTCATTGTGAAACACTATACATCATTTAAACGCTTTATACACGCAATAAACTTCAGTTCATTATAGTTAATGATAATACAGGTTTAGATAACACAGCTGTACAATGATAGAATTTTGTAAGAAAATTGTAATTTATTAGAATTTATCAGAAACTATTAACTTAATGATTTAATGAATCTAACATTGTAGATACTTGTATATACTTAATTTTTTAATGAGACATAGCATGTAGTATTGCAGCACTTAAGCAATGGAACATGCTGTATTAATTCAATAAATAAAAAAAATACATAATTTAATTACGTCACATATCTTAGTAATTTCGTTTGGTTTGGTAAAGCTTATCAAGTCAGAGATCAACATCACATTCCTGTAGCAGTAAACACAACACCTCTGAGATTTGGACTTTTTTGCTTTGTGGTACTTTACTGCATCTCCATTACAGCGTTGACACCGCCTAAGTGATTTAATCAACAACTGGAAATACTTAAACTGATTAAACATTCGCTATTGCTTTCAAAAGCGTGCTGCAAACTAATTTATTTTTCCCCCTTAGAGGCTTTTTTTGAAAGAAGTACCAAAGGTTTCCTAATATATATATGACATGTCCATCAAAATTCCAAGACCTCACATGTGGAAGACATATTGTGCTATTGAATCATTCGCTAAAACTGCAAAAAGTAAACTTTGGCATAATAACAATATTCAAATGGAGTCGAAAATTTAACTTTTTAAAAAATCATAATGCAATATCTTAAAAACCATATTAGGCCTACGTGTGTCTACAAATGCATATTCGGAAAGAGTGAAACTTGATCTACAGCCTAGTAAACTTTTCCTTTTCGTAAATTTAAAACTGTACTCGTGAGAAAAAAAAACTATATTTAGTAATGTATAGGTCTATACGATGTATAGAGGCCGTCCGCACGGTGTTTTCGACGTATGGAGGACAGCATTGAGATGATATTAATAATTTTAAATTATTTCTTTCGAAACTGAACGTCTGTTTGATGTTTATCTCCCGTATCCTGCTATTTGAAGCGTATATTTTGACAACAACTAGCGATGCTAACGCCACGCTGCGGCCGGACCATAGAAGCTCCACTAGTGATCTCACTTTCTCCTTCCAAGCGCTATGCTAATACTAATAATAATACTAATAATACTAATACTAATAATAATAATAAAATAATAATAATAATAATAATAATAATAATAATAATAATAATAATAATAATAATAATAATAATAATAATAATAACCATACCATGAGTATAAACCAGATCCAGTCGTGGAGAACGGAGATTCTAGGCACAACATCCATAGTCAGAGCATTTCTCAATATACCAATATAATGCTGCATCTTGAGAGAAACGCCGATGTAACAGCAGAACTCACAAACAAGTGATGAAAAAGAATAATAATAATAATACTTACTTGCTCAATGGCCATAGACAATTCCTAAGCAATCTAAAGGTATATTATCTATTTTATGGAACCCGGAGGTTCATTAGCGCGGTTAAAAAATCCAAACAATAAAAAAATAAAAGATCCAGAATTTAAAAAATCCAAAATTAAAAAGTCCAAACATCCAAAATTTAAAAAAATAAGAAATCCAAAATTAAAAAAATAAACAACTTAAAATTAAAAAATCCAAAACTTAAAAAACAAAAAAAAATATAAAAACCAAAATTGAAAAATCTAAAAATCCAAAATTAAAAAACTAAAGTACAAACCATAATGAATAGAATGAGAAAGTGTGATGACTTCGCCGCTAATACAATGGTTGGTATAGGGAGAGCGGCGGTCCACCGAAACACTGGCAGCACCTTCGTTTGCGTTTCAACTTCTCAATGCTGCGTCATGATAGTTTGGCATCTTATGATTAAACTCGCAATCTTTAATTAACCCTTGGTCCTATTTCTGTGAAATTTGTGCAGAAATAATCTGCACAACACAGTCCTTCTGATGGTTAAAACAGAGACTTAAAAAATGCGGACATAAATGATTTTACTTCATTATATAAGCATCACCAATTACACAAAATTCATGGAGGGTGAAACGGAATTTGACTATGCGACAATTTTTTTCATTTTTGTGTCCCGTAAAAACTTCAAGCGATAAAGTTTTAGGGAAATATTTCAACTTTATTTTAAATTCAGTACCACCTTTATATCTTGAATGGTTTACGAGTAATTGAGTGGTAATTATTCCGGGCGCTCAGCTCTCTGAATGATGTGGGACGATCGTGAAATGTTGAGGGTGAAGCAAATTTGAATATGCGACATTTATTATTTTATTTTTGTGTCCAGAAAGAGATTAAGGGTGTAAGGTTTAGTGAAATATTTGGATCTTATTATAAATTGAGTATCACCTATATATCTAAAATGGTTAACGAGTAATAGTAATTACTCTAAAGCTAAAGCTGTCAGAATGGTATTGAGGTATTAGCAGGCATCTTTTCCATAAAATACCAGCAATAACGTAAAAAAATTTACATAATTTATTCGTGGTCTCAATAATAATACTATATTAACTGACTACTTGTACCCATACTGCAAGATTGACCCGCTGAGGAAAAGGAGTGAATGAAGCTTTTTTCTAACTAAGTAAGTCTGCACTACTTTTATTTATGCATTTATTGGATTATTTATTTATCATATTTTCTGTTCACTTATGTTAGTAATTTTTATGTATAATTATCATAGCAAATGTCTTATTAGTTTAATACCTTGTTCCATTTTTTAATAATATAATTTAACAACATAAGACGTACATCAGTTACAGCGAACGTGAATGGTCGAGGGTTTGAGCAAATAGCGGGCTGTAGTTAAGGCAAGAGGATTTAATTTTTTTATGAAAAAATCAGGGAAAATGCTTTGAAATATTGTGTGATATATGTAGAATGCGTTGCATCACAATTTTTGCGTATGTGCGTCTTTATCGGATGTTGAAACGCCAATTTTAAAGATCACGCGCCCTATTTTTGTAGTGCTGCTTATGAAATTTTCCGTGCCCTGCAATTCACAAATCATCCCTTAGTTTATATTATCTCTGTTCACATAATTTGTAGACTACACATATCTACACTTTTGACCGTGTTTCACCTACATAACTTACCCCATACAGCCAGGAGAAAATTAATATTATTATAAATAATATTACTATTAATACAATAATAATACAAATTAATACTCAGTAATATTCTATACAATGTAATATTAATATTAATTTATAAAATATCCCTTAGCTGTTTTCTACCCTAATTATACGTTGTTATTTCTATACAAATGTACATTCTTTAACAAATTCTCATCAAATTATACGAACATACCATCTACCCTATTTTCTAGGCAACAAAATATCAGATCAAATCATCCCTTAGCTGTTTCATACCTATATTATATAATTGTTCATTGCTTGTGAACATCTTCGATTTTTTTAAAGATGTGGAACGAAATGTTACGGTCAAGCTTCTTGGAATCTGAGAAATTACTGTTACACACGGCCATGTTTATTTTTGGAGATGAGATCTTCCAAGACATGTAAAACAGCCCGAAAATTGTCAGAAGTATCTAACAATTCAATTTAGATAAGGTGAGTCATTTTGAAATAGATTAATGTATTATTTTGTTTAAGAATGTTTGCAATTTTTTCTATACCGCCCGTAGTAATCTTGCTCCCGCGAATCTCAAGCAGAGTAACTGCTACCTAGCGGCGGAACCAGTGAACTACCTCAGTCATCACACTTTCTCCTCTGTTCATTATGTACAAACTTTAAAAATCCAAAAAATAAAAAAATTAAAAAGAATCAAAATTTTAAAAATCCAAAATTAAAAAATTCAAAGATCCAAAAATAAAAAATAAAAGAATAAAAATTTAAAAAATTTAAAAATTAAGAAATCAAAAATCCAAAATTTAAAAAAAAAATTCAAAATTGCGAAAGCCAAAAATAAAAATGTCAAAGATCCAAAATTTAAAAAATCCAAATTAAAAATAATCAATCCCAAAACTAAAAAATTCAATTTCCAAAATTTTAAAAATCCAAAAATCCAACATTCAAAAAATTAAAAAATTCAAATTTACAAAAATTAAATGAACAAAATTAAAAATTAAAATATCCAAAAAGAAAGCCTAAAGTAATTAATAATAATTAAAGAAAATACTGAATTACTCAGAAGAAAAACGTGCATCTCTATTCCACAAAGAATGCTAATTCAATTGAACCGAGCGAGGTGGCCGAGATGGTAACGTCTTGGATTCGCATTCGGGAAGTCCCAGGTTCATATCCCGTGGCCGGTCAATTTTACATGTTTTTTTTTCCATGGTTTCCCCAGTCGAAAAGGCAAATGCCGAATTGGATATTTAAATACCATGAATCATCCTCAACATTTCATCCTGAGTCATATCCATTTAAATTAATATCAGTTGAAATTTACTCCATTAAATACACCGAAAATAGAATAGTTCCATGGCCTACCCTACTGTACAGACACAGTTCCCGAACTCCTGATATAGCCTCGAGCTAAAAGGAGTACAAACACAGCTAAAAAAAAAAAAATCAACTGAGATAGCCACTTTGTTCTCTATTCGTAGGCCTATACACATCCACTGAATTTAAAAAAGGAGCACGTTTCTCTACACCAAGGCTCTGAAACAAGGAATGCTTTGAAAAAAAACTTCTTCCATTCAATGTCTCGAAGGTTCAGATCAAAAAAGAAAAGAAAAGATAGGTATGTATTTAAGGTTAGTTCAGAAATAGATTAATCTACTAAAATATGATATAAAGTTTAATGTATTAAGACGAGAGCGGTGCAGCTAGGAAGAAATCAGCCACTGGCGAGGGGGAGAGTAAGTGGAAGGGATGTCTACCATTGCATTGCACGGTACCAAAAGCGCATGCCCGGTCAAACGTCTTCCTAAGTGATCAGTTTTCTGGAAGACTGTTATTTTGTATCATGTAAATGTTTATTGTACATCATGAAGCTTAAATAAAGTTGATTTTTACGCCCAAAACCCTATTTACTTTGTTCTAATGTAAATCAAGAACAATTATTAATGTTCTCAAAAAAAATATTCCCATGTATAATACATTTCAAACCAAATACAAAATTTAAAAGTCACTTTTTACCTTTTGATTGAAAAAATGCACCTAAATCCACGACCTTTATGTCAGTTTTTATAGTAAAAACATAGATTTTTTCACATATCAGAGTCTATTCCGCTTCTCTAAGGGTATAAAATATAATCAATGTAAAGTTTTTTTTTTTAAACAGTGTTTGGTGAGGAAAAAAAATAATTTTTATTTTCCATTTCTCAAAAGTTGAGTTTTGTGGAATATGCAACTTTTTCTTCTCATCAATTCAATTACATCACTATATATACAGAATATTAATGAGTAACTTCGAAATAATTTACCTGTGTATAGAAGAGACATAGACATTTAACTTTTATTCGGAGATTTTTGCTCTATGGATTCAATTTTTCCTGTTACAGCATAAAATCTCCAAGGGCATGGCCGCCACTGACTTCTAACATTTGAAAAAAATGTAAAATAAAGGAACTTCGTTGTGAATAAAAGAACTAATGCAGTGATGGCCAGTCATGTGATTAATCTGTAAATTTTGCAGATTATGAAAACTCTAAATTATGATAGGGTCTATAGCTGTTGATGAATTATTAAGAATCAGGTTTTTATCGGTCACTAAGAAGGCATGAAGTCAATTTAACGAAAATATTAACCCTATTTCGCTTCATTAAGGAATTATTACTAGCAAATTGTAATGACTTTAATGCCCTGTAGCAAACACATTTTACATCACAGAGCAAAAATCTCCTCATAAAAGTTGTTTGTCTATGTCCCCTCTATATACAGGTAAAATATGGGCGGTGTTTTTCATTAACACCCTGTATAATGCAATCCATTAGAGTACAAGAGAAAACAAAACTTTAAAATAGAATTAATTAATTAAAAAAAAAATGCAGACATTTTGTGAGATCCATTAAATATGACTTTGGTCATAATTCTGTACAGCAAGTGAAAGGACAAGGGCAAATGAACCAGGATACAAAATTCTAACTATTGAGGATTCAATTTCTGACGTAATTATAAACCCATGCCGGACTGCATAGAAAACAATTAACACAATGGTTAGGCCCATAGTCTATTTCTTGTACCCTATTCTGTCAATTTTATATGGATTTGAATTTTCTTTTGAGTTATTTTAAGGTATTATAAATTAAAGGCAAGCTAGTGTATCATTTAGGACAGGCCAATCCCTATATTATAAATTTAAGGATTTATAGTATATTGCGATAAAAGTGCCGTAAGCGGTGCATACGGATCGAGGAAAGAGTTTGAAAAAACGAGGCGCTTGCACCGAGTTTTTTTTCATTTTCTGAGATCCGTTATGCGCTTACGGCACGAGTATTGCATGCTATTTTTTGCACGACGATTATTTATATCAATTTAATTATATTAATTGAGATATTACCTAAAAATATTATGTATATATGTTACCGTTAAAGTATATAATGCAGTTATTTTATAGAATACCTAGTTATTCCATGAAATAACTGATCGTGTCCGTTAAAGTGTATAATATGTTAATAATTTGACACTTTAACTAGTTATTCTATGAAATAACTAGGTATTCTATAAATAAACTAATGATAGACAATTAAAATGAAAAAGAAGCAATTTATCTAATTTATGCAGCGTATAAATGGTATTTATGGAAACGTACCATAAAATCATTTGTTACAACAAGGATTATTAAAATTACACTTGGAATTACAAAGAACATTATTTCTAAAACAAAAACATTTTTTGTTGACACACTGGGTTTTACACGAACATTTTTTAAATCCCTGACCAGTACCTGAACTTTGAGCTGTAGCAACCGACCGGAGCGATATTTCTACATCCGGTACTTCTTCGATTTTAATTAATTTTTGTTCGCAGACACTGAACTGGGATCGGGAATATCATTGTTTTATGCGGCCGTTTCTTGTGCCCAATTGGAAAAATCCTTCTTCGGTTATTTTTATGATGATAGCCAAAATACCACCATTTGCAGATTTTCTGCTCAACTTCTTCTTCTGAAACGTAATCTTCCGAACATGATATATGGACAGGCTTCATACATTTGAAGCAAACTATATCTTCACTGCATTCTTTTAAACAGACAACACATACTTTCGTAATGGGATTATTTAATACTGTTTGTTGAACTACTATTTCATTATCAGGTTGAGAAGAAACATTCATTGCAGTCAAAGTATTTTGTAATTGATCTTCGTCGACCAACGAATTAAGTGCTTCCTTCGGAATGGCAGTTGTTGACAGTCCAACTCTAGCTGCGCAACCAAACATAGCCTCGTAGGGGGACCTTTTAATACCAGAATGGAACGCTCTGTCCTTCATAAACTGGATAAATTTTAACCCGTTACTCCACGAAGTTGACTGGTTGTCTTGCATCCAAGTCGTCAACATATTTTCTATGTCATGATTGGCTCTCTCAACACTGCCTTGGCTTTGGCTATGTCTTGGTTTGCCATGCACGATCTTAAGCTCTGGCCAAGTTACTTTTAAGTCATCAATAAGTTTGTTACAAAATTCTCTTCCATTGTCCGACTGCAATATACATGGGGCTCCAAACAACAGGAATATTAATAAATTTCATATTTTCCTTTTGAGGGTGGTATTATAGTAGTAAAATTTTAAAGGGTTGTATGTGTCCACCTTATACCCTCAAAAAACTTATGTAACCTAACACCAACTAATATTTTTTGGGATTGCTTCGAAAAAGTTTTTAAAATTACAGTATTTATTTGCACACTTTTTAGTAACTTATTTAAGCTAGATTTGTAAATATGTACATTGGCTAAAATTAAAACATATCCCGATTACAATCAAATGAAATTAAGATAGTTTTCGCATTTTACATATTACAATTAAAATTTATTAATGAGTAACACTTGTACAAAGTGTACGACATTAATTTAAAACCACTAAAAATTAAAATCAGTCTATTGATATTTATCACATATAGTGAAACATTTATATTAAAACTCCATGCAAAATAGAACAGTCATAGTTTAGAAAAACTTTATATAAAACTAGATTTTCTTATGACCTGTACTTATATCAGTTTTTTGTTTATGGATAAAAACTAGATTAAAACTTCCTATTTTATCAAATAGGCGTCTTATGTTTCCTTACGTAGATTTTATTCAACCGTAGGTTTCGTATTTTCTGAAACGCTGAATCTGTTCAGCTATAAATAAAACTAATGTTGATTTGGCGAATGCTGGCTAGTAAAATGTGCGTCGATCCAGATAAAATATGTTGTATATGTTTATAAGTGCTCTTTTTCGGCTGCAATCCCAATATGCTGATGTGGTTATATGTAACATATACAGACACAGCAAGTGTTAGGCTATTTTTCAACATTTTCGCCACCGGAACTGAAACATTTGTCGTAATGTGGAACCAACTTTTGAACACCTGTGTCGTAGAAGTCTGCCGCCAGGGATTCGAACTACTGTGTGACAAACTTCTTTGCCTCTCTGGCATTCTTTGTCATTCCCTGTCATTTCTTTAGGTGTAGGAAAAGATGGAAATCACTGAGGACGAAGTCTGGGCTGTATGGTGGATTTTTAAACACCTCCTAGCAAGTCTCCTCACCATTTCATCCTGTATCATATCCATTTAAATTAATATCAGTTGAAATTTACTCCAATAAATACACCGACAGTTGAAACAATTGACAAGCAATAGTTCCATGGCCTACCCTACTGTACAGACACACATCCCGAACTCCTGATGTGGCCTCGTAGGTAAAAGGAGTGTAAACACAATTGATTCATGGTATGTAAATATCCAATTCGCCATTTTCCTTTACGACTGGAGAAACCATGAAAATAACCATGCCAAATTGGCCAGCCACGGGATTTGAACCTGGGACCTCTCGAATGAGAGTTCAAAACGTTACCATCTCGGCCACCTGTCTCTTCTTGTTCTTGCCTTTTAAAAAAAGTATGTATGTGATCCAAATATTGGATAGTTAATTTTTTCTCGACTGGGTCGCTGTAGTGTAAGACTCGGGCGGCTTGGCCCGCATGAACAGTTCCTACAACGGGAGAGGTTAAACTACGAGAGGGAAATTATTTCTTTCCGAGTTATTTTGCAGGGGACATTACTGTGATATCATGTTCTTGCTACGCGACATTGGAAGATGAAAATAATGAAAATCAAGTCCGACATGACCACTACCAGCTCTGAATCTTGTTTGTGGCTTGAAAAATGAGCGGGCGGATTAGGTAGGGCATTGTATGCATACTAGGAGGTGCCCGTGGCTTCGCCACGATAATTCTTTTAAAAATTAAAAATTAAGAGTATAATAATTATTAAAGCATTATATTTATTAACACTTGCACGCGAATCATTCATAAACTAAGCCATTAATAATTAATGAAACGGCTAAAATTCTTGCTTTAGAGTAGGCCTACATTCCACGACATGAAAGCGCCCCCTGGGAATCGATTATGCAGTTCCAAAGAACCTGTGAACACATAATACGTATTGTTTCTCAGCTGTTTATTGACATGAATATGATGTGAATTTTATTTTATCAATAATTCAGTGTAATTTTCAGAAATTATATAATGTTTCAAGGGAAGGAATGGTTTGTTTGGATTATTATTATCAGCGACATTTCAAGAGATAAAACCATCAATATTTTACAGCTGTTGCCCCCGGCTTCACCCGCCATTATTCATTGACTCCAGGATTTTTAAGAAAATTACACTGGTAGATTATTAAAAATGTTTGTGGTTCAGAACTATGAAAATTGTAAGTAAAAATAAAATTAGAATATTTGTCCATTGTGTTCATTTCACTTAGGCCTTATATAATAAAGAAACGGTTTTCCTTCCTAATTTTGTAGTCGTCATGAAAGTTTAGACTGCGAGAGACGAACATCGCCGAGTATACCCGATGTCTCACGAAGCGGTCGAGCAAGCACGCTATTTAGGGCCGTTGAATTGTATAAGAGTAGATAGATAGATGCCAAGCGGCCTTGACATTGCAAACTGGCCACATGGATCATCATTTGCTTCTTATAGTGTCCACGACATTCTGCTATTAATCAAGATACCGAAAGATGTCTTTCATAGCAGCAATGCCATTGTATGCTACTCAAATTCAACAAGATAAAAAACAAATAAGGATAAATTCATGGTCATTAGTTTACAGGCCCATAGCCATATCCCGGCCACCCACAATTTTTTCCCCAGCTTCCTAATTAGAACATTTCAACGTATTTTTCCCTGTTGTGCCCCTTGCTTCCGAATATATGAATCTTATAGAACCTAAAAAATCCTAAATCGGACTAAATGTGTGGGGAATTGGCCTATTAACTTTATTCTTTTTAAGTTCCCCCATAAATAACAGTCACATAGGCTACTGTTAGAAGAACTTAAAGACACTATCACAAGATAAATTCTGTGGCTTGTGGCCAATGTGAATTTCTTGCAAAAATAATATCTATGCATTATTGAGCTCGGCTAGTCTGTATCTTTCGTATAATAAAAGTGCCAATTTCTGTTGCTATTAATAGACATTGGCCTAATACAGAAACCTTAGAGGCCAATGTCGGAAGTTCCTGCAAAAAATGTTACTTTTATAAAGCCTTCAAAGTCAGTTATCTCAAAAGCAAGTTTTTATGATATTGGCCCTTTTAGAACCAAGCCGCAGAATTAGCCTAACTCTATCTCGGAAACTGAGCGCGTGAAAGAAAATTCTCTAGAAAGGTGCCAGTGTTGTGTGCAAAAGGAGTATATTTCCAGCATCTCTTGTGATGAGGTAGGCATACGTGGTTAGGCCTATTTTCATTGTAATTTTCATTGTAATTGTGAGAACTTGATTCATTACACCGATAGCGCCTTTATTTGCGTAGATATTTCACCCGATCGCTCGGGAGTTACACTTGTGGCCGCAGCGACGCAGAAAACCGCACGATTGGCCAACTTTTACGTGAAACGCACTGTATATACGGTATAGGCCTATATGAATCTAAAATAATTTAATTAAATTATGGTTGAATGTTACTTTCCTATAATGGTAATTAAAATACTCGTATGAAAGTATTCAAATCATTTTGCTCGTTTCATAAACATACTCGTGTTTTACTAAATGCCATTATAAGCTCGTTGCGTAGTGTACTATTTTTGAAGTGAAACTTCTTTAGCCGCGCTAGAAGTAAATCGACAGCTAACCCAAGCTTGCGTTACGAATAAAATCGTTACGAAATTAGTGAGGCTGTGACGGAACGGACTGCACAGAAAACAGTCAACTCAATGATTAGGCTTATCCAAAATTAAAAAAAAAATCCAAAATAAAAAAATTAAAAACTTAAGAAATGTAAAAATAAAAATTTATAAAATCCAATATCCAAAATTAAAAATGTAAAAAATAAAAATTCAAAGATCCAAAATTTAAAAAATCCAAAATTAAAAAATAAAAAATAAAAAAACGAAGATCCAAAATGTAAACAATTCAAACAATAAAAAATCAAGAAATAAAAATTCCAAAAATCCAAAATTAAAAATAATCAAAAATTTAAATAGGCTATATAAAAATCCAAAATTAAAAAAACCGAAGATCCAAAAAAAATCAAAGATGCAAAATTTATAAAATCCAGAATTAAAAAATCCAAAATTCCAAAATTAAAAATAAAAAATTCAAAAATTCAAAAAATTAAAATATCAAAATCTAAAAAAATCTAATTATCAAAATTAATAGAGTCCAAAACCCCAATATTAAAAAGTCCAAGAACCCATTATTAAAAATATCCAACACTTCAAAATTGAAAAAAATCCAATAATCCAAAATTGAAAAAATCCATTAATCCAAAATTGAAAAATAAAAAAATTAAAAGAAGTTTCACTTCTGTGGCGTGGCGTTCCACGCACATTTTTTTTAAAATTTATTTATATTATTATTTTTTTAATAGTCAGTTGAACTTTCTTACTGTAAAGCTGTTGACGGAGAATAAATATGCAAAATGAAGCATTCATATGAGGTCATGGTTTGACTGACCCTGGAGACAGTTGAATGTTGACACAGCGAGTTTGAGGTTGGATTAACAATTACCGGGGGTTAACGACTTGCTTCAGCAACACCCAAACAGGGCGGAGCGTTGTAATAAATATTACAAGCGACGTCATATCCCATTGTTGTTGCGCGCGAAAAATATTGCCAGTGCAGTGCACTGTTATTCATGTGTTTGTGTTTAATCAAATTAATGAGTAAGCCACGCGCCCATTTGCATTCATAGCCGCCATCTTGTGCCCACGTGGATGTGGGCTGGACGACACTACACTTAAATCATTACTGAATGATTCATGAATACCTTCTTCATTACAACCCTTACAATTTCCTAACAAAAAAAATTATCATAGATTATTCCACCCATACGCCGCGTGTTTCGTATTAACCAATATCGTTCAACAATTCCTCGGATATAGACCAATCACGAGCGTTTAACTTATAAAATGTTTGCTATTAATACGAGGATGGGATTTTATCTGATAAAACGTGCTGCCATCAAGCAGCACGAAAACAGGTTATTTTATACAACATAACTTGTTTGGAAATTGAAATAATAGAAATGTACAGGTAGGGAAAAAAAGCGGACCGACACTTGTAGCTGATTTCAGAGCCTTGTGATACGTAAATAAATGTAAGGGATGTAACGGAAACTATTGTTTTCACAAGCAATGCAAATTACGTGAAATTATTTCTCAATTCAAGTACTTTATCGACACTAGAACAAATTTCAATACATTCCATGCTATTCTGTGAATGCCGCTAGGCATGCGCAGTGGCTCATAGGCAACTTAGATATTTTAGTCGGTCCGCTTTTTCCCCCTCGATTAAAAACACAATTTCGATTCGGTGCAAGCCAGTTGGTGTGCTATTATTCTATTCTGCTGTTAGCTTACCTGAACCAAGTTAACTACATCTTATATGCACCATTGGTAGCAATAGTCACAATATGGTAACTCGAATCGATTCATGGATGGTTGATTCATAGTATTCATAGTGGTCTCGGAGCTGTTAGTTTTGTTTTAAGACAATAAAGCACGAAAGCAATTATTATTTGTATAATCCGTTAAATTTTTATTCATGGAATAGTCTCTTCGCAGTCGCCAATCTATCGATAAACTAGTAAACTCTCGTTGCGTAGTAAAAAATAAAATACGTAGTAAACTCGTAAAATTACTAGTAAACTCTCGTGGGATGAAATGGGCTGGACATATTGCACGCATGGGTGAGGAAAGACATCTCAAAAACATTGACTTGGAGACCCTAAGGGAAGAGACTACTTGGAAGACCAAGACGTAGGTGGGAGGACAATATTAGGCTAGATTTAAGGGAAGCAGGCTTTGCAAGGGATGGTTGGATGGAGTTAGCGCGGCAATGAACCTTCGGGTTCCTTAAAATAGATGATAATCCTTTAGCTTGCTAAGGAATTGTGTTTTGTATTGAGTAAATAAGTAAGTAAGTAAGTAAGTACAGGCATAAAGCTTGTTATTGAAATGCCATAGCAACCATTTAAGTTACAACGTTGGCTTTGTTTTCACAGGAGACCGTGGCTGGAGTCTGGACTGAGTGGGCCTTGGTGAGTAGCATTTTATGCAGTAATTGGAGTTCATAGTTTCTAATGAGATTAAGGATGCCTTGTGTCATCCCTTATAGCCCCCCACCCCTATTAAGCTGGCAAGGGATGGATAATAATGGTTTATGTAAGCAAAACGCGGGTGTTTGTGGGACAGGACAGGGTGGATTACGTAATATATTGAAGAGGGAAAACCTCCCTTCATATTCCAGAAGCGGCTCTCTATTAAACTTACTTTATTAACAATATTATTTTATAATAGGAAAGTTTAACTTCGCATCTGCGCTGAAACTTAAATAAATTCGAAGCCATTTTTATCATTTTTTCTTCTTTTTGTTACTTAGGCCCGATATTATGTACGTAGCTAATCTACAGGTAAAGTTAAATGGAATATAAAGTTTAACCGTCGGTTATTAATGTTCTGATTAAGTTAACCGTAGTACAGTGATGTTGGTAGACCTGTTGAGTGAGAAAAGAAAACGACCGATAATACATCGTAGAAAAAAGACGATCGATTTTGTTTCTTTGCAGTGAAAATACTGGAATTAACGAAAATAATGTTAAACTTTGTGATAATTAGGGGGTGGATTTAAATGACCTAAAAAAATAGGATATATGCATGCATTTATGACCTAAAAACATTAAAATATGACCAATCAAATTTAAAATATGACTTTACTACTTACGCATTGTGTATATATTTTTTTAAGTTTCATTACAATTCATTTTATTAAAATATAGTCTAATGTTAATTATTTACAATATCTGTAAATTCTCAAAAAGTATCAATATAATGCAAAATTTTACAAAATATTATATGAAACTTCAAAATTTCTTTAATATGCACACAAATATGCCAAAAACATTACCTAAATATGCATATTCACACTAAATATGCTACAATAGTTGAAAATTTCCTAAATATGCAGTTAAATGCACAATAAAAGCCGTTCCATTTTCACCAGGATGCTTGGAATCGGGTTTAAATTAGTCGGAAACCTGAAATAATGCAAAGGGGAAAAATATGACATGTCATAGAAATCCGCCCCCTAGTAATAACTATTCTAAAAAAAGTCTTGTGAATTTAATGAAGAAGTTAATATGGTGCAGTAATTCAGTAATTGAGTCCAAATACACTAAACAAGGCTTAAGACCATCTCCTTCGTCAATCTGAATCTATTAAAAACTTTCAAATTCGTCCCACAGCTGAAGTCTTGAGATCTAAGCCTATGATATAAATACGAAATCAAGAAACTCACTTAACAGAACTTATGTTTTCACAATTACATAAGATATAAATAATTGTACGATGTGTGCGGAATGGAAGTAAACATCTGACTGAAATTGTCGCACTATCCTGACGTATGCGCCGGTGCGATTAACCAATGAAACGACAGGACACAGTTAGTCTAGGCAAAGATGTTGTTTACTTTTGCTCCCTATACATCTTGGATCAAGTATAGTCATATTTGTGTAACAATAAGTTATGATAATATAATATAAACCTAGGAAGGACTGCGGCTAATGAATTCAAAATATGAATATATTAATCAGCTATCAGTTTGCCCGTTAGTAGCCGCCACTGATACGCTCTTCTCCATTTAAATGCTGTATATTATTTTCTGTATGGCGTACTTCTTTGTTATTGATATGATTCCCTGCGGTTTCTTGTAACAGCAGGCTTAGACCGCATGGACTGTCTAATGTTATTTTCATTTTGTTGGAAGCCATGGCAATGCTCATTTCTCAAAGGGTGGGAGGCTTAATTCTGTTTTACGAGGCAGATGGATTCACTTAGGGGCACTTCTATTTACTTGGGGGGTAACATTTTTAATTTACCACGCATTACTCAGACTTCATCTGTGATGCTTCTAACTTAATTCGTCTCCAGAATTCAATGCTTTTACTTGATTACTAGCGGGTGCCCGCGACTTCGCTAGCGTTTATGCATTGAGCTGCTAGAAGCTTTGTTAAACAATTTATTTATCACAAGAATAATTATTAGGGCAAGGCATTTAAAAATAGTGAAAATAGTGAAAAATAGTGAAAATAAAAAATGCATTTGTGACCGAGAAATAGTGAAAAAATGACCCGAAATCTTAAAATAATGACCAACAAATTTACCATTATTACTTATAATTAGTTTTTTTCTTAAGTAATGAATTGCTAAATACAGTTTATGACGATGCTTTGTACATGAATTTACAATATAAAACACACTTATTTTGTTAGTAAAGAAATCAGTAAATTTATACTTCAGTAGGCCTACTTGGACACCCTTAGCGAAAAATAAATTCTTTCTGAACTGGCATGCCCATAAAATTGCCCCTAGCAAATATGTGCCATTTAAAAAGAAAGAAAAAATATTTATTGCTAAAATGCCCAAAATTGCCTAAAATGCCAAAAATGACATAAACTGCTGAAAATGACCTAAAAATGCCGAAAATGACCTAAAAATTGCCCAAAAAATGACCTATCTCTTGAAAAATGACGAAATATGCAAAATAATACAAAAACAAATTGCCCTTATTTAATTAATTATTTAATGATATACATTTATATACATTGGAGCTAGATCTTTCCAAGGGTAAATCGTCGGGTTAATTTATCCTTTCATGGAATGGCTGGATAAAATTTAACGTCTCATAGGATGAATAATAATTTAATTAATGAGAATCAAGGCCTTGTGAATTAAATTTTAACTGTACAACTCCAAGGCCTTCCTCATTATATAATTGTAGGTGATTAGGAATTAATTTGGCCATGGATAATTTACCCATAGGTATTTCACGAGTTTATAGAAACCGGGCATGAGTGGTATAAATTTATAACACTCTAATGTTACCAACTTTGGAAAGTAGGACTACTTTTTCTTTAAAAACGCAGTGCATGACGCTTATTGTGATCACTTCGGGTCGCGTTGAACGCCTTTGAAGATGGAGGCAGCGTTGGCCTCCGAAACGTCGGATTTAATTGACGCAAATACCTGGCTGACTGCCCGAGAAAACTTCACTCAGCAATAAATGTCTTCTCGTGGACACGGGCGCCAAGTTTTGAAAAATATTGGATGGGCTCAAAGATTTAAAAATGTTCATACTCCGGCCCCTTATTTCGTTCTTCCGTCTGGTTTATTGTCCCTTGCTGATTTAACGAATCTTTCTTAATTCATTCGTTTTATTTGTTCGTGTCACTTTGTCTTTCTTCTTTTTCCACTCGCAGATATCTTGTACTCACACTCTTTAATATCCTTCTTGTCATTTTTCTAAATCACAAGTATCATCTAAATTCTAAATAGAACTTTTCCGGGCTCTCCTTATGTATATTTAGAACGGCAATGTGATTAAGTTTTTCCCCCTGAACGTAAGAAGTATTTTTTTCAAAGCGCAAAATATATTTCGGCAGTATCTTAGGAAATTGCATTGACAGAATATGCCGTAAATGAATTAATGAACTTAGGAACGATTTCAAACGATCATGAGTGAATTGTAAAAAAATACTTAATATGTATGCCAACAATAGTCTGATGTATGGTTTAGAGCGATTCAACAATGAAACACGATTTTTAGTATTAGCAGTAAATAGTTATGGTAATGATACACAGCAAATTATTGGGTGGGCTTGAGCCCCACCGGCCCATATAAGTTGGCGCCAGTGCTCGTGGGCACTATAAATGCATATACCAAGTTTCATGAAAATCCGATAAAGTTTATATCAGTTATCTCGCGTGCGGACGTACTGACATTGACCCATCCCGCACACAATCTCATAAAATAACATACTGGCACTTAATAAATAATTATACTCATCAAATATTGTAGGCTGGTTGCCACGTAATGTTTTTAGGCTGGTTGTCACGTAATGTTGGATAATAATTATGTAGGTGCTACTAAAGATGATCACGGTCCATAAGATACTCATAATACAGCAGTGTGTTGCACCCATTGAAATGAATACAGTTCAATGGTTGCAACCTGACTGGTAATCTCATCGCAAAACTTAGAAGGGACTGATGGAAGAAATTATTACCACCTTGACATAACTACTGTTTGGAAAATTTATGCAAATGTATAGTGTTACACAGTGGCGTAGGAAGGGGGGTGCGGGGGGTGCCGGCCGCCCCGGGTGCCATCACCCGAGGGGGTGACAAAATAAAAATATATTTTTGTAAGTAAAAAATCGCTCAAGGGAATTTAAAAATAATAATATTATTTAAAACAATTAAATAAGCTTAACAACTATCTACAAGTCAACATGCGTATTGAAACTTCTTTTAGTTTGAAATGCAGTCAACAAACGCGGCTGAACTGGCCGCTGTGTTGATACGAACAATAATATTATGGTTAGGGAGAGGGGTGCTTATTTCTGCCGATGCTTCTCACTGCAGTTTTATTAATTATTTAAATGAGACTTCAACAATCGGCGATATTTTATATCACTCAAGCCGCTACCAATTCTACCCGCTGCGGCAGTCATGACTTTGACGAAAATAAACTTCGAATGTGAGTTGACTCCGAAGTCTCCTTCAATCTAGATTTTGAACTGGGATGTGCGCATATTTAAGAATAAATTATTAATAATACAGTCCCGTAAAATAGTTACATTACTTGTTTATGAAATTTATTAGGATCAGAGGCGTAACGAGGGGGGGTTTTGGGGGTTTGAACCCTCCCATTGATTAAAAAAAGGAAAATTGTATATTTTTTTAAGTCTACTACTTAATACGAGTATAAAGCGTGGGAAGCTTAAAACTCGTTATTGTGCATCTTGATTTTTAAAATTTTCCGGGGGAGGACCCCCGGACCCCCCTCTCCCTGAGGGGTATTCCATACTCCCCAGACCCCGCGGATGTTATAACCCTCCCCCATATGGTCGGCCTGGTTACGCCTATGATTAGGATCAACCTATTAAAAAAATCTGATGTATAATTCACATAACTTCCTCTGCTTAAATAAACGCCTCTCCTTAAAAATAAGAGAAAGTCGTCGCCAATCTTCGTGTCACATCCCCAAAAGGTACCTAACCCAAATACAAAATTTTGTTTTCGTACGATTTTCCGTTGCAAGGGGCCGTATTGGAAAGAGCGCGTATTCAGAGTGGGTGGCTTATAACTACCCTTCAGAGAATTATTTCGAAAAAGCGTTTCAAATAAAAGCGTTAGCTCTTAGTATAAGAAACCCACGGGCAAAATTTAAAGAAAACCGTTAGAGCCGTTTTCGAAAGAAAGAAAAAAAAGAAAGAAAAAAAAGAAAGGAAAAAAAACTTTCTTTATGCAAAAATAAGGAAAACTCTTATCCAATCTTCGGTTCACATTTTGAAAGGTACCTGACATAAGTACAAAATTTTGTCCTTTTATGAAAATTCAACTTTCCAAAATTCGAGATTTCGCTTGGAAAACAAAATATAAAAAGTCACTCCAAAAATAAAACTTTGCACAATTTCGGGAGAGTATTTTGGCCTAGAAATGTGTGAAACAAAAGATGTTCGCTTTATTGATGGTAATGCCCACAATTCGTGAATCTGCCGCTCACGAAAACAATGCATATCTGTCTGTCTATAACGTACTTTAGATTAATAATAATAACAACAAAATAATACCATTAATAATAATAATAATAATAATAGCATTAATTGTCGTTTTACAGCAAAATGTGCTTGATATGTATGTCTCCTTAATCCTAAAAAATTCGCTGAACTAGGTTAACTATGTCTTATTTGCACCATTGGAAGCACTGGTTACAACATGGCGACAACATGGTAACTCGAATCGCTTTATGGATGGTTGATTCATAGTATTCCATGATTTTGGAGATTAGTTTTGTTTTATATAACAAAGTAATTATTACTAATTTTGTATAATCCGTTGAGTTTACGAGTTACATCAGATAAATTCGTTGCAGCTGCATCTATCGATAAACTATTAAACTCTCGTGGGATTACCTTTGACTATCCAAAAAATAACACTTGGAACTGTCCCATCTTTTCATAATTTAAATTGGGGGGAGGGGGGTGACAAGAAATTTTCCGCACCGGGTACCACCTAAGCTTGCTACGCCACTGGTGTTACAGCTTCAATAAAAAGTCGTGAATTATTGGTGATGTGTATGCATTGAAAGTAAGTCGTGGTTCCGTCCTGTATGTAAGCTAACACATCACATAATGGAGAATGTATCAACATTAAAATATGATGAAACAGAAATGAAACAAGAAGACTTCTAACCGCAATGTATAAAACACGAACATACTCGTACAATTTAGTGGAGACACGTCAAATTAAAAGCGAGGATATACACCCAGATGTAACAGTTCCGAAGTTAGAGACATCGACATCATCATGCGAAATTCCAGAAACGTTTCCTGAAGGAAATAATGAATATAATAGAAGTAGGACTGTGACTTTTGATCTGGCAAAGACGTTTCTAAACAAAACTGAGAACATTGGCGCCTGTGAACGAAATGATTCTCCGTTATCCAACACAGTTCTAGATTTGGAGATGCTGGTTTCCGACCAAAATAATCCCGAAACTTCTGAAATAAAACATGAAAATCAGGATAGTGCTTAGTGAACAGTTCCAGGCATATGATTCTCTTACAAAGAGGAATTCCAAAAGAAGTCCTCGTCATACCCGTAGAGCAAAGAAAGTTTCGTGTGATGTGTGCAACAAAACATTTTCCGTAAAGAATGTTCTCAAAAGACATCTGCTTACACATACAGGCGAAAAACCTTTCGAGTGTGATGTCTGCAACAAAACATTTTCTTGGAGAAGTTATCTCAAAACTCATCTGCTTACACATACAGGAGAAAAACCTTTCAAGTGTGATGTGTGCAACAAAACATTTTCTGACAGAAGTGTTCTCAAAAGACATCTTGTTAGACATACAGGAGAAAAAGCTTTTCAATGTGATGTCTGCAGCAAAACATTTTCTCAAAGAAGTTATCTCAAAACTCATATGCTTACACATACAGGAGAAAAAGCTTTCGAGTGTGATGTATGCAACAAAACATTTTCTCACAGAAGTGATCTCAAAAGACATCTGCTTACACATACAGGAGTAAAAGCGTTCAAGTGTGATGTCTGTAGCAAAGCATTTTCTATGAGAAATATTCTCAAAAGACATCTACTTACACACATAAGGGGATCAAAGTAACAATATCTCGACAAAGTGATGGGGAGGGGGGACCAAAACATTTTCGACAAATGACATATTCTAAATCGTATCAGAGAAAAAAATTAAATATGATGTTTGCTAAAAAGTATTTTCAGAAACAAGTAATCTCAAAATTCATTTCCTCTTAGGGAGCATTCACACCGAAGTAGCATGCCACTTGCGACGTGTTACCTGGATGCACGCGGCACATTACTCATTTTAAATCCCAAATAAACAAGTACAAGTCTTCACACCAAAGTAGCATGGCAATAGTGCAGCTCGCATAGTGCGACATTCATTTCTTCAGATAGATCTGGACTTATTTCATGCGACGCTACTTGGGATGACGCATGCGTACAGTTGATTTTTCAGTTGTTTTCTAATTGTTAAGAAAATTCAACACATATTCGCTTGTGTAGCGGTAGATTATAGCAAAGATGTCGTGAAAACTTCTAGAAAGAGAGCTATTTAACATACAATTTGTACATGCATAGACTATACGATATGGCAATCGAAACTACTAGGAAAAAAGCCTGGATTAAAATTGCAGAAACTATATCCTCTTTAGGTATATTACATTATTTTAAATGGGTTTCTCAATAGTTCAAGTGAAAATATATAATTTACGTCAAACTGCAGATCGCATTCGCTACTTCGGTATGAATGCAAAACTGTGAACCATGCAACTCGATGTGCAGCCTGCTTCCAGGTAGAGCAATTCGCATGCTATGCTACTTCGGTGTGAATGCTCACTTAGGGAAAGCAGCGTGGACGAGGTTCTCAATGAATATTAGCTATTCTTTGGAATTTATTTGACATATGTCAGCTGTATGGGAATCCGGTACGGGAGGAAAACCAAAATGTTTGGTAACTAGGAACAAATGATAGGTTTTCGGAGGACCAGGTTTATTTTTAAACCACTTAAGACTAAAACAAAGGAAGCTAGGACTGTAGGTCAGCTGGAACAGAGATTTAAATTTGAGGGTTTTGCAATAATATATATTCAGGAAGCCTGAACTCTGAATAATGAGAAATTGTATAAACACTTAACAAGAATATGATAGATGTGGTTAAATACAGTTACTATTTCTAGGAGCAATACAACACTCCCGCCTAAATAGATTATACACGCGCTAGCATCGAGTTCTTTGTTTCAATACACGTGGTGGCTAGGCTATGAACACAATGGAAATAATTGTAAATTACACTGAAAATACAATCTGATTCCCGGAACTTCACACGCGAGCTGCCTAACAATGAAGGAGCAAATTGGTGTGGAATTGAAGATGAGCACTAAGTGTACAGAGCGAAAATTGTCCCGCCAAATAGGAGCAATTGCGACGCATGACTGTACACTGCCGCATCTAGATCACAACTGACTGGCGTGGGAAGCCTAAGCAGGTGCATGCACAGGATATGACTAGCACACGCGGCAAAGAATTGGCGCATTGCGCCAATTACCACAGAGGCAAATTTGAAACATAAAACTTATAGGCTCTTGAACTAACATCAGCTAAGTTAACAAGTACTTATTATTTAAAATATTTAAGTTTGTAATAATATAACTGAAAGAATATTTTTTCATAAATAAGTGCAAGAGTCCAATATTTATTTATATACATCATGTATATATTCTTGACATCTAAAAATTACCAATTTGATGCAGAGTTTTGAGTTGTTTTTGAATAGGTATTGAAAAACAGGTAAATAATTTTTTTTCAGACTTTAACGCACTGTTTATTAATTTTAACATAAGCTTTACAAAGCGTGTTTTCATTATTATTATGCCTACTTAGTGTGTTTCGAAAATAAAATTTGAAGTCATCGATTCTAAAAGATTCTTTTTTTTCTCACTTAGGTTCATGATACAATAGTCCATTGGGTGAAATCCCCTACTGTGAGAATATTATAGGAGAAAAATTCCTCCGGCACTGGGACTTGAACCCAGGACCTTTGGCTATTCGCGCCAATGCTCTACCAACTGAGCTAACCCGGAGTTCAATTCACAGCGCCAGATGGAACCTCTCTCCTATGACTGATTACCCTAATGGTCTACCTCACAGACAGACAAGTTATGTCATATGCAGTACTGTGAGGCACACTAATTAGTGTTTTTTGTGACCGGGCTCCCACTTTTATTGTACAGTTGACATTCAAGATAGATATAAACGCTTTCATGAACCACAGATTATTGTCTCTGTTGGACATTACATGAGAATATTACAATAACAGTGGGAGCCCGGTCACAAAAATCACTAATTAGTGTGCCTCACAGTACTGCATATGACATAACTTGTCTGTCTGTGAGGTAGACCATTAGGGCAATTAGTCATAGGAGAGAGGTTCTATCCGGCGCTGTGAATTGAACTCCGGGTTAGCTCAGTTGGTAGAGCATTGGTGCGAATAGCCAATGGTCCTGGGTTC